>CM061531.1:128379191-128494449 GCA_030545055.2 Neoaliturus tenellus | reverse complement strand
GTAAATCAAGTGAAAAACACGATGCCTCACAGCCTAGCCCTCGTGAAATTGCAAAACGCCTCTCCGTACTTTCAAAACCTGGGCGTACGTCTGCAGACAGAAAAATTAATTTCAAGCTTAATGAGATAAAGGAGAGTCGGCAAGCACCCTTGGAAGTCTCTAGACCCTTCACTTATGACGAGCTGGAAGTGGCGATTGATGCGATGCCAATTGACAAAGCAGCAGGCTTGGATGACATTTTCCCGGAGTTGATAAAACACTCGGGTAACAAGGCTAGACAGTGGCTTCTTGAAGTTTTTAACACCACTCTGAAAACCGGTGACATGCCTGGGATATTTAGAAAATCCAAAATCATAGCCATCCTGAAGCCCGGAAAAGATCCAAAACTGCCTGAAAGTTATCTGCCTATAGCTCTTTTAAGTGTTTGTTATAAGCTGCTAGAGAGGTTGATTTATAACAGAATCCTCCCTATTCTCCATGCCAGCATCCCTGTCGAACAAGCTGGATTTAGGCCTGGTCGCAACTGTTGTGACCAGGTTTTGGCTCTGACTTCTTTCATTGAGGATGGTTTTGAGCGAAGACTGAAAACCTCTGTGGCTTTTTTTAGATCTGACTGCAGCATATGTCTGGAGAAAAGGCCTCCTAGTTAAATTTTACGACCTTATTCCTTGCCCTTTCTTGTTGCGTCTCCTCAACTCAATGCTCTCCAATAGGATGATAAAAGTATATCTGGGACGCCGAGAAAGTACATTTAAACAACTAAAGGATGGCCTGCCACAAGGGTCAGTGCTCGCCCCACCGCTCTTTAATACTGCCGACATTCCTGTAACTCGGTGTAAGTTTATACAGGGTGTTCGGAAAAAACGTTTCAGGAATTCAGGAGGTTATTGCCCACATCAAAATAAGCAAAACAATTCCTATAAACATATGTCCTAAAATGCTTCGTTAACCCGCTAGCCGCCATTTTGTTTTTTACACTAAATAATTTTTATTTCCGTAATGGATCATTGTATTAAGTTAATATTTGGCATGAACCTTCATCATAGCAATACCCATTTTCAAGAAAAAAGTTATTTTTTTCCAATGTGTATTTTCAAAATGGCGGCCATTTAAAAATTTTAAACTAAAATATCTCAAAACCGGTAAGTTTTATAAAAAATTTACTAGACACAAAAAAGTTGACAAATTTAATTATCTAACCATTGGTACCAAGTTTGAAGGATCTGACAACAAATAACAGAGTTATTAAGATTTTTCAATTAAAATTACCTTAATTTGCATTAATTACAATGCAAAATCAATGTTTTTATGCATAAAAATCTCGATAACTCTGTTATTTGTTGTCAGATCCTTACAAACTTGGTACCAATGGTTAGATAATTAAATTTGTCAACTTTTTTGTGTCTAGTACAGTTTTTATAAAATTTGCCGGTTTTTGTGATATTTTAGTTTAAAATTTTTAAATGGCCGCCATTTTGAAAATACACATTGGAAAAAATAACTTTTTTCTTGAAAATGGGTATTGCTATGATAAAGGTTCATGCCAAATATTAACTTGATACAATGATCCATTACGGAAATAAAAATTATTTAGTGTAAAAAACAAAATGGCGGCTAGCGGGTTAACGAAGCATTTTAGGACACATGTTTATAGGAATTTTTTTGCTTATTTTGATGTGGGCAATAACCTCCTGAATTCCTGAAACATTTTTTCCGAACACCCTGTATATGCAGACGATATTGCATTGGCATATCAACACCAGCCTTTTCGACAAGCTGAGGAAACACTAACAAATGACCTCACGACACTCGGTGAATATTTTGAAGCCTGGAAGCTAAATCCAAACCAAAATAAAACTGAGGTTGCTTGCTTCCACTTGAATAATACGAGACTGGCCAACCAAAAACTTAAAATCGTATTCAACGGTGTTGAGCTGAAACATAATGACCACCCACAGTATCTGGGAATCACTTTAGATCGGTCTCTCACGTTTAAAAGCCACTTACAAAAAACGGCAGCTAAGGTGAGAACCAGGACTAACATTGTCCATCACCTTGCTGGCTCCACATGGGGAGCTAACGCACAAGTTCTGCGAACAACTGCTCTGTCATTGGTATATTCAACTGCTGAGTACTGTGCTTCCGTGTGGTTAAATAGTGTGCACGTAAGAGAGATCGACGTCCAGCTAAACAGGACCATGAGAGCCATTAGTAGTACACTCATGGCAACCCCTGTACCCTGGCTCCCGGTGCTGTATAATATCGCTTCTCCTGAAATAAGACGAAGGGATGCACTCATTAGGGAATACACTAAGATCTTATCTGCTCCTCAGCTGCCCATCCATGGTTACCTACCCCAGAATACGGGCCGATTAAAGTACCGAAAACCACCTCTACGAACAGCCTCCCAGTTGATGGACACGAACTTCACCATCCATACAAACTGTACGTCCTCCTGGGACGCTTTTCAAGGTCGGAACCACTTCTTGATAGCTGACCCGACCGTAGCGTTAGGTGGTATGAATCTTCCTCGGGAGCAGTGGACTATACTCAATCGTTTCCGCACTGGAGTGGGAAGATGTAATTATTTTAAGTACAAATGGGGAATGACACAAGATCAGTCATGCGACTGCGGAGCAGAGTATCAAACTATGGAACACATAGTCGAAGAGTGCCCACTGAGTGCCTTCCCCGAAGGATTGACCGGTCTGCATAGCTCAAGTGGAGCTGGGCTGCAATGGCTTAGCGCCCTGGATTTGGCTCTATAAAGAGAGATCTGATTTTTATTTTAGTGTTTAGATTTTTACTTATACTGACTCAGGTGCCCTGCACCGCAGAATTTATTTTATTATTCTTAAACCATGGTGGCTGGCTGAATGAGCCATACGATATATATATATATATATATATATATATATATATATATATATATATATATATATATATACTAGTCTTGAAAGTGACTTATTGCGGGGAGAGATTGCATTTACACAATTGAGGGGAGAGATTTGCTCGGCGTGGCAAAACCGAGCGTGGAAAATGCTATCGAGCCCCACAATGACAATTTTGAGACGAGGATTGAACATTATTTTTCATTACGATATCTAAAAACTTGTAAACAACATGAACAATTTTGTTTATTTAACTTAGTACAGAGTGTCTACCGAAATCTGATTTTAGAATTTCAGTACATATCCAGTAATTCCAATATATTTTTTAAAAAATTCCCGTATCTTTCGTCAACTATTACTCCAAACACGGAGTAAAAATAATGTCATTTTATTCAGATAAAAAAATTAGGTTTTTTGTCTGAAGATAAAACATTTATGATTAAAAAGTACTTTCCTACAATAATTGTTTAATATATTTTTTATTATTTTTTATAAGGGCCTCCCATCTCTCCCTAAATCAATAGATGGGAAATGTGTCCTAATGTTCGAGTTGTAGCATTTCATAATTTCTCGTTCTAGATATGATATCATCGAGAATATTAAAAATTCTTAGATGGCTAATTGTAATTGAATTTTTGTCTCTCCTCGATTTACATCTTGCTTTCGATCGTTTGGACTACCGATTCGGTGAGGCCAAATATGTTTCAATTTTCGATCTCAACCGGGCATATGATCGAATTCCGCCAACAGATGTAAAGCTCGAGAAAACTGTTATAATCCTTCGTTGGCGTAATATCATTCCTCAAAAAGTATACATAACAATAATAAATATTTTAATTCCTTTCCTGTCCGTATGTTTGTTGGGAAACTACTCAACCGATCATCATGAAACTTTGGACACATATTCGCGGAGGTATCAGAAGTAACAAAATACCTTTTATAAAAAAAATTAAGAAAAATAAAATATTGTTTGTAAAAAAATTATTTTTATGTATTTGTTTGTTGCTATAAAACAAATTCAATGAAAATAAATGTTAGATATTCCATCGATTTCTCATATATAGGGTGGGCGTGATAGCGAGTGAGCGAAGCGAACTAGCTAAACCTTACAGTAATGCGAGCTTAGCCGCTGGAAAAAACTAATAATCTTTTTTTTTGTTTACAAAAATACAGTATGATAAGCATTTTAATTTGTAATATTTTAAATCTCAAATAACTCTATAACTGTTAGAAAAGAGTTATTTTGCTTAGAATTACAACTTATTAAATGTTTTATTTCAGCCAGCCATAATACATGATATTTATAAAAGAACTCATGGGTTTTAAAACGCATACCTTATTAACATTAGAAGATTAGTTGATTTTTATCAAAGAATGGCTCATCAAGTTTTGTTCATATAAATTAGGGATGTTTACGTCAAAATTTATAAACTTGAATTGAAATTTGAATAATAACTGATTTTACATTATTAAAAATTATTATAGTAAATGAATATTACTTTTTTATAGTAATCAAAAGTTACCATTACACTCAAATAGCATATACATACTCAAAATATTATTTAACACTATTAATAACAGGATAAAATACTTTGGATTTAGTAGGTTCAGGCATCCAAATTTAGTGTAAAACAACCTATTATGTTACATAATTATATTAAAATAAATCTTTATTTATTAACATACTCGAAATGGGGTAAAATAAATGCGTGTCGTAACATCTTGTCCCAGGTAACATTTTGTCCCAGTAACATTTTGTCCTAAATTCCTCAGACGCCGAACTCTCTACCTGCTCCCTAGTAACATTCTGTCCCAAAAATTATTTGACAGGTCTTCTTCACTAACTGGGGTCATAAAAATGACAAAATCCATCTCGCTCCAAATTAGCTGTTAGTCAAATAGGTAGATTCCTTGTGTTACAAATTCAACATTTGGTTCAACAAATATACATCGGAGTGCAGAACCCGTAGGCCTACAATGAAATAGTCTGAAAAGCGAGTGAGCGAAGCGAACGAGCTCGTCTTGGTTTTGAACAAATTTTTTGCTACTTGTTACTTTAGCGCACTGTCTGTAACTGATATTACAATACAGAATTGTTTAACTGTCTACCGAGAAAATGCTCGGCCCCCAGGTACTTAATGTTTAAATAAATAACAGTTATGTAAAAGTATAAAACAACTAATCAATTTGTAGAATTGTATTTGAATTTAAAAACAAAAGCTTTAGTAAGAATGATGATAAGGACTGTTAACTTAATAATTAGAATCCACGTGTTAAAGATTCAACATGGGTTTCATAATGAGTAACATGGTAGTCTCACAAGTCCGGCTATTTCGCTGTTGTCTTGTGTTCGGACTCTCAAAATACAGCCGGCACGGCGGCTGTGAAATGGAACAGATTTCCCGGAGTTTAGCCGTCCCGTGTGTCCAAGACCTTTAGTGCTGTTTTGACACACACTACCGAATTATAGGCTATACACGGTTGTCAAGGCGTTAATTTTTGTAACTATCAAATAACACCGTACTTTTAATCTGCGCCCCTTCCAGGCAGGCGCTCCATGCGGCCGCATGCCGCTCGGACTTGATCTGCTCTTACTACCTGAGCTGCGTTGCTGCGTTCCTCAACCCTTGTCAAATTTTCGTTGGGACAAGATGTTACCTCGTTAGCTGATTTAATCAACTGTAAAAAAGCTTGGGACAAAATGATACTGGTTTTCCAAGAAATTCGAGTTAGGACAAAATGTTACTGGGACAGAATGTTACCGAACCAAATAAATGAAAATAAAAGAATAGCGTGGAGTTTTTGTAATACAATTCCAACGCAGTAATGGGCTGTGTCCGTGTCCAGCGAGGCCAGGTAATAAGCTTACGTGTCCGCGTGATGCCCGGGTCTGTGGTAAGCTCATTAGATACGACAACACTCAACACTGCCACCTCTCCTCCCCACTGCCAACACAATCCCTGTGTCCTGTGTCCAGCGAGGCCAGGTAATAAGCTTACGTGTCCGCGTGATGCCCGGGTCTGTGGTAAGCTCATTAGATACAACACTCAACACTGCCACCTCGCCTTCCCACTGCCAACACAATCCCTGTGTCCCGTGTCCAGCGAGGCCAGGTAATAAGCTTACGTGTCCGCGTGATGCCCGGGTCTGTGGTAAGCTCATTAGATACGACAGCACTCAACACTGCCACCTCGCCTCCCCACTGCCAACACAATCTCTGTGTCCCGTGTCCAGCGAGGCCAGGTAATAAGCTTACGTGTCCGCGTGATGCCCGGGTCTGTGGTAAGCCCATTAGATACGACAACACTCAACACTGCCACCTCCCCTCCCCACTGCCAACACAATCTCTGTGTCCCGGGTCCAGCGAGGCCAGGTAATAAGCTTACGTGTCCGCGTGATGCCCGGGTCTGTTGTAAGCTCATTAGATACAACACTCAACACTGCCACCTCGCCTTCCCACTGCCAACACAATCCCTGTGTCCCGTGTCCAGCGAGGCCAGGTAATAAGCTTACGTGTCCGCGTGATGCCCGGGTCTGTGGTAAGCTCATTAGATACGACAGCACTCAACACTACCACCTCGCCTCCCCACTGCCAACACAATCCCTGTGTCCCGTGTCCAGCGAGGCCAGGTAATAAGCTTACGTGTCCGCGTGATGCCCGGGTCTGTGGTAAGCTCATTAAATACGACAACACTCAACACTACCACCTCGCCTCCCCACTGCCAACACAATCCCTGTGTCCCGTGTCCAGCGAGGCCAGGTAATAAGCTTACGTGTCCGCGTGATGCCCGGGTCTGTGGTAAGCTCATTAGATACGACAACACTCAACACTGCCACCTCCCCTCCCCACTGCCAACACAATCTCTGTGTCCCGTGTCCAGCGAGGCCAGGTAATAAGCTTACGTGTCCGCGTGATGCCCGGGTCTGTGGTAAGCTCATTAGATACGACAACACTCAACACTGCCACCTCGCCTCCCCACTGCCAACACAATCCCTGTGTCCCGTGTCCAGCGAGGCCAGGTAATAAGCTTACGTGTCCGCGTGATGCCCGGGTCTGTGGTAAGCTCATTAGATACGACAACACTCAACACTGCCACCTCGCCTCCCCACTGCCAACACAATCCCTGTGTCCCGTGTCCAGCGAGGCCAGGTAATAAGCTTACGTGTCCGCGTGATGCCCGGGTCTGTGGTAAGCTCATTAGATACGACAACACTCAACACTGCCACCTCTCCTCCCCACTGCCAACACAATCCCTGTGTCCCGTGTCCAGCGAGGCCAGGTAATAAGCTTACGTGTCCGCGTGATGCCCGGGTCTGTGGTAAGCTCATTAGATACGACAACACTCAACACTGCCACCTCGCCTCCCCACTGCCAACACAATCCCTGTGTCCCGTGTCCAGCGAGGCCAGGTAATAAGCTTACGTGTCCGCGTGATGCCCGGGTCTGTGGTAAGCTCATTAGATACGACAACACTCAACACTGCCACCTCTCCTCCCCACTGCCAACACAATCCCTGTGTCCCGTGTCCAGCGAGGCCAGGTAATAAGCTTACGTGTCCGCGTGATGCCCGGGTCTGTGGTAAGCTCATTAGATACGACAACACTCAACACTGCCACCTCGCCTCCCCACTGCCAACACAATCCCTGTGTCCCGTGTCCAGCGAGGCCAGGTAATAAGCTTACGTGTCCGCGTGATGCCCGGGTCTGTGGTAAGCTCATTAGATACGACAACACTCAACACTGCCACCTCTCCTCCCCACTGCCAACACAATCCCTGTGTCCCGTGTCCAGCGAGGCCAGGTAATAAGCTTACGTGTCCGCGTGATGCCCGGGTCTGTGGTAAGCTCATTAGATACGACAACACTCAACACTGCCACCTCGCCTCCCCACTGCCAACACAATCCCTGGGTAATGTCGAAAAGTAATATATATCTGTATACCAGACAACTAATTCATAGAAAGATTTTGCATCAACAAACCATAATACAGTGGTTGTAAAAGAACTCTGGGGTTTTGAGGCAAAATATGTCAAAAAAGTAAACAATATTTTTTCACCCATAAATATATTATTTATGCATATTAAAGCATAATGAACGATTGAAAAGGTTGTATTTTCAAGTTTTATTAGTAATTCAATAAAGTTCAATATGAGCCTTATATAAGTTCAATATGGCACAGCACGCGTGACGGCTCTCTCTACTTCTTCCCATATCCTGGCTAGCACGGTTGCCACACGATTTAAACTATGCTTTCCCTGAGATAAATTTTTATACGCATACACTAGATTCCCGAAATGCACACAGAAGAAAATGTCCAATGGTGTATTACCAGGGGCCTGTTTCATAAAACTACTAGACTAGTATTACTAGTAATATTAGTGAATTTACAAGTCTGCGTTTCATTAACTTACAAGAGTAAAATAATAGTTACTAGTGTAGGGACTAGTAATACTAGTATTTTTTACCAGTGTAGACTAGTTTTTGTTTCATAAACCTCTACACTAGTATTTTAGAATAGTAAATACCAGTGAAGTTTTACCAACCTCCCGAGAGCCGTAAACTAGTAAATATTTTCTACTAGTGTTTTGTTGTTCATTCTTTTGAGGGGTTTAATAATATTATTTTGTATGTTTGTGAAGAATTTATTATTTAATACACATTTTCACTTATATTTTAAGAAAATATAATTTATTTTAAAATAAATAGGAACTCATATGGTATATTATTTACAAAATATAGCCTATGTCGATTGTGAAAATCATTAGGCCTATTTTCAAAATAGCATAACAAAATTCATACATTAATTTTGAATATATCAACGAAAATTATTTCTTTCTCTATTTATATTTTTTGTTTTATGTTATCATTCGTATTTTGTTTAATCCTACAAATATTTTGCTAAGGGTGTTTAAAAAGGTGCAATAACCAGGATTAATCGATGTTTATGACTTTTATTAATCAAGTTAACCGAAGAAGCCTGATGGAAAAGCGACAGAAAATACATTTTTAACACCATTTTATAGATATTCCATTCCTTCTGGGAAGTGGCCCAAGAAGAAACTGTAGCCTAGGCAAGAGGGTTAACATGACATCAAATCGGTCTTGCATTCAGTAGAACGTCTATAATTAGTAGGCCTACGTTAAAAATCTGGTCGGTCAATAATCAATAATTTGTATCAAGCAAGAAATAAAACATTGTTTACAGTCTACCCTTAAATTACAGTACCTACACAATGCTCTTTACTGGTGCATAGGTGGACGATGATGGGGAAATGGTGATTACCGATGAGGAGGGGAGTGGTCGTGAAAGGGGGAGGGGTGCTGTTGAAGATCACACTACACTACCAATTATACACTTTCTGCGTGGAAACTCCGCCCACCGGCCCTCCAGCCGTTTTTTAAGAGAAAACTCTGATCGATACTATGTACGTGCACTCTAACGCACAAGGTTACGTTCCAGCTACATTTTAAGGCCTTAGCTGCAAAACACGAACTACAACTACTACCATCACCATAATTCCAAAGCCCATAACACATTCTTAAAGCCCAAATTGTCTCATGCTTTTACTGTAGGCCTAGGCTTAAAAATGTTGTTCTAAATATGTAATGCGTACTTTATTATGAAACATATTTTAAATTAATCTCACTTCTAAACACTTCACTGTATTGAGAACACATAAAATTACTTAACAGTCCTTACTGGATGTTTTTAAGGTACCTAATTTCAATAATCCTGAAAATTTAATAACCCGAATCGAGTCCGGTAGGCCTACCTATTAAACCCCATTATCAATGTTTTACTTTATTTTTTAGTAACAATTTTTTTAGCATATTTCATAGAATCATTTCTCCAAGTTATTTTTTTATTAAAACACGATTTTTTTAAGCGATTGGGTAAGAATCTGTCGAGAATCAAATTTCTCATCAATTTGAGTGGTTTAATTTGATTTCTACACTGATAAAACAGTTTTTAAATGCAATACCTAATAATTAGGACTGCTTTAATACGTCCTTATTTTCCTTATGTTGTTTGCCCTTGTTCCTTAGGCCTATGTTTATTTATTGTTAAAGAGTTTTCCGAACACGTTGATTTTTAGTAACGATATAAATATTTAATAAAAAAGAAAATAAGTTATATTAAAAATAAAAATAGAGACCATTAAAGCTATGTCTTGGTCTTTAATTATATGATAGTGCTGTTGGACTGTCTTTAGCCAATATTAGTTTTGATCCATAAGCTATTTTTTACTATTTCAAGGCAGATGGACATCAACAATCAAATAATTGACACGAGAAATATTAAGGTGTAGCTGTTCTGATTGATATATCTATTAGTTTCTGATGTTGTATGTTATTAAAATTAAGTGGTCTTTTAGTGTAGACTATTTATAGAATATTAAAGTTAATAATTAGTTTTTAATTAAAGTATATTAGTAGCATAAGTTTATTTTAAAGTTTGATTTGGTAAATCCATTATGTTTTCAAGTGATAACTCAAGTGACGAAGAAGTTGTGGTGGTTCCCCGGAATAGAGTATTTAAGGAAAGAGTGTCTTATGCTATCATCGAAAACTCTTATGAGTACGATGAAAGATTCAGATTGACCGTGGAAAAAATTGAAATTCTAATTAATAGGTTTGGTCCTCAATAACCGCTTGGCCCTGCACTGGCTCGGTACTGGTGCTCAATACCACGCAGTGGCCGACATGAGTGGCATGTCGATGGCCAGTGTCTGCCGAGTTGTAAAGGGCTTCGTCAGAGCAGTAAATGAAGTTTTGCTGCACTAAAAAGTGAAATTTCCTGAAAACGTAGGGCAAGTGATAGAAAAGTTTTTTGACATCGGTGGCTTTCCTGTGCAGTGGCGGCTCCAGAGCCGATTTTCGGGGGGGCCATTGCCTACCGGTGGCGATGGGGGGGGGGGGGGTGAAGGGAGGGAGGAAAGAGTGACGGGTGGGGGGGGGGAGTATAAATTGCCGAGTATAGGAAATTGGGGAGTATATTATTTTCCATTATAAATAGTATTATTTTCCTAGATTAAAGGGATGTCTGGATGATAGCCTACTTTGAACCGATTTGCTAAACCTAAATATATTTTAGCTATCTTGTTGAAACCTAACTAAAAGAAGAGGAAAATTGTCAAGAATATTCCTTTTTTCTGAGTTTTTCAAAACTATCACTGTCTTTATAAAAATGTAAATTAAACTATAAAATCCAGTCTAACAATTTGCTAAATTTAAAAGTTTAAGTGATTATGTTACTTCAACAATAAATAACTAATTTTTAAAGTAATGTTCTTAATGTAAATCAAATAAGGTATTTTCATTCCTTTTTCTGTATTTGGACAATCTGTTGGGTTTCTACAGAAACCAAGTACACATCATACAAGTATAACTGCTGTCAGTCTGAGTTATAATGTTTAGACTATTGATTTTATTTGTGCTTCTCTTAAGCAGTAGATCTAAACAGACCGATTTAAAAATAAAGTAAATAGTTAAAGTATTATAGTCTTTTTGTGCTTTATTAGAAAACAGATTCAATAACAAATCAGATATAGGTGTTAATTTGTTAAATGCACTTAGCGGTAAAACAACAAATTCCGTGGGCCAATGTCGTCACGACTATCGAAAATTAACTCTGACTTTGAACTTCTTTACCCTATCAGAGGTTATTTTATGAAAGTGGGAATTAAAATTAAATTTTTTTCCCCTCTAATATACGACTAAGTTTTAATGTTAGTCACACTTATTGTTTCCAAGTGATCATAAAACTCCAACAGATGGAGCTTCACGATCAACCCCATAGTAAAATAAAATTGGGCCTATTCCATCAATTCCAAATGATCACAGCTCAAACTTAATTCACTCTAAATACAAAATTAAAACTGTTTGGAACACTGTTTTTTATTACAACAAAACAATCTTAAAAACATACTGTTCCAAAAAGAAGGCTTTGACTGTTCTCAACAATCACGGCCAGACGATGACTTCCACAATAATCAATAATACCACCAATAAAAATACTGTCCTCGTCGCTTTGACCGTGTCGTCTGCAACGCGCAGCGCAAAATCCTATACTCGAGGAGAGTCTATGGCGATGTATTTTCCACGATCTTAGCTGGTAGATTTTGTTTAAACTTTGCGTTCAAGAGTGTTTTGGCCCAAAAATTAGTTTATAAATAGCCTCAACCCCAGGAAAAATTGAATATGACTAAAATTAAGTTTTAAAATTGTAATTTAACATTTGGGGTTGCCATTTTTGTAACGAAATAACAATGAAAGGTAAACAAAAATAAAAGAACACTCCTTTTAAGCATTGTTATTGAAACAGCTGTTAACTGCGAAAAGGTATAGTTGACTGGTGGTGTTTACAACCTTAATTGCTGATTAGCATGACTTAGGCTAAAACAAAAGTAAATTAAAAACATCGAGCTAGGTTCAGCCACTGATTTTAACGTTTAATTTTTAAACTCCCAAAATATTTACTAGCAAAAACGTCTTAGGGGGGGGGGGGGGAAGGGCCCATGACCCGATTGCCCTCCCTCAAGCCACTGTCAACAATCCCGATCAGCTGATGGCATTCACAATACAGCACTCAATGTTACTGTCTTCTCGTCAGTGGTGCCCGTGCCATTCATTCCCGTTGTCCGTGCGTCGTCTGCCGCGCGCGCACGCAAACTATGAATTTAGGCACCTCCAAAACTTCTTCAAAATATGATAATGTTGTTTTTAATCTCATTTAATACAAATTAAAGCTAAATTCACCTAAACAATGCCAACATTTCATAAAAACAGATAATTGTTGTAACTTAAATATAACTTATTATTTTTTAAGCCCCAAAAAAATTACTGGCCGAAAATTCTCCATGGGGGCCATGGCCCCCCCCCCCCCTGAAGCCGCCACTGTTCCTATGGTGTGTGGTATGGTACGTTAATAAACATCAAGGCGCCTTCTGAGGACGAAGCCAAGTACGTGGACAGGCCTGGCAATATAGCACTCTATAAATTGCATGGTGGTTTGTGGGCCGGACATGGAGTTTTATTACTCCTACGCTAACTGGCCCGGCAGTGCTCACGACGGCAGAGTCCTGCGGAATAGTGGGCTTTACCACAAAATGGAAAGGGAGGGCTGGAGACCGATGGAGGAAGCAGTGCTCCTTGGAGACAGTGGATACCGACTAAAGGACTGGTTAATAACACCAATCATTCTCGATCCTGAGGAAAGAGGTAAGATCTCATGATAATTATTAGTCTAATTATGTTACTAAAAGAAGGTGTATGAAAAGATACTTACCATTTTATTTTTTGTTACTATATGGAAACCATACATGATATAAAAAAAACCTAATCGTTATTAGGATATTACTGGTATTCTTAAACCATAAAAATGGTTGGATTTGTTGAAAGTTCGCGTTGTAACCGGGGGTCTGATAATTTTAAACATACGCAAAATGTTGGCAAAATCGTTTTAAGGAAGTTATGAAAAAATTGTGTCAGTGTACAATGTTTGGTAATGCGTTTTGCCTTTTTATGATGTGAGAGAGCATAAAATGGCAAGTTAGTAGGCTAATGATTTTATTTATCTCAATCAATATTAAAACTGCAAAACTGTTATCCAAGCATATAGTCATGCATTGACTTTTCTATGACCCTGAACTTTTTTTGTTTTCAAATGCCGACCATATGTTCATCAGTAAGAATAACAAACTATTAGACTACTTATGTGACTACAGTACTGTTTTTTGCACAATTTTATTATTTCCTGTTACTTTAATTTAACTGTTATTATTTTCAACATTACATTCCTTATTTTATCAACAATTTCTTTCCTTAAAAATGTTAATTAATTTTAAAAAATGTTACTTGATTTTGTGTCATTGTACCGTTAGTTTGATAAATGTAATCAAAATCCCAATATTTCTGAAAGAAATCTGTGAGTGTTTTGTAGTAATATTACGCAGGTACATTTGGTACGTTAAACACAAAAGTTCATGAATATAATAAAAAATAAAAGTGAGAATTTGTACTGATACTGTAACTAAAATCTTTAAATCTTATTTTAAAATAATAATCTACTCATAGTTAAAATGCGCGGATTATGAAGGACCTAATCTGTAAATTCTAACCTAGAATTTAAAGCTTATATTATTTTTCATTTTAGGTAATCGCCGCTTTCTCCGCTCCCATCGTGTCACCCGAAGAATAGTGGAAAACTCGATTGGACTTCTCAAAGAGAAGTTTCCCTGTTTGAAGATTCTCAGGGTTGATCCCAGATATGCATGCCAGATATTAAACTGCTGTGTAACGCTTTGCAACATTTCAAAAGAGGAAAATGTTGAAGAAAACAATGAGTTGAAGAAGACATTGAGCGAGATGATGGTAATGAAGGGGATCACGTTGCTGGACTGGATGCCAGAGGGATCGACCGCCTCCACCAGATTCTGGAATATTTCCGATGAACTGAATTTCCGATTCTTCCGAAAACCAAAACAGCACAAATACTTTCTTTTAATGTATTGCAATTTCTATGATTTTACAACGTTTTGGGTTTTGTAAATATGTAGTGAAAATTATATTCCCTTGAATAGAGATATATCTTTTAGTAGTCAAATCGCCCCGGAGCTCGGAGTAGTTAATTAGGCCTAAGCGGTTATACTTTGACAGCCGTCAAAGTCCACACTTTGCCGCTGACAACTTGTTATATGAGGGTTTAAAACACCAAGCAGAAAATATACAATTTACTCAAATTGTTTTCATTTTTACGGACATTATCGTATTTTGGTTTGGTTGATGATAACAAACTCATAAGTTTGGTTAGGCCTTACTTAATTTTATACAAATTGTAATTAGGCCTAGGCTGATTTTTATTTTGGGTAACTGTTAATATTGTATTTTTTAACTTATAAACTAGTAGCAATAGCCTAAATTAAATTATTTTATTACCAGTAGATTTTCTTTTCAAAGATCCTATAGTCGGCTTAGAGCACGTCTGTTCCTGGAGTGTTTCATTGACATTTGTAGACCTGGGTCATCCACTGCTTCTTCTTCCAGTGCAGTCGCTATGTCTTCAATGGGCTCTTTTAGGCCTACATCACAGGCTAACGTGTCAATTTGTCCCAAGCCAACAACGGAAAGGGAATCCTTCCCAATGATGTCTATCACTAGGTTATCATTGAGAATTGCTCCTTTTCCTCCCTCACTTCCAGTCTTTCTTGAAACTACTTTCACCTGAAAGAAAATAAGAACTATAGAGACTACAAAATAATAGTACTTTTATTAACCAATAAAACGATATAGGCCTACGTCTTCTTTTACACATAATTTCATTTTTTCACAAGTAGTAGCCTTTGTACATAGACAAGGCCTACTGTGGAAATAAGTTAATAAGTTAAGTTACACTGTAGGACCTGACTCTGAAACAATATACACAAGATGTAAATATAGACTTATTAATAGCTAAAAATCTTAAATGAAGCTCATAATAAGATTAAAGTATTAATAAAACCATAAAATTGTAATACTATTGGAAATAAAAAGAGAATGACCTAACTTAGAATCGAACTCGCATCCTTTCGAATGGAACGGCCGCTTGCTACCTCTGAGCTACAGCGCTCAGCGGTAAAACTTGCCGTATAGGTTTATGTTGCTTTTCTAATAGGGACTGCTTTAAAATATATTTCATGCTTAATGTATTAAATGCCAAGTAATCAGGCAATCTAGTTTACTCAAACTGGTCTTATTTAAGATTTTATTTGCCTTTATAGTGATTTACTTTCATTTCATCACCCATAAAATTTATTCCAATGACTTAAAGTAAGCATAGGCTACTATGACATGATGTAAGTTATGTTTTCCTTATTGGCCCACCTATCTAAGGGTTTTGAAAACTTAATTTATAGAAAATTATTATTTCATTTCCTTCAATTTATAATAAAGTTTCAATCGTAACACGCAACTATCTACTATTTTCTGTTAAACTCTGAATAACGTCCTCTCTGAAGTAGCCAACTTTAAAGATTAGAGACTAGGCTAAACCTAAGTTAGTTTTAAATTTTATTAATAGTTTGTACTTACCTAAGTTGCCTTTTTTTAGTTTGGCCAAAATGTGTCTCGAATGTATGAAAAATCCTTTGATTCGTCTTTAATCAAGCCAAAAGCTCGACACATTTGTAGAATCTTTTTCCATTCATTGGCCTTGTCCTGTTTTGTCAGAGCGCTCGAAAAGGCACCAAATAATATAGATTTCGACTCTTTTATCATTTACAAAACTTGTAATTTTTGTTCTTTTCCTTTATTCATCTTAAGAACCGTTGATTGTAACAAAAGTTTTATAAAGAAAGGAATACCTATTATAAAATGACGGAGGCGTAACACAGTAGTGGTAATTTAATCAGTGTAATTTAAACGACACCGTAGAAGCAGTTGGAACGGAAGCGGAAGTCAAGTCGGTAAACCGTTCACAACAACACAGTTTTGCCCTGACAACTATTGTTTCTGAGTAAAAAAATTACCTCACGAGGTATTAAATTTAACTTCGGAACAAAACAATAAAATTTTGTATTTTATTTCTGAAAAAAAAAACCCGTGAATGAGGTTATGTAAACAATGCCAAATATCATTCAGCTGACTAGTAATTTTAATCACGTGACTGTAAATTTTATCACGTGACTTGTAAAAATCACTAGTATTCACAAGTGTCCGAAAAATGTTTATGAAGCAGAAATTACTAGTACTGGTGAAATAATATAGTAAATAATAGACTAGTAACTTGTAAACTAGTAGTTTTATGAAACAGGCCCCAAGGATCCTTGGAGGACATTGGACAGGGCCTTCCCTACCAATCCATGTTTTCCGAGTCAAGTAGTGCGTCATGCACCCGCAAACTGTAGTGAGGGGGTTCCTCGACTTGGAAGTGAACTAAACCCTTCTCCATCTCAATGTCATGTAACTGAGGAAAAACAACTCTAGAATGTCGCAATAGAGCCTATGACGCATTGAGCCTTTGGGGAAACTGTACTGACCTTCAAGTTGTTACGTAACTTCATGGTCGATGCTCAGCAGCGCTAATAAATTTTGACGAAAATATCCTTAATTTATATTAACTATTCTTCTAATGTTATTAAGATATGCGTTTTTAATTTATGCGTTTTTAGTTTAAGAATGCCTTTAACTCGGCGAGGTGGGTCGATATGTTGGATGAGCTTCGCAACTTCTTTCGCGTTCCTGCATATCTGTTGCGGCTCATCGAGGATTATCTCCGCTCTCGAAGCCTGATTTACGACACAAGAGACGGAAGGCGGGCGATGGAAGTCACTTCAGGTGCTGCGCAAGGTTCAATACTCGGCCCGGATCTCTGGAACGTTGCCTATGACAGCATCCTGAGGTCCGAGATGCCTGAGGAAACCACTTTGGTTGGGTACGCCGATGACGTCGCAGCTCTCATTGCTGCACGCAACGTTGAGCTGGCCCAACTAAAGTTGAACCGAGTTATGCGTGTAGTCAACACCTGGATGTCCGATCACGGTCTCTCGCTTGCTCTCAGTAAAACGGAGATTGTGATCCTCATGAAGAAGAGGATCGAAACCGTCGTCCCACTCCGAGTGGGAAGGGAGGTGGTCACATCAACTCGTGCTGCCAAGTACCTCGGGGTTATGGTGGACACCAAGTTAAGCTGAAGGGATCAGATATTCCGTACGGTGGACAAGGTCGATAAGGTAGTCACTTACCTTAGTAGGCTGATGGCCAATGTCGGGGGTCCCCGATCCAGCAGAAGACGTCTGCTGATGTCCGCGGTCCAGTCCGTGCTTCTTTATGGATCAGAGGTGTGGGCAGACGCTCTCGATAAAGAGCTATATAGGTTGCTACTCGCCCGGGTTCAGCGTCAAGCGGCTCTCCGGGTGTGTTTCGCCTACCGGACAGTGTCCGAGCCTGCCATCCTGGTGGTCGTTCTAAAGAATCCTAAAGAGTAGAGGAGGTTTTTTAGTAGGTAAACTTGTTTTATTGGGGACCCCCACACTACAAGCTGGCCACCTGTGTGCGTGATGCATTTTTCCTACCTCCCCCTAAAAAAAAATGTATTATTATTTTTTTCCAGCGGCTAAGCTCGCATTAGTCGCCGTCACGCTCACCCTATATAAGAAATCGCTGGATTATCTAACATAGAATTTTTTATTGAATTTGTTTCATAGCAACAAACAAATATATAAAAAAATATTTTTTACCAACAATTTTTTATCTTTTTTAATTTTTTTTATAAAACGTATCTCACGTTACTTCTGATACCTCCAAGAATATGTGTGCAAAGGTTCATGATGATCGGTTGAGTAGTTTTCCTGTGAAAGCGTAACAAACACACGGACAGGAAAGGAATCAAAATATTTAATATTGTTATGTATACTTTTTGAGGAATGTTATTACGCCAACGAAAGGTTATAACAGTTTTCTCGAGCTTTACATCTGTTGGCGGAATTCGATCATATGCCCGGTTGAGATCGAAAATTGAAACATATTTGGCCTTACCGAATCGGAAGTCAAAACGATCGAAAGCAAGATGAAAATCGAGGAGGGACATAAATTCAATTACAATTAGTTATATAAGATTTTTTAAATATTCTCGATGATATCATACCTAATATCTAGAACGAGAAACTATGAAATGCTAAAATTCGAACATTAGGACACTCAGACCAAGGAACTGATTTTTTATAGACCTAAATATTTCCGTTAGCAACTAGAGATAACCCACTGGTCGAAATTTGACAAAAAAACTCATTTTATCTTGAGCTAATTAGATTTGAAAATTTTTAGAAATAAAACATATTGTTCCTGATTTGCTAGCATTTGTTATTAACACCTATCTCATGATTCAAGCAATTATCCTTCTCCCATAAGATTTACATTGAAAATTTGAATGCCTGTAGGGCAGAGCCCTAGAGGCCGAAGTGAATTATAATGGGATTCTGGTCATCTACAGGGCGATACCTTTCTAATAGTATGCGCGAATTTCTCCTACGATGCGCACAAGCTGAGAAAAAAGGAGGAAAAGCAACATGCTAGCTTATTAATATATAGATATAGTTAAATTAATACTCAACAACGTGTCAAAACCCGACTTGTATACGACCAACCACAAACTACACAAAAACACAAAGCTAGTTAACCAATGCGTGGTTCTTTGCATAAATATGAACCTTATAACATAATATGCCCCGTCCCAGCAGACCTTTGTACTCAGCAAATTTCCAATAGAATTTTGGTATATTTTCTATTTCCCCATAAAATCCATGGGGATGAGTATGTAGGTTTGCCGCTATATGGGTTTTTTAGTAATTATAAGTTAAACAATTTGAGTTCAATTTTTCAATTTTTAGTCTCATTAATGTAAATATTTATGAGTATCGCTAATAGTCAATTAATTGTCAATACTATAGAAAGTTTTAAAATATAAATTGAGATAACTCGTAAGTAATATATTCTAAAGTGTCCCATTAATTAATAGACCTATGTAAATAAACACATTCTCAACAATAACCAATTTTTTAACTAAGAAAGAATATTTATGACAATGATTAATTTCCCCACATTGCAATGAAAGAAAGAGCTAATAATAGTGATATTAATTATGTGATATTCATATCTGTATAGTTTTAAAATCACTTCTAATCCATTTAGATCTAAGCTCATATTTGATGTAGTTGGGAGATAAATATTTGAAGCTGTTAGTGAAATCTATCAAATTTACCTACTTTACTATTTTTGATCTCCCATTTTAAAATTCAACATCTCAGAAATTAAATTCGTAATTGAAGAAGCTAGAACAATAAAGTAAAAAAGAAGCAAATTATATTTGATTCAGTTTCAATTTAATTAAACTCTTAATCAAATTTTAAAAAAATGTATCGAACAATTATTCCTAGTAAAAATGTCGTCCATACTGTGAGGAGTGAACTTCATACATCAAATAAAAAAGATCCTATTTCTAGCTCATTTATCATATTTCACTTTTTAAAGAAGACTTATAAAATTGCTATTGGACTATTTTATAAAGAAATTAAATAAACTTTTTTCTTATACCGCTACGACCACCCCTCCCTGAAATATTTGTCATGAACTATTAAATACTTAGGGCAGCTGGAGCAAAACTCGAAATTAACCATATTCTAATATTTCAGATTTTAATTAAATTACCTTAAAGGAAAACCTATTATTGTATTTCCCTTTCTTAAAACTTTAATTTAATATAGTCATTTGGATAAATCTGTAATTTTGTCAATTGAACTCATGAGTAATTATTGTATTTAATACAAGAGAGAAAAATAAATATAAATTGGGGTGTTTTTTTTTCAAAATATATTACAGAGATTACTCTATCTTATTGTTTGTAACTTACGCTAAATTTTTCAGCTTTTGTCTGTCATAGATATAAATAGCTGTCAATCGTCAATGCAAAAGAAAATATTCAAATGAATATTGATAGCAAAGTTTAGTTTTTGTAATTAAATATGTGCTCACTACATATTATGGTGATAGGTTATGTTAATGGAAAGTACAGTAGAAGGTCTTTCCGTGTCGGGTGTATTCCAACATTTTATTTGTAAAATTATTTACATGTCAATGTATAAATACCTGGAATACCTATTTTCTTACCATACGTGTAAGTACAAAAATTCACATTTATTTTAACAGCTATCCTCACACCTTGAGTCACGTGACACTCAGCCCTGCCGACCGTTTATACCATCGAGCACTTAACATAACAGAGAAGGCAGGCGCTGTTTATTTTATTTTATTTTTTTCAAACTTCCTTTTGTATTACTGGTATGAACATAGGTGATATGTTTAAGCTTGGTTGTGAAATGCAGTTCGGTCCGCGATCGTACACGCTGCTTTTTTACTATAGAGCTTCTACTAGTAATCTATTACAAGCTGCTGATAATCTATTACAAGTGAATAGTTAATAAATTAAAATAACAAAATAACACATTAGGTTTGTTATAGTCTGTAAGTAGTACGTACAGGTTATCAAAACAAAATTAATATTGAGCGTAATATAGGAGAATTGCGAATATTAAACATCATCAGGACAATTTATTTTATATACTGTATAATCTGAAGGATTTCTAGTGTTTCAGACAGCATTTAAATTAAATATTATACAACTAAAACCATTTTTGAGAGGAAAGCATTTGAGAACTGAGGGAGGATTTGACGTTTGCTGCTGACATGTGAGAAGAGACCTTTTCAACAGACAATGTGATTTACAAAGCTGCACTTTATATGTGTAAGAAATGTCCGTCTGGAACAGTTAAACGGATAAAGGATAAAATATAAAATCTCCTTCTTTAGGTGTGTACCGTCACATAGCTTCTACGAAATATAAACTCAAAAGTTGAGTGGAAAAAACTCCATTGTTGAGCAATTTCTAGGTGTTGCATTTAGAAATAAACAGTTTCTCAATGCTGTGTTAAGGTTATAAAAGTGTTGTATGACTGAAGTAGATAAACATACGTTTTTTAAGATCTTCACTTTAGATCTAATGTTGGCTTTTGATACAATTCCGGGGCTATGATAGTGTCATGGTGTAGGGTATGTCTATACGGAATGAGTTTGAAATTACCCCTTCTTTTCCGAACGTATAATGGCTTCTAATTATAAAAAAGGGAACGCATCAAACTGAGTCACCTAAAAAAAACTTTAGGATTGGACATAATATGAAAAATATGGATTTTTTTACAAGATTATCTGTTAAAGTTCTGCAACTTGTTCAAAATTACAAGAGTCAACAGAATGTGTGCTAAAATATTTTGAGATGTGAAAAAGACAAAAACAGTAATTAAATTAACTAAACCGAAAGTTCTTAAAGCAAGCTGGCTTAAAAAATGATAATATAAATTTCATACAATATGTTTTACTTTTGAGTAAGCGGATAGACGTTGCCGTCTAAAGAGTTAAAGGGTGGTTTAAGGTGGAGGTGTGAGAGCGAACAGTTCGAGAGCCACTTATATGCTTGAGCCGCCCTCTTAATTAGAATATAAGGGGCTTTATATTCGTGGTACAATTAATTACTCGTTACCGAGTGAAAATTTCAATTTATTACTAACTGAATAGACTGTGTAAATTTGAAAAAAAAAGAAAAATTGAAAACTGTTCCATCTATTATGGTAAATATCTTCTTTTGGTAAAATTAATGTACTATTAAGTTGAGCATTATATTATTCAAAAGTTACGAACAAAAATGTTCATTTCAAAAACCTTCCTACTCAAATAAAAATGCCATTAATAATCTTACCCAGTCGTCGGTAAAATTATATTGTGAAGCTAATTAATAATATAATATGATATTGAAATTAACTCGGAATATATGAGGAATTATTAATATTATTAAACTAATTTGTTAAAAATGTAACACAGTACGGCTTTTGTTACAGCCTACAGTTAAAACTAAATTGACAATTAAAATTAGTTTGCAAGATAATTTAGTAATACGTGAAGATCAAAGAGACATACTGTAATTCTTCTGAAATAATAAGCATGAAGAACAGTAATACTGTCTTTCCAATTACAATTAAGGAACCTGTTTTCTATTGCTCATTTTGAGTAGAGTGTAGTACCGAAAAGTTGGAGGGCTACAGATTAATGAGTTTGTATTTTAGAATGTATGTGCTGTAATTTGTGGTGATTGTAAAAAATTGTCTAATCTAGATGATTAAAAGAACGTGTTAAAAGATCTTAAAATATTGCCATAAGATTAACGTTTTAACTTTTTTGGACTCTCCAGCAGAGAATTGTTGACGAATATTAATTTGGGGAAGCTAAGATCCTTCTCATAGCAACATATAACCATAAAATCAATTTTCATATGATTTACTAAATCCGTTATAGAGTGCAAAGCGCACAAGAAATTGCATTTTAGCACAAGTTGGCTGGCTACTTGGATGGACTGGGTGGCAAAGGCCCAGGGTCAAGGTCACACAAGTGTCAACGCACCTCTCACCACTACATATGATAACAGAACGAAATTTCATAAAACTCACTAAAGCCGTTATATCGTGAACACGGACAAGGTAGGACCCATGAGCGTCACTACACACAGTCGGTCTGAAGATGGTGACATAGAGCACCGAAATATATTACCTGAATGTAAATCTTATTAAATAAAGTGTTGCATTACTTAAATTGTGTTTTTAATTTAGTACACACAGAAAGAAAGGCAGGCAGACATTTATATTACTCTGGTTATTTTAAGACCCACGAGCGTCACTACCAGACAGAAAGACAAGTAGGCAGATACGAGAATTTTGATTACACCAATTTTGTTAGGACCCATGATTGTCACTAGCAGACAGAAAGACAGGTAGACAGATATTTTGACTGGACCAATTTTGGTAGGACCCACGATTGTCACTAGCAGACAGAAAGACTAGTAGGCAGATATTTAGATTACACCAATTTTGTCAGGACCCACAATTGTCGCTAGCAGACAGAAAGACAGGTAGACAGATATTTTGATTACACCAATTTTGTTAGGACCCACGAGCGTCACTAGCAGACAGAAAGAAATGTAGACAGACATATAGATCACACCGGTTTTGGATTCTGTGACGCATAAAAATGTAAAAAGAACTAAAATGTCTAGATTCTAAACTATGTAAAAAAAATTATGATGTGAATAATATAAGCTGTTCACATTTATTTACATCATTGCATATTACACTTTTTATAATTTAGTTACAAACTTATTATGGAATGAATAGATGATTAAATCACTTTGGGAAAAAAAGCCTTTCCTCTGAAGAAACTATTGAAAAGTGATTTTCACAAAGTCAAATAATATCTTGATTAAAGGCTGCACGTATTTATCGGGCGAATGAAATAAGTTCGGCCCGAACTTTGTATTCAACAAACGACCAGACTAGGGCAACTTTTTGCTGACCTGCATCGACTTGCATTGGTTTTACAGATTACAATTTAACTACATCATGCTCTTCTTAACCATTCTTAACAAATCAAAATCTCTTATGGCAGTGAATTAACAATAGCAAATATTAAAAGACATTTATATTTGTAATATAACAAAACCAAACATGAATGAGACAATTTTAAAAGTATAAAATAAATACTAAGAAAGATTTCTATTTATTTTTATAGTACATAAAAAATTTACTTCACCATAAATATTATTTATAAACTTCCAATTTTCATTTCTTTTTAATGTAAGTAATCTATTACTATTATCCTTGATACGTTATTATTATAATACAAAATATACGGGGTGATTCATGACGAAATGCAGTAATTTCGGGAGCTGGTTCTACACATGAAATTAAACAAAAAAAGGTCATATCATTATAGGTCTTAAAATCCTTCGTTTAGCCGCTAGCCACCATTCTGTTTTTTAGACATAATTATTTTTATTTCCGTGACGGATTGATGGATTACGTCGTATTTGGCATGGACCTTAATCATGAAAATGTTAGTTTTCAAAAAGAAAATTATAATTTTCCGATGTGTATTTTGAATATGGCGGCCATTTTAAAATGTTAAACGAAAATGTTAAAGAAAAAGTTGATAGATTAAATTATCTAAACAATGATACCAATTTTGTAAAGATCTGAGAACAAATAACGGGGTTATTGCGATTTATCTGCAGAAAAACATTAATTTTGCATTTTTATAAATACAAATTTATTAAAATTTCTTTAAAAAATCTCAACAGTTACGTTATTTATTGTCAGATTGTTACGAACTTGGTATCGTTGTTTAGATAATTTTATTTGTCAACTTTTTAGTCTCAAATAAAATGAAGATGAAATTAGTCGTTTTTGAGAAATTTAAGTAACAATGTTTAAATGGCCGCCATTTTGAAAATACACATCGGAAATTAATAATTTATTTCCTAAAAACTAACATTGTCGTATTAAAGGTCCATGCCAAATATCAAGTAAATCCATCAATTGGTTACGGAAATAAATATTATTACCTCTAAAGGTAGCATTCCTAAGCGACGACTCTAGCGACTCCAGTCGTACGGCTGTAGCCAATAGAAATATAAACATGTTTATAGGTCTATGCTGTAGCCGCGCGACTATGACTCATACTGCTTCGCATGTTTTAGCGACGGAAGCGGCTCTAGTGAGGCGGCTCGAGCCGTACGACTAAACTGCTTGCATGAGCAGTCTAGTGGTATCAGCCGCGACGACTGGAGCTATGTTTTTGTGCTATTCCTACATGCGAAGCAGTGTGAGTCATAGTCGCGCGGCTATAGCATGGAACTGTAAACTGTTTATATTTCTATGGGCTACAGCCGTACGACTGGAGTCGCTAGAGTCGTCGCTTAGGAATGCTACCTTAAAAAACAAAATGGCGGCTAGCGACTAAACGAAGGATTTTAGGACCTATGTTGAGAAGACCTTTTTTGTTTATTTTCATATGTAGAATCAGCTCTCGAAATTTCTGCACTTCGTCGTCAATCACCCTTTATACAGTATAGACGACCACTACAAAAGTATTTAGTTTGTTTGGTTTTATAGATTGCACTAAAACAAATACATTTTATCACATATTTTATCATAAAAATATAATATTTTGTACATTTGCCATATTTATTATTGTTAAATTATAAGACTAAAATTGTAACTGCAGTGGATTATAAGAAATGTTTAATACAATATATGGGTGGATTTAAAAAAAATTATACATTCAATATTTCTCCCAATTTGGTAATTATGATTATTTTTTTAACATTTTAAGACTCCTTTAATTAGTTACTTAATTACAATTGTCAAGTTTAATGATTTTAGTGAGGTTTAACGTGTACTTACACAGAGACACAATTAATTTAAAATAACGAATCTAAATAAATATTTACAAGATAAGTAAAAGTTTATATGACCTTTCTTCCCCGCTCACAAAAGGAAGTTTTAAAATTATAAAGAACAAAGTTATGGTTGTTTCCTCAAACAAAATGTTAAAATTTACCGTAACTGTTTTATTTTTAGTTCAACCAAGGGACTAGCAGAATAAACGGTTTCCAAGAAACACGAAACACTCCCGCGCGGCAGTGACATACTGCATATTGTTTCTCAGGTTGTACTGATCTCGTTTAGCAATCTGCTGTTCAAAAATGTTTCCTTTCCTTGAAATTTATAATAAGAAAGACAATAGAAAAAGAATAATTTGAGTTGTTATATTGATTAATCAAAACATCCGAGATGTATGTATGTAACTCGTATGTAATTACAACATGACACTATTTTCTCGTTATCGAGTATTACGAAGGGATTTAGCTGTGGACATTTCGAACACTCTTTTCGTGCTATTTCATAGTACTAGTGAGTATCAAGTACGTGAACACTTGATTAGACTACGATCGTTGTACGGTAAAATTATTCTATTGATTTTAATATACTCTTGGATACAAATCAATACATCAATTATATTTCAATTATTACAAAACACAAGTTAGTGTATAATGTAGGCAAATAAGAGTTACCTTGGTTTAATTTAACAAATACCTGTGTTTGCGTTAATGTTACGAAGAATACTACTAATTAGTCCAAATAAAAATGTTTTTAAAAAAGGGTAATTTTTTATGTTTATCATAGTAATATATATACAGGGTGGCAAAAAGTCTGGAAACGAATAATATCTTTAAAAGTATTTAAGTAATAAAACTAAAACTTTCGAAATTAATTTTGAGTGACAAGGTCTACTTCCTAAATGAATTATTGTCCTTAAACCTCCAAGGCGGGACGGTCCACAAAGAGACAGAGGAAAATATTAAATGTAAGCATAGGTCAAAATGTCCATCAAATTAAATGTCTCTAAGAATAGAGAACAATGCCGCAAATCCAACGTAAAAAAGATGGCAAGGTAAAAAATGGCAGGCGATCAAACTTTGCATTAAAATCATATTGCTGAAAACAAAAAATGCAATAACTCTCGAAATACTCAACCTTTTGACGTCAGGTTGGTGTCAAATTACTTAGAATTCAAAGACTTTTAAAATGATGTATGATATGACGTAGGCCAATGAAGTTTTTTCCAAGACTTCCTTTAGGGACGCCCCTAGTGCATTAACCTACGTCATATGATTTATGAAATAATTTGAAAGGGCTTTGCATTCTGAGCGATTTGCCACAGCCCCGACCTCAAAAGGTCGAGAGTATCGTTAGTTACTGCATTTTTTGTTTTCAGCTATATGACTTAGCAACATAATGCAAAGTTTGATCGCCTACCATTTTTGACTTGGTCATCCTTTTGAGGTCGGGTTTGCGACATTGTTTTCTATTCTTAGAGACTTTTATTTTGATGTACATTGCCAATGCTAACATCTTTCTCGATGTACCTATGCTTACATTTCAGATTTTCTTCTTATTCCTTGTGGACCGGCCCCCCTTGGAACTTCAAGGACAATAAGTACTGTAGGAAGTAGACTTCGTCACCCAAAATCAATTTACAAAGTTTTAGTTTTATTACTTAAATACTGGTTCAGATATTCAGTTATCATCATTACACCAAGAAAACCAACAAATTAATAAATTTGTAAGACACTACAAAGCTATATAAAATCAAGATGTGTACAATCTTTCAAGTTAAAAATAAAATATATACATATAAGTAAGTAAACAAAATCTGTTGAATAGTCGAACCAGATAGTGAACGTCTCTCTTTGCATCTTATCCCAATAGGTTGTGCTTCAGCGGTATTAGTCTTAAATGATAACAATATTTTTAATTGAGCAAATTTATAATGAAAGAAACCTATTGACTTTCTCTTTTTATTATAATGTTTTTATAAATTTATGTTTAAGAATCTATGCAACGTATCATCTTTCTTTTCTACCCAACCCCATTCATCCCAGCTACATTTGCTTAGCGCGTCCTTGCTTCCTCTCCGATGCGGTGGCGGAACGTGCATTATAACGTGTATTATAAACATTGTACTTCACCGCCGGAGCACAGATTATTGTTGTTACGTCCTTCAAGGTTTCTCACTATTTTTCTCGTGAATCTAAAGATAGAATTTGTTTGTCTAAG
This sequence comes from Neoaliturus tenellus, assembly GCA_030545055.2. NCBI lineage: Eukaryota > Metazoa > Arthropoda > Insecta > Hemiptera > Cicadellidae > Neoaliturus > Neoaliturus tenellus. Next base: position 128,466,528 of record CM061531.1, on the reverse strand, counting down.
TTTAATATTGAATTTTAATGTGCGTCATAGAAAAAATTGATAAGGTATGCGTTAATGCATTTATATTTCAAAGCTAATAAAAAGTTAATATAAGTAACGTGTAACGTAAAGTAGGTTTACTGTAGGTTTACTGTAGGTAAAGTAACGTGGTAACGTAAAAGAAAACTATTACAAGAGTCGAAATTCAAAATAAAGAAAGTATTAGGTTGGTATATCAATAACATATTTATAAAACACACTAAATGAAACGAAATGCAATTAAGTTCGGATGAAAATACCATGAATTTAGTAGTTTCACAAAAAATAAATCTAGCTAAAAAGATTTCTTAGTTAGTAATCGTGTTAAACCTGATTACATTTAATCCAGTGAAAATAAATCTGTCATTGGGAATGCTATGTAAAGTAGAAATTAAAATGCGATTTCAAATTTTGTTTGATATTAGTTGGAGTCAGTGGAGAGAATTTGTCATTTTGATGACAACGACACAGGTAAAAACTTAACTAACCACACGAATCCTATTTCCGACGTTTCAACACCTCAAGGTGATAATATTTAAAGAATAGAAATGCAGGGATTTTTATAATAAAAAAAAAACATTATTATTAAAACACAATAAATTAATTTGGAAAACCAAATACAAACATGTGTATATATAAAGCAAAAGGTATAACATAAAATACAATTCTAGATTGTGGCAGGTCCACGCCTCAGATTAAAAGCTTCCGGTGTCAAGTGAGAAGAAAGGAAACACATTAGAGTGAGTTACGAGGACGATTGCAACCCCGCAGGCGCTGCCCGTCCCGGCGACGTAAAGGTAGCCTACACGACACACGACACTCGGCAAACCTGCCCGGGCAATCAGAAAGGTGCCTCGCTGCGTGGGTGCGCGGACTGTGTTTAACAATGATCCAGTCTTCTAGATTAATATTATCAACATTTGAGTGCCAAAAATATATTTATTTTTGGCTAAAAGATTAAAAATTAATCATAAAGTTAGCCATTGCTAAAATAAAAAAAATCTAGTAACAATATTGTTTTTAATAAATGTAAAATGTATAGAATTTCGTAAACATCTTTAAAAGAACCAATGGAACACTTTATTGCATAATACATATGATGGTAAATAATAAATTATAAGACTTTTGTAATATAAATCATTGTAAAATTATGATAAAATTAAATATACTACATTTTGCAATAGAGTTTATAATAATATAGTTGATTTAAAGCTTGATTCAGCAATAAAACATCTCATATGCGGGGTTAGGGATAAGGGTGAGTGTTTACGTTAAAAAATCACTACGCAATTAAAAATTCGTAAATAAGTTGTTATTTTTCGGTTAGAAAAGTTAATGAAGGTTAATGTTTACGAAATTACTTAAACACCCTTTCCAGAGTTTTCCATTTACTAACAACTGACACAATAAAAATTACAAAATGGTATACTGTTTTACACTTTGTGACGTAGCGATAAAATCTAAATGAACAGATATATTTTTTATATTTTTTTAGCCGATATAAGCGTTTCAGGAACAGTTTTCAATAATATCAGTTTCATTTTGAAGCAAAACTTTAATACAGTGAGACATACCACCCATTAACGAAATGAGCTAGATCCTTTGTTACAACTAAAATCCCCTTAATTGATCCTGAAGAATTTATTAATTTCATTTTCAATCTCTAAGAAGCCCCGAAAGGGTACTTTTGAGAGGGCAGGGCATCGGTCCAATGCAATTCTGCTAGAAGATTGTTCAGTACTTAATTTTCCGGATTTTAGTAGGTCGGCTGTGACATATTGTTTTTAAAACCTAAATGATTAGTAATTGGTAGTTCAAAATATCACAATGGCGGAGCATCAATTATCTAATTTTCCATTTAGTTGTAACAGTTTACAAGTGAAATTTAAGAACAACTGGCTCAAATAAATTTATGAAGTTGATACATAAAATGCTTGTAATAGATATACTCTATAAACAACTAAGAAACAAAAACCGCTTCAGAAACTGGGATATTTGCAAGGATAACGATCTCCACCACAATATTATTATAGAAATGTTTAGAAATAGTTAAGATTTGCCAGTTTATGTTACTAGTTATTCCATCCGGATGGATTGAACAAGGAAATTTAGAGGAGTTTAAATCAATATTATCCGCCTCACGTGAGTATCGCAGGCATGAAGTTGCAGGATATAGCCGAGCCGAGTGATGTATGGATCCAATAAGTCGCGGTCCATTAGTCTGGAAATCTCTGTCGATACCGGCGGCCGACACATAAATATGAAGGCCTTCGACGCGCCATGAGAGCGTCGTCGCCTCGCCGGTCAGACAATGTTGTGACGACGATATTCGGAAATGTGATTGTTGAATGAAATATGATTAACAGATGAAAATGTTATACGAGGGTGCTGAAAATTCTAGAAACGGCTTGACTTTTCTATTAATATTCAAGCTACAAGTTTTGAGAGAATGAAATTAAAAGGTAAAACTATATTTTTATAACGTTATAACTGAGTGTCCGGAGGCCAGCCCATTGATAGTGAGTAGAAAATCTTAAATGTAAGCTAAGGTTGATATGTACATGAAATTAAAGGTCTCACTTAATATAGTACAATGTTGACCACAAACTCGACCTCGAATGGATAAAAGACCCTTAAAAGTTCGGGAATCAAACTTCTCCTAAAAATGATATTGCGTAGACTTCAAAAAATCAATATCTTAAGACATATGTGGCCTTTTGAGGTAGGGTTAGTATCATATTATGTAAAAGATAAGACCTTTAAAATGATAAAAAAAATATAACGTATGCTAATGATTTTTCCTTCAAGACTTCCGTGGGGGACGTCTCCTAAAGCGAGTCTTGAAAAAAAAATATATATATATATATTGGTCAGTATCATAATGTACATCATTTTAAAGTCCTTTATTTTATACATACGATGCAACAAAAGCGACCTCAAAAGGTAAAGTATAACCAAAGTTATTGATTTTTAAAGTTTCAGCAATGTGATTACAATGAAAAGTTTAACTATCTGCGATTCAATCCTCGGTTATCAATTTAAGAACGGGTTTGCAGCACTTTACTCTACTACGTGAGACCTTTAATATAATGTACATATCAACCTATGCCATTATTTAAGATTTTCTTCTGACTCATCATGTACCGACACCAATCAGACTTGGATACCCCATTATGAATAAGTTTTTAGCCTAAATTGAACTCTCAGAGTTTTAAAATTCTGGCTAAATTATTGATGACATTTTTAAGCTGTTTCCAGACTTCAGCACCTCTAGTAAAAAACCTTTGGCCAAGCAAAGACAGGTCGACCGGCTGTTGATTCTTTTTTATCCAAACCAATGGCTTCTTATAAAGGATGACATACGGGAGATGGACGGTAAATAATACTCAGCCAATTTTACAATTATAGTAGGGTTATTTATAGAAATCGTTTTATGGAAAATAATTTCGTTAACGTGAAATTCATCATTTCAAATGCAGGACTCGAGTCTCTTCGCTACATCTCATGAACATGGAATAACATCTTTTCAGGAAAGACAACAATTTCTTGAAAAATTAATTCTTAATCTGAAATATTGTTTATTTTTACAAAATTAATGCTCATTATTTGCCATTTTGGTTAACAAAGCTTATTAATTGAGATTTGAGCTATTTGTGATAACTAATATCGCCTAGGTGATGTCAATAGTTTTTCATGTATGACTCAAGTATTTTCTCCACACTTCCATCAGAAGGATTAGCATGTCTGCAGAGATAACAGTAATTTCTAGAATGATTAAAATTCTTCAACTTATCCAAATTTCGCTGTTTATAATTACAGACACAGTCCTTAAGGTACGTACACAAAAAAGTCACACACTTATAAGTCAGAAGGCCAAAGAACATTTACAAAACGTAAGCTGCAAGAAAACAAGTTACTTTTTTCTGTCATCAAAAGCTAAATAAGTTTGGAGTTTTCAAAACACAAAATTTGTCCGAGATAGAAAATTCAATCAATCAAGAAATTGTAGTCATCCCTGCAAAGATGTTAATCCATGTTAATGCATTGATAAGAGGAGACTCAGGTCTTGTGTTGGAAATGATAAATATCACCTTGGCGGAATTATTTCACACAAATAACTGATATGGCAGGTTTGATATGGCAGGTGACCTTTGTTAACTAAAATGAAGAGTTTTGATATGGTATAAATAACTCTGCATTAATTTTAAATTGACCAAGTATTATTAAAAACCGTCTATCTCCGGTGTATCAAGCTGTAAAATAATCTAAAGAGTATAAATAATAGTAGATTACAATAACATCATATCTTCAATCCAAAAAATTGTCGTCGTATTACTAGTTTCGGGACTTAGGTCTCATTTTCTAATCTGGCTTTAAAAGTTGGAAAAATAAAAATAACTCAGTTCTCGTCACATTTGGCAGTCTGGAATTGTCGTTGGCCTGCCACATGTGAATTTCGATGAAATGTTTCTCTTTTGAACGTTCGTTCTGTCCGTGTTGTGTGTCTTATGTATAAAGGTCTTTCTTCTTTTTTTTACGAAATGTGACAGTTTTATAACTGTGAATGACAAATTTGAAAATGGGATGAACGTCCCCAACTAGTCATCTGTAGTTAAATGTTAAGATTGAAGACTAAAAAGTAATGTAACCCATTATTATGTATAGTTATCATTACTCCAGGTGGCAAACACGAATAAACGTAAAAAGATATTTTGGTTGTTATAAACTGGGTAATATAATCACAAACATATTTCCAGTCTCTTAACCTCAATCGTCTTGAAGAACAGGAACAGTCTTTATTCCATACAAACCTCTTTAAACAAGTACATAAAAAATAACTTTAAAAAGTTGAGTGAAAGTGTTTATTATAAATAATTTTTACATCCTGTTATTTTATTCATAAAAAATAAACGTATAATTGTAACTCCTAAAAAGTCAATAAAAAATAGCTCAGTTAAAATAAAGTAATATTTTTACCAACATAAACGTACTTCTTCAATAGCAGAACCAGAATAGTTCAAAAGTGATATCTGATTTTTCTTGAAAAATGATTCTTAGATTTCAATTTTAAAACTCCTTTTCACTTCTTTTAGCGAACGAGGACTTATTCCAACACGATTGTTATCGCATACAAGCTTCACGACCATTGTAGTCTTAAAAACGAATGTAGCTCCATAAATCAGTGATATCACTACGGTGCCACTCAGTGCGGCTGAAATATGGAGGAGATGTCAAATGTGGACGGACCGATCATTAATAATGACCCTAGTCGGCATTGAGGCTCTGCAATGATAACTAGCCTCGTCGTCCGTCCATTGTCCATACGGCAATGAATTGATTATTATTTAAAATGTTGTCTGTGAAAATCATCTTTTTCTACACCATAACAGTAAAGTCGGAAGAAAAAAGTGTATATTATTTCCTAATATTAACACATGTATTTTATCATGATTGTTTTTATACTGCCCCTAATAAAATACTAGTTTATTTGGATTTTAGATCTTGATCAAATATATTATAATAAAATAATAGTTTATTTTGTATGTTTAGAAACAGATTTGACCCTGTTTTCTCTAAAAAAATTAAACCTCTTTTCAATGCCCTGACGAGAATTTCTGAGGATAACCTTCGGACTTAGGAGATTGTTTATGGTGACATTGTTTTTTTTTTTTTCTATAAAAAACAACACACCTGTAAAAATGTTAACAATGGATTAAAAAATAATAACAACAGTTCAATCTAAAGCAATTAGATAATTATTATTGGACTCAATAAAAAATATAACAGTTAATTATTGTTTTATTAATATAGATACAATATATAGAACATTTAAGCTCTATGTCAGTTTATTAAGCACATTAATCGTATTATACTTAAAAATGCTCCAGATTTAAAATAGATTCTGCAATATTTATGGAATTGCCTATCAGTTTATTTAAGGCAAAGCCATTTACATTTTTTTAACATACAGGGTCGAGTGGAATAAGTTCTTAAGCTAAAGGTTAACTTTAAGTATGACAAAATCAAGATAGCTAACAGTTGTATGAAAAATTGATATCATTTAGTGTTTATCGGTGGCAAAGTACAAAGTTCATAGCTGAAAATACACCGACATCACGTGAGTAAGTACAAGTAACCTAACCAGAAGGAAAACAACATGTCATCAACAATGATAACTATAACTAATTTACAAATAAACGGAATAAATATTATAATAATCAACAACAACGAGTCATGCATAAATATTCAGTATCAAAAATAAATATTATACAGTACATATATGCAAAGTTTGGTACACAAATCTACATACATTACTGTATTTAGCTTAAATATTCATTATTTTAAGCTAAAATCTTAAGCTTACTTAGCTTAAGTTTTTTTAATTTTATTATTATTATTTCTTTGGCATTTACGGTGTGATTTTTCAAGATTGATATAAACACAAAACAACTTACTTTTCATAAAAGGTTGCAGTACTTTCAAAGACTTTATATCTTTAATTATGATTAATGATATAAAAAAAGTAATATAGAAAAACAATGGAAACAAGTGAAGTGATGAAGCGTAAGACGGTAGCGGCCTCATTTTTCACAAAGCCATAATGAAACATGTATTAGTGATCCATTACTAATTACTTTTTCCCCTGCTATCTGGTACTATAGTGGACTGTACGAAAATATTCCATTGACAGTTGATGCACGGTTGCCGGATCAACCCAGAAATGCGTATGATATACTGCATTACACATGCTAAACATAACAATAAATTACAACATTGCAGAGTGAGAGGGCTGAGGTGGGTTAAGCTGATACAATCTAAATCGGACTACATTACCAATTATTAATAATAATAAAAAAATAAAAAAAAAATACTATGAGTACAAACTAATTAACTGCATTCAAAGTAGGCATTACCAGCTGACTAAATAAAAATAGCTTTTATTATTCTATACGAAATCAGCCTGTTTTTTTTCTCTCAATAGTACCAAAACCGATTCTTTTTTGTCCTAGGACTGAAAAATCATCTGGAGAATCTTTTAGGCCCTAGGACTGAAAAGTCAGCTGTTTGCTAAGTATATTATTATTCATTTACGAGGTGGCCCGTGCGCAAATTGCGCATTTTATGATTCAGTATGAGTGAAACTCACCTACAGTATGTGAATGTTGATAACTGTTGTGAAGTGACAGAGATCTATTTTTGTTTACTATCTGGCTTTTAAAATTCATCTGAAGGTAATCAGCTGTTAAATTACAATTCACTTTAAGAACTTGCAATAAAAGTTGGTCAACATTTTAAAGCGCCCTCTAGAAATAAATCAAAGGCGAGGGGGGCGAAGCCCGAAACAATATGACCTTTTTAATTACGATTCGTCACTGCGGTATATCCTAAGCTTTAAAATGACACCTCAATCTTAAAAATCGGTTCAGTAGGTCAAGAGAAAAAGGGACGTAACAGACGAAACCCTTATAGAAATAAGAAGATAGATTAATGTTAAGAAGCAGAATTTTGAAATTCAAACGTTATAAGGAGCATTGTTTGTAAATAACAGAAATGTAAACACTGCATATTACTTACTTTGTAAATATAACCTCGAAAATACAACTTTATAGTTAATATTTTTAAGGATCAAACTCCAAATTTTGCATTATGATAAAAAACGTTGTTCATCACTCGGAGCAAAAGTGTCTTTTTGATGCTTAATCGTTTTTAAAAACTCGATTGCGCACCAAAAAGACCCACTTTTGCTCCTAGTGATGAAAACTACTATTTACTGTCGGTTGGTAATTGAGATAATAATCGGATATTATATTGTATAATTTTGTGGTACGTTGTGGTAAATCGCATAGGTGGCAGTAGCGACATCTGTGCAATAATAGACCGATTCTCGTTTAACAGGAGTCCATTTATCACTCGGCACGCCTCGACACAGCATTGACGGTTCCCACCGTCATTGTTTGCGGCAATGACAACCTAATGTATGGTTAAATTTGCAACTATATCTTATACTATGGTAATGCTTTTAAAATATATCTATTATTTTGTGATATAAAATAGTGTAAACAAATTAAAATGGCCACCATTGCATTCAATGTAGGTGAATTAAAGTAGCTGAAGAAATAAAAATCGCAGCGTTTTTTGTCTTCTGTTTTATAATGATAAAAGCTAGAATTTTTAAAATTCATTTCCAAGTTGTCTTAAGCACCAAAGGCGGGTTCAATTTCTTAAAAAGTTTTATAAATGACGTGTATTTACAGGGATTTTTACAGAACATGGACTAAAAAAAACTTTCAAAATACGACACAGGTTATGTGTAGTGTGTAAATTAACTATTGAATAAACATTTAATTTTTAAAGTTTAAAACATACAGAAAGAATATATTGTAGCAATAACCGTGAACAAAAGTTATAACAATTGTTTCGTCCTTCTCCCTAAGAAGGTTGGTTTGGGAGGGGTTTTAAATAGCAACCCCGAACAAGTAACGTATCATTGTAAAGAGATTTTAAGAACAAAACGAAAGCCGCAAACTTGATTTCAAATAGACAATCTCCAAAACATGGCAGGAGATCAAATTAAAAATGTTATTAAAATAATATGGACAAAATTAAATAATCCAATGCGTTCCGTCACATTTAACCTTTCAGGTTAGATTTGCGGCAAATTATTCAGCATATGAAGACATATGAATTTTTCCACTTACTTTCGCTAAAATACCCCCAAGAGAAAGTCTTGGATATCTTGCCTATAGCGTATAATACAGTATGGAAAAAAGTCTGGAAGCAGTATAATATCTTTATCCTTGGAGGTCCAAGGACAATAAGTAGTTTAAAAAGTAGACTTTGTCAATCAAAACCAATTTTCCAAAGTTTTAGTTTTATTACTTATATACTGTAAAAATATTAAATAGTTTCCAGACTTTTTTCCCACGGTGTATATAATTTTTTAAATATACATTCTGAGCAATTTGCCACAAATCTGACCTCACGGACTTTAATACGTAGAGTTATTGCAGTTTTGCTCGTTTTGCCGTAAAAATTCGAGGTCTTTTTTCTTTTTGGTACTTATTACAAAAAGTACTAATCGTTACACAGGAATTTACAAATATTTGTTTTAAAATTAACATATTTCAGACTTCTATCCGAGTACAATTTCAGTCTTCTCCAGATCATTTGCCTTAATAGACACAAAAGGGTTCTAGCAAGCAGTCCGGACTATAAGTGTCTCACGTTTTTTTGTGTTCTATATAGATCAAAGATTGAGGTGTTCCTCCTCCAGCTAACCTAAGAGCGCCCTGAGGACTTTTATTTCTCAAAGGCTGATCTTCATTTGAGGATCTCATCTTTTATTTCACCTGGCTACCAAGCTGTTTTAATACTACGTTTTAATACTAATTAAAGAGAATCTGCTATAGAAAATAGTACTGTAAACATTTTAGAGAGATATTAATAAAAGTAAATAATTATTACTAACTAAAAGTTCCAAATATCCAATGAGTTTCATTCATTTTTTGTTGGGCTACCTTTATAAGACGAATACAGCCTGATTTGGTTGTGTTATCTTGACAGTGATGTTTGTCTGATGATGTCTTAGTTGATGATGAAAGGCCTGAGATTTAACTAAAGAATATATAGCAAATTTATAAGAATCAAATATTTTTAATAAATTAGGAATTCTAAATAATTATTGTAGGCCTACTGTATCATTTATTACTTCGACACCGTCTTCCTTTTTTACTGTTTGAAACTCCTCAACTCTAAATGATATACCGGGTACTATAGAATATTAAAATAATGCTAGAATTAAGAGGTTTGAATTTTTTTTACAAATATAAACAAATTTTAATCTCCTCATTTTAGGTAAGAGCAAAGTACGCAATGTACACGTTAAACGCCTGAAAGTAAATGATCGAGATGGCATTTGTCAGCTCACGTCGCCGTAAGTCAGTAGGTTTGGGCCGAGTTCAAGCCTGACGCTGCAGATTTTGCATCGTTAGTGTGATTAACGCACTAGACGTTGGAGTCGGAGCTCGACCCCTGATATTTATAGTAATCCTGATAATAAGTGATACCAGCCACTAGTGAGAGGCAATTAAAATACTCGAGATGAGTTTTCGTGTTGTCTTACCAAGGTATAGATATAGGTTTATTAAAAAGTCATAAGGAAAGTTGAAACCAATTAATGAAGGGGCACTGATTTGAATTAAAAATATTACCAAAGAAATAGTAGCATTGCATAAAACACGTTATTTATCTGATACTTAAGTTCTAAGTAGTCCATAAAAATTATATTTATACAGGGTGTCCTTGATTTCTCTACCAACCTCTTTAAGTACTATTCCTTATCTAAAGACAAGTCAAAATATCATATTCGAAATTTCCAAAACTCCATAGTTAACCATGCAGCCATTTTGTATCGTTTAAAGAATTATTTTTAATTTAAGAACGGTTTGCTGTAATAAGTGAAAACTTGACAAAGTTCTAATTAAAGAAAATTAAAACATTTCTAAATGGCGGCTGTTAAAAATTTTTAACCTTAAATTGCACGAAAACTACGTAAGGTAGCTAAGTTGATGTAATGTATTTTTAGAAAATCTAATTTAAAATCCAACGATGTAAAAATTATTGAAACCGGTTCAAAAACAATCAAGATAAAGCGATTTAACTCGTAGTCTTCTCCGGGAGAAGGTTTGTCTTAAAACCCATTGTTGAGCTGGTACCGCGCCTCGACCGCGCTTTTCGTGCGGCAACCCGCTCAGATGAGGGACGATTTGTATTTAAATTGCTCTATCTCGCTTATTTATGAACCTATTTTCATAATTTTTACATCATTGAATTTTAAATCAGATTTGCTAAAAACACCATTGAACAACAAACATTGATATCTTATGTATTTTAATGCAATTAATAGTTAAAAAGTTTAAACAGCCGCTACTTTAGAATTATGATTTTGAAAAAATAAAATTATTATTTTTCTTTAATTTTGCCTCAAAAAGTTGTATACCAAGTTTTAACTTATTAAATCAAACCGGTCTTTAAAAACATTATTCTTTAATAATACAAAATGGCGGCTGTGTTGATTATGAAGTTTTGGGAATTTTAAATACTATATTTTATATTGTCTTTAGGTCAGGAATAATGCCTTAAGAGGTAGGTAGCGAGTTAAGGGAAACCCTGTATTTTATGAATAACTGTTCACTGCTATACGCAGTCTCTGTTACAACAGTCCTAAAAATAATTTATATCGGAAAAATCTGACTGATTTTTCAAAGTAGTTAATTTGTCTGTGGTTCAGTATTAAAAAAAAGACTTATAAACGAAAATTACTAAGAACTTATTATATTAAGAAATTACTTATTATAAAGAAAATTACTAGTCTCATAAAACGAAAATAAGATTTACTTATCAACAATTTTCGAGCAATGACGTTTATACGTTCATTTAGGGATCCATAAATTACAACTTGATCGGTAGAAAGAATTCAATATTTCAATTCAAGAATTGGAGTACATGTCTTTCATTATAATCAAACATGGCACTAGTGTTCAGAAAGGTACCACAATTCTTAGAAGAATTGAACTAAACTGATCATTGTATATATTAACTGTTCTCTAAATATTTTTTTTCCTGGTGTCGATGATCGTATTTGCTTTTGTACATTAGTTTATATATTGTCAAACATGAATAGTTGTTGATTAAAAATATAATATAATTAATCACCAAACTTTTAAACAAGCTTAAAATGACGAATAAATTATAGACTCTCATATATATTTTATACCCACAAAATCAAATACTTAATCAGTAATTCATTCAGTATTACAGTACATATGTGTGTCTATTATGTAGGGTATGATTGTAGGACTTGTTAAAATGATTCCTTTCTATAAGTGTCAATATTCCTTTATAAAAATAAATTTTTATTAAAAATAGGCCAATAAAAATATACATGATCAGTAATTTTTTCTCTTTTATTTACTGCTAATGAATCATTAGGAAAATAATAATTGCATAAGTGGGAGAGAGAAAGTATGCTTTTACAATTTGACGGCCTAAATGAACAGAAATAAAGCAAATTAACATATTTTCCACATGACAATGGTATTAAAAGTCGTCTCAGTGGTTTTGCAGCCCGAAGCTAATTGAGTGCCAGTGAATTGTCGGACCCTGCTTGAAATGCGGTTCTTAGTTTTTGTCGTTGTGAGCATAATCGGGATATGGTACCTTCATCACTGACAGTGACGACAGCTACGGCAATCGTCATTTTACAAAATATGTATAATTAAGCATACAGAATATTATGATACATTATTTTCATTACAGAGCCGCTTACATGCAATTAATGACTACTTGATTCAATAAATTAAGTCATTTCAGTTTCAGGTACAATTAATATGACACGCAAATAAAACACAAAAATAGAGCATCAAAAACAAGATAGAACAAAGTAAGCTTAAGCGCAGTTATAATATAGTTCATGCTCATGCTGAATGCCAACCTGTGCATCAAAAACAATTTAAAAACAAAAATTAATCAACAACATAAGTTACTACATGCAGAATACAAGCTACATGCTAAGAATGTGCCATCTAAAGTGCATTTAAAGATACAGCAAAAAAAAAAAATCGACAAATAACCACATGCCAAAAGTGCATTCTACTGTACATGCTAAGTTTATGCTAACGGTATAGACTATGAAAAATAGACAATAAATAACAAGGCAATAATCCAAGAAAAGGAACAAGAACAACAATAGACTAGCATAAAGAAAACAAACAAAGTTAGCTCTTCCTCTTAATGTCCACCATGCTCAGCCACCCAAGAGAAGACTTGCCTTCGAAACTTTTGAAGGGATTCGCCAAAGAATTCCAACTGTTGGGCAGAGTTTCCAGAGCGCAGCAGATGTGGAATTACACTGTGGTAGGCGTAGACAGTCTGATGTGAGTGCTTGGAGAAAGGTTGTAGAAGGCGGGTTCCAGCAGGGACGTGAATGTTACGTAATATGCTATGCTATGCGACGTAGAAGTTCGGGGCAATTGATATGACCATTGACAATCTTGAATAGGAATATAAGGTCAAGGGCCAGTCGTCTAGATGACAAAGGAAGGATCTGGTGCTTGTTTGCAATGTCTTGTATATCCACATCAGGATAACGGATGCCACTTCTAACACCCACCAAACGCAGGAAACGTCTCTGAACTTTACCTAAGTGGTCACAATGCCCAATCTGGTGTGGGGCCCACACAGTAGATCCATATTCAATGATGGGACGGACTAAAGTCACATAGAGGGTCTTCAACGTTGCAGGAGATAGGGCATTCCGTGATGTGCGAGCAATGAATCCCAGTAGAGAGTTTGCTTTAGCACAAATCTTAGTGATATGTACGCCTGGATCCAAGGATGGTGTCATATACAAGCCCAAGTCCTTAACCACTGTCACTTTACTCAGGATCAAGCCATTTAAAGAGAAATCAAAGTGCAACAAAGTTTTCGATCTTCCATATGACATTACTTGACACTTGTCAGCATTCAGTTGCATAGCGTTCCTATCACACCACTGCTCTATCCTAATCAGGTCTTCTTGAAGCTCTTGTTGTTGATGGATTGAGATAATCTCCTTGAAGATTTTAATTTCATCGGCGAATAGTAGAAAGTTGGTCACTAGGGACTCCCCAATATCATTTATGAATAGGCCGAAGAGAAAAGGGCCGAGAAGAGACCCTTGTAGCACACCTGATGTTACGCTCACAACATTCTTCGAGAGTGATGATGCAAATTTGACTTGTAGGGTTCTGCCACTTAGATAGCTTTGAAGCCACAGAAGAAGAGGGCCAATAATTCCGTATGCCTTTAATTTAGCTATCAGATGGCTATGGCTGACCCTATCGAAAGCCTTTGCGAAGTCCAGATACAGGCAGTCAACTTGGTGGAATCGAGAGATGGAGGAAACAACACTCTCACTGAAGACACAAAGATTGGTAGTCGTTGGCAAAAACCATGTTGCTGTGGGATGAAGACATTCTTGAATTTAAAGGATAATACGTCCAGGATCAAACTTTCAAAAACCTTCGCAATCACTGACTGAATCACGATAGGACGGTAATTTGTTACTTTAGATGTAGATCCTGATTTATGAACTGGTACAAGATAACCAGACTTCAACGATTTCGGACAAGTACCACCACCAGCAGCCTGTTGAAATAAATAGGTAGATGAGGGGCAAGAAGATCGCTGCATGACTTCATAACGGCCGGAGTTATGCCATCCGGTCCAGGTCCCTTGGAGGCATCAAGGTCCTGTAGTTTTCTTTCAATCTCAGTAGCCGAGAAGAGACAGGACGAAAGGTTGATGTTGGATTCATAATTGTAGTCAGCCTGGCAATCGGAATGAGGAGAGTAGATGGTCGAGAAATAATCAGAGAATAAATCACACATACCCTGGGGTTCATCAGTTGAGACTGAGCCATATTGAAGTTTACTGGGTACAGTGTTAGTCTTTCTTAAGGATTTCATATGACCCCAGAAGGATCGAGGGTTCTCCTTGATGCTATTGTTGCTTGCATCCTTAGCCACAAGAGGGGGGGCGTAAAATATTCGTACAAAATATACTCCTTCGTAATAATACATAGAGATACCATAAAAAACGTATTTACTATATTTATGTTTACCCTTTATTTAATCACTATATGAGTTTTCATAGCCACATAGAAGTTTTGAAAATAAAATAAATATGGCAGTTTGTGTGAACAGTGGATGCAATGACTTGCGGTCAGCTTAATATCTGTTCCATGAACTAATACGTTTCGCCCACAATAATACTTTACAGCCACTAACAATATGATTTGGACTTCTTTTCTACAAAATGTTTTAATTGAAATTTAGAATAAAAAAAAACATTCCTGTTAAATTTATTATTATATACTGTGAATTATATTTTTTGGGAACCATAAAGAAGAAAGATAAATGTATTACTATACATCTGGGTATTGGTGAAATGTTTTCTCACAAGGAATCTTCATACTTCTCTTCCAGCGGAGGTTTGGGTAGAGATCAAGTCTTACGTGGCAAGTTTTCCGTTGTTGTATTGATTACTTCCGAATCTTGGTAGCTTCTCAATTGACATATGGAGCTAAAAACTGACTAGGTTCTTCAATGGACAGTGTGTTCTTTAAATATTTCCCTAAAAAGTAAATAAGTAGGTAATGTAAATAAATAAATAAGAGTAAGTAAATAAGAGACATACTTTTAAGATCGAACAAAAAAACTTTTTGTAGCACTCAATATTTAAACTAGATTAAAAACTTAAAAAAAAAAAATTGCTGGACTAAGAGAATCTGCTTTGAAAGACGTACTAATCAAAGTACACTCAGTTGCAGTAGCGTGCACGCGTAACGTGTCGGTCTAACATGCTAGCGTGCCGCCACCCTGCAGTATCAGCTGACATCCCACCCACGCTGGCGATCAAAAATAAACGGGATATACTGTATCAGACAACGTACCACTGGACATATAGGAGTCTTACAACATTGCCACACTGTGGTAGTATCAGACGACGTACCACGCGTACTGGCGACCATACTGTCCCTGGAAACTGGAAATAGGTTGTCCCTTAGCTGTGGACACTGCAGTATTAGCATACTAACCTACCACAACTAGATGCACAGGATATCTTCAACTTGATCAGTGCAGTCTCAGACGTAATTCCAGCCGCAATGGCATACATCGCACCTGCACTGGTAATCAAACTTCTAACTGAATAAGGACGGTATTCTTCGCCTTCCTTACTGGAATTTCAGACGGTAACCTAGACATGATGGTGATCAGACTTTTAACTGGATATACATGAAGTCGTTTAAACGTTCCTCACTGCAGTATCAGCAGACATCCCATTCGCATTGGCGTTCAACTTGTAACTGCAAATAAAGTAAATTAACATAAACTTGCTTACTTGAGTACGGTTACTTAACGTCAACCTGTTAAAGTATGGTTGAGCTACTTTAGCCGTGCCACACTTCAAGATGAGACGTCAACCCTCCCTCACTAATGATCAAACTCATAACTGAACATTGAGGATTGTCTTCTGACTCTTAGCGAGCCGTCCCTCGTCCCCCTGTGGAAGTAACATATCACTGAATATGCATAAAAGTATATTTGTATATCAGTAACTTTGTTTCAAGTTTTGTAGCTCTACATTCATCTTCTTTTTTTTTATTTAACCGTCCCGGGGATTTTGCCAACATATAATATTCTTGAAATATCACGAAATTACAAAAGGATCTAAACTCAATATTTGATGTATTAAAATGTAATTCATCTTAGTCATTTGGTATAAAAAAGAAAAAAGTGGGACATTCTACGTGTATTTTAAGACACGACTTAGTTATAGTTCCTTAGTTGATGTATTTCACCCCTAGGCGGCTACAAATCGTCCCTCGTGTATAAAAAATTCTAATTAATTATCCAACATTCAATCAATCAATTCCATTAAGGGGAGGAAGCATTTTAAATTGAAAGCAATTATCAGCAATCTCCTGCAGCAGGATTGGCTGCCGGTTCATTACCTCGGCCCGGTAATTTCAACAGGAAACGAAATTCACGAGATAAATATAAATTTAACACATATTTGCCTTCAAATAATTTTAAAACGGGTATTGGTACATTGATATTTAAAAAGTATTATTTTTATGTCCACAGTTTTACATAGCTTCGTTTCAATAAAGAATTCTAGTTGTTTCAAACGTAGAATAATCTTAGAGTTAATTTAGAGGGTAATTAGAAAAACATTCTAAATATGTTTGCTACATACGCCTTGCATGCTGTTTATCGTATTATATAGAAGTTTAAGTTGAATGATATTATTACGATACGTCCATCCAGCAACTCAATACCCTTAAATCCAAAGTGATAATAACTGGAGTTGGGTGAGGGTAGCGCGAGAGATAAACTGACAACGATACCCTTTTCTCCGTTGTTGTCAGCAAAAATACAATTTCCTTCACCAGGGATATTACATTTTAACTTAAAGTGCGAAGAAAGGGGTCGTTAACTTTTTTAAGCAGAATGATATCATACTTGGCTTCAAAAAATATATATAAATAAACAAATCAACTACAATCATGACTGTCTCTATTATTTTACAGTTCATGGAAGGGAACTTGTTATTTAGGAATAATTTAGGTGCTTATGCGGGTTGATTTACGTAAGAAGTTTCAAATTGATTACGGAACAGCTTTTTATTAAATAACCTTTAAAAGAAGTATATCCTACTAAATTGACACCAAGAAATACCTTAAAAATTTTTCTATTATTGTATTAAATAGAGGTTTTTTTTTTTTATCCGGGGTTATAGCTTCAAATCTCTGAATCTTATTTAAACACGTGTCATATGTTACATAAGTTAATTTTAAAAGTACGATTTAATGATTTTTAGAGAATGGACATGTTGTGTCTCTATGTTTTTAACATTATCGGTGCATGATACCCCACGCTTTGGTTGCAGTTGAATAGAGGAAGACAAATTGAAGTTCATTGTAAGACGACCATAAAGAAAACTGTGGGAGAGATAGTACGCCAGTTGTCAGAGAGGGTTGTTTATTGTGCATCCATGTAACACAACCAACATAAAAGAGAATGTAAATAAGCATTTTAAATACAATACATCTATATTAATAAAATTAGAGTTTTGTCTGTACATTGCTTAGAATCTTGAAATTTTTGGTTATTTTTTCTTTTTATGTATCACAGAATCCAAAATCGACGTCATCTAAATTTCCTTCCCTCTGTCTTTCTCTCTCTCTGTCTGTCATTCACTGTGTCTGTAACGCTCATGGGCCCTATTTTGTCCTCTTTTCACGGGAAAACGATTTTACGTGATGGTGTAAATTTTTTTCCTGTTATAGACAAGTGTGGTGTGAAGGTTCATTACAACTTAAATTGCCTCAGCGACCCCAGGGCTTTGCCCCATTGTACGTCAAAGTAGCCAAGTTGTGCTAAAATACCAATCTTTGATCTCTTTTCACACGACAAGGGCTTTAGTAAATGATATGAAAATTTTTATCAGTGTTAAATGGTGCAATTAGAAACAATTTAGCTGCTCTAAACCAACTTTCGTCAAAAAGGCTCTGCCTCATGGTAAAAGAAATATTCAATGTTAATCTTATGGGAACATTTAATTCTATCATCTTATCTATGCTTTTTAAACAGCTGGATTAGACAGTTTGTCATTTTCACCACAGATTGCAACACTTAAAATTTTAAATACAGACTCATTTATGTCTAACCCTTTTACCTTTCACTAGCCAAAATACAGCGAGTAAAATCAACTAAGTTCTTGATTCTTAATTTGAATATTAAAATAATTTATGCTAAGTATTACAGAACGAGTTTTGTTCCTTCAATCTGAAAATATTTCTTATTATCATTGTAAACTAATTTTAGTTCCCAATTTAGCTTTCATGACACGTTCTGACAAAAAGAGGTGTATTTCATAAAACAAAATATGTAGTTAAAACTAACAAGGATAATAAATTTCTCGATATTCCGAATAATGCGAGTATAGACGGGGCAGTAGGAATGTGTGAGGATGCTGCTGACGAAACACTGATAATTAATTATTTTCATTCAAGGATCATGCTGATTGGTGAAATGGAATTAGATGGCTAGGACCAATGTATCTAGAACAAACCAAGGTAGGTGACACCAACAGCTGATTGAAGCATTTTAAAGTATCTCCTGCACCGTTGATGTCTTGTTGTTTATCTTGACACATGGGTGGTTTGCTTTGAATATTTTAAGTGCTGCACCTTTGACGCCATTGATTTTGTTATTGTTTTTGTTGATGTCACCTACCTCCTTCTCATTCTAGATTTCTTGGCTAGAACAATTTTTCAGATGTTTGTTGTAGTTTTTATTTTTTGCAAACAAATCTGCTCATTTTGACATTTAGAAGGTAGAAAGAGCGATTCCCTTGGCAATAAGAATTAATCCCAGATCAGCGCTTTATTTTAATATGTTTATCGATATTTTAACATGGGGTGTCTCTATTTATTTGGTTCTGTATAAATTGGCAATAAATGGGAATGTTTTTAGGTAAGAAAGTAAATCTAAAGTAAAAAAATAATTAAGTAGACCTAATATCTACTTAAAAATAAACATATCTACACTGGTGCAGTGCCTACATTACTGACGGGCGATGCGTTGTTTTACTAGGGTTGTTTATTGTAATTTTAATTAGTTTTTAATTTGGATTAAAAGTTGTACATGTCTTTTAAGAGTCATCTTCACCCCTGGGCCAGTAGCCCATTGTTGGGCAGTCGGCAATGTTAACTATACGGCTTTTAATGAAAAACATGGTATTTGATTCCCCTGTTTTGAACGCCGTTTTTCAACCGATTTTCTTTAAACTTGGTAAGTGTTTAGTTGCATAGTTATATTATGTCCCTCATACCTCGAAATTTCGAAAATTTTACTAAATTTTGAAATATTACTAAGGAAAATCGAGTTACTTTGCGACGTCACAGAAAGTAATATTTGTTAATTTTTCAAAATTTCGAGGTATGAGGGACCTTATATAACTATTCAACTAAACACTTACCAAGTTTTAAAAAATCTGTCTAAAAACGGCGTCCGAAACAGGGGAATCAAATACCATGTTTTGCATTAAAAGCCGTATGATTAACATTGCCGACTGCGCAACAATGGGCTACTGGCATAGGGGTGAAGATGACTCTTAAGGGTAGAACAAGAAAAATAGAGGTGGGGTACAGGGGTACATTGGATTTACTACAGCTATTGTCACAAAGTTTTAATATTCTTGACAAGTCTGAGTTTTCTTTAATCGTCTATGAGTAGTGAGTGGTAAGGTGTACTTTAGAACTATAAAGTTAATCACGAATATTATTGTTTAGCAAAACTGCAAAAAAACATTAAAGACAAAGACATAACTTCTAAGTTCTAACCCAAAAGGGAAATGAATATAACAAGCTTTTGACAAATTTACCAAGAAGCTATTAAGCATAAAATATGTTATGATATCTAGATATGTTAAAATAAACCAAATGAAGGTGACATATTGAATTTGTGAAAGGATTTTTATGTTTCTGTTAATAATCTGCAAACACACCCCGTGCGAAGAACGGGTACTCAGCTAGTATATTGTAAAAATACACAAAACAATAAATAGCTTGATGATGACGCTCACCACCACAATATTATTGATGAACAATCTAGGAAACAGAGTGATACTTCTGAGTCTAAATCTAAAGAACCCGACAAAGGTGAGAAAAGGGCGTTTTTCCATTTATTTAAGAATCTACAAAAAAAATGTGCAAAGGTACTTTTAAAGCCTAATATTGGAACAGCTTTTAATGTGCAAACAAAACTAAGAGAGTTAATGCCAAAAGTTAAAGACCCAACTCCACTTTGACAAATAAAGGGATATATAACCGTGTACCATGTTACCGTGTAGTTGTAACATAGTGCATTTTGGCGAAACAGGTTGAAATATATCAACAATGAAAGCAAATATCAGAGGTTATAAAAATTGAGGTATGAAAATCTCAGCTATCATATAACACGCGGAGAAAAATAAACTTGGTGTGATGTTCGAGCAAACATACCTCATGAAGAGAGAAGATTATTCAAGAAGAAAGATTAGGAAAGCCTCAGAGATTACCAAACAGCGAGAGTATATCAACCGAGGTTATGGCTTTAAATTAAGTTGGTCATGGCCCCCTACATAAAGAAATTCTTCGGGAGAATTTTCATTGTTACATATTTTATACTTAACTTTAATTTCAATGGCTTTATTGTTTGTAAACATGAAAAATTGAAATATTGTTTTGATTAAGATGGCCAAAGAGCCCATTGTAACTGTATTCAAAATGAATCGAACAAAATAATCCAAAAAGCCCGGACGATAATTTATTCAGTAAATTAATGGATTATTTAAGTTTTGTAATTGAAGTCTCCATGTAGTCCATCCAGCTCCTTCTTAACCGCCAAGTTAGTTAATGGTTAGGTCTCGCATTAATAAAAACATTTATATTTTAATATATATTTATGGATATATAAACAATCTTTAGCTAAACCGTTATATTCAAATGTAAATTAAAAATTGACTTTAGCTGTAAATGTAATGTTTATTACTAACGAATCCTACTGATGACAGGGTAGTTTATTCTAGATCATATCTAGTAAAAAGTTATAGACGAAGAGTAATGAAAGTTGTATTACGTATAATTTGTGTGGGAAATTGAGACTACTTCTGTTCATGATTAACCGAAATTTAGAGTATTAAAGTTCTAACATGTACAACTAATGTTTTGCAGCAACATTTATTGAGGGGCTAAACCCAGTCAGGCGTGTTGTTCCGTTTAGTGCTGTCTTTTCTGTTTTTCTGTATTTTGTCTTTTTATGTTTTGATTCCTTCAGAACTGCACCGTATCTTGACCACGTGACCGATAACGTCCTTCTGTGTGGAAAATGTACGGTAAGCTTTTAATGTCTTAAATGTCATATACAATCGCAATAATAATAATAAAGATATCGGTATTCGAATCTCGTTTCGGCCACAACTCTATTCTCCAGAATCACCATTAATTTTAAAATTTCCCAGATGACAGCTGATTTTTGTGCTTAACTAAACGAACTTGTAAAACTTAACCTTTCATCCGAAATATTCCATTAGGAAAGATTTTATTGGTCAGATGGTCAGGATAACATCCATATACTGGAAATTGGTTAAAATAACTTCAATTTCTATTATGGCGAAATGCCCCAGCCGTAATTTCCGATATTTCTAACTTATACTTCCCCCCTCTCCACAACTTCTCCCCTCCACCATAGTTTCCCTGCTATAAAAACCCCCTTGACTTGAAGTTCTCCATTTTTTGCAAGCTCTCGCACGATGAACACCTCGGTAAGACATATGCAAACCCTTTTGTGATTTAAATTAAAGACGAATTGATGGTAATTGAAACACTATGAAACTCTGTACACATATATATGTAACATTTTAACGTTGTAACTATGGACATTGCTTACGATTGCCCCAATGGTGATAAAATTAACACTGCAGAAGAAGATAGTTTACTTAACATGATTCCAGCTCCATCTGAAACTGTAACAACTGAAGAACGAGTTACAACAATCGCTTTAACATCTCTAGCCTCCCCCCCCCCCTTTTAGCGAATTTCCCTATAGGGAATACGCTATTACGCTAGTAGCCATGGTAAGACCTAAGCCGGGGACCATGATACTTTTTTGTTTTGAGGTCCCCAGAAGCCAAAAACACCGTCCGTTCATTTTCATATATATATATATGTGTGTGTGTGTGTGTGTGTGTGTGTGTGTGTGTGTGTGTGTGTGTGTGTGTGTGTGTGTGTGTGTCCGTGGTACTGATAACTTTTGACAGCGACCTCCGATTTTGATGAAATTTGGAATGAAGGTGTAAGACCAGGTCTATTTTCATGAGTTCGCGAACCAGCGTCATCGGGTTATTCGAACGGAGTTTTATGGGGTTTCAAAGGGGTCAAAAATGGGTTTTTGGCATTTTTGGACCTCAGTTTTCAAAATTTATCAATTTTTTCAAAAACCATTTAAAAGAGCTCAAAAAAACAAACAATTTGGTTTTTTTAATTTTTATTTTAGCATAACTGGTTACGGGTAAAATCCAAAAATATGTTTTCCATGTTATTCTTATGAGAAATCAAGAAAACCCTATACCTTGCTTATTTGTTGACATAACTTAATAAAATTTAGTATGTACATTATCTAGATAGGGTTTAACTTATACTTGTTTTCAAAACCCATATGGCGGCAAACCTACATACTCACCCCCATGGGGTTTATGGGGAAAATAAAAAATTGCCATGGTTTGATACAATTTTGTGTTTACATTCACCAATTATTGATTAACTTTTAGATTTTCTAATAACACCCCATGGCAGCAAACCTACATACTCGATCCTATGGTGTTTTTATGGGGAAAGTAAATAATCAGAAATTCCATGGGAAATTCGCTGAGTACGCAGGTCTGCTGCGACGGGGGTATTTAATTTTAATCAAATATAACTTAAACACAATAACTTCACTCTTCATTCTATCGCCAACATTTGAACTAACAACATTAATTCTTTTTGCCAAATTTTAACATGATGGATGAAACCACTTACTTAAAAAAAAGCGAAGAAGAAAAGCTTAAAATAGAACTCGCAAGGCAATAATTAGAAGATAAATCCTATTGGACCTCAACAAGTTGTTTAAACTTTTAAATGCATACTCTGGTGTTTCTGCGCTTACCTCCTCATCGTCATGACTCTCTGTATTTACAACAGATCACCAAAAGAGCTGAATGTTTCGCTTCCACTACTAAACATTACATTAGTACTGACATTTCAAAAACTTTAATCTATATAAGTATACCCATCTCTCAATCGCAAACACATGCGTTCACGGGATAGGTTTTTTAAACTTCCTCGGAATTGCTATAACATACTTTTCTCACTACATCCATCACTGTCAAATTTATGCAGAGGCTGCCCCTCAGCTCACAAGGCATGTCCCCCCTGGGGCCTGTCCTCCTAGGCAGAAGTGGGAAAATCACACTACTGCATTCTTGTGTTAACAGGTTTAAACTATTGACAATTTACTCCTACTACAGAGTTTATCAAAATATTATATTCAAAATAACTGCAAATTTATTTTACAATACTTTTGTTTCTTATTTGTAAATGATAATAGCTTTTGGCATTCAAGTTGTCAGCTTGGTTTCCAAAAACTACTGTGCTTTGTAAATCAGTAGTGATTTCAAATTTCAGTGCAGGATATGGTGAGAAGTAAATCGACCAAATAACGTATTGGGTGGGCACAAATAAGGTTTAGTTTCCATTTTTCGGAGTTATAAGTCGTTTTTCTCAGGGGGTTCACTTTTTCCTTTTCATCTAGAGGCCATTCTTTTGACACACAAAAAGATCATGACCCTTACAGTAGTTTCCTCTCTAGGCACTAAAATTCACTATCTATTATATATTATAATTAAATGTTTAGACTACAATATCAATCCACTTGTACATTCTTTGAACGGAGTTGAACAATTCATAAACGGTAAATACCGATCCCTCTTGTGATTTTGAACGGGATCCTATACTTCTAAAAGGGTATATCATCTCAGGTAGCAAGCCCCAAGGGGAACAGAACGGCGGCCGACTCTCTTTAGTACGAACGTCTCAGTGATTTTTATGTGAGGTGACGAACGGAGAGGTGACAAACACGGTGTGTACGAAGGATCCCTTTGAGGACTTTCCCTAGAAAGGATAGAATGAAATGGCAATAAGAGATTTCTTTTCCAACTTATCTTAACGTCATTTTTTCAAAGATTATGAATCTGTTAATATATCCATAAAGCCTATCAAGTAAAAAAAAATAAGCATTTATGTTAGTACGGTAAAAAAATAGATTGTGAGTGCGTTCGGATGTGAGTGGCTGAAACAAAAAGGCTTGCCAAAATTGCTCTTTAAAATTTTAAAAAATCTCACGCACTTAACATTCCATCGCGAAGCACAGATATTGAAATTAGGTCCAACTATGGTTAGGACTCCTATTTCAATAATTCAGAATGTCAAATGAATATGATATTTTTCTACTAAAAGCCATTAGTACGTCATAAGTGTCAAAACAAGATGCGAGTTTTGCCAGTCAGGACTCTGATGAAACCTGCGGTGTTCAATTAAAGAAGACCGATAAGGGAGGAAGGGAGAGAGAGAAAGAGAGATGCAGCGATTGCCACGGTCCTGGTCCTTGACGTGACGAATTAAAGCGACTTGGCAAACCTGATTTGCTTTCAAATGTCAGGTATTTATTTTTATTTTTTTTTTATTATTACTTTATTTACATTCTTAAATTTCACAAAAATTATGAAAACAATAAAAGTGTGAAGGGTTTTGATAAAAAAAAAACTATCCGCTTAAAATTTTTATTTGAACCACTTTGAATACAATTATTACTTGCATATTTTTGAATTCTTAAATAAAAACTATCAAGTGTTTTGTACAGTTCAATCTGAGTAGTGAAATGAGACAGTAGTGTGGTGAGATTCTAATGTTATGTGATAATTCCGTCTTCCCCGCAATCATCCTCATATCAGCATCAGAAAAACAGACTCAATCCCAGAGCCTCCGAGGAGAAAGGGCAGACATTACTGTTATAAAGTATATATATAAAAAAATTTATTTAATAAATAAATAAATCTTCGCCTTCTTTCACAATGAAAGCTGTTGTACAAAGTTTACCATAAAACCAATTTTTAACTATCTGTTACTAATTAAGATTTTTTTACAAAACTGTAATAATGTCCTTGATATGTAGTTTAATTCATAGTATAGATATGATTCCGCAAAATCCCCACTGAATGTTTTATAACTGTTAGTGAAATGTTCTTTAAAATTTCATTTTTAAGGCCAAAATGTTTCCAAAATTCATAAAAGAAGGTAGTGATAGTTCCTCTTGATCCTAATAGTAGGCCAATAACTTTAATATTTTCAATATTATATTTTTCTTTGTAGTAAGGAATTGTGGGTTCGTATATTTTTCTTTTTTCTTCGTCAACTTCCTTTGGTTGGTTTTTATTGATTTCAAATCTTACTGTTGGGTCAGTATGAAGGCTTCCTTTTTTCTTCGGTCTATGACTAAAATATCACATCGACGATTAGAGCCATTCTCCGAAATACTTGTTACTTCTTCGTATATTTCTAACTGTTTTTCTCTAAGGGCATTGGCAATTATTTTCCTCACTGCGTGATGTCTGCTGTTTTGGAGGAGCTCACCAAATTGAGATATTAGTTCAGTTCATATTTGAAGAAGCATTTCAGTTATAATAGAATAGTGGCAATTAGAAAAGGGGCAAAGTCCAAAGATAACCTGAACAAGACGAAGACGGAAGAAGCCACGGCAGTCTAGACCGAGACACAGGTATGTACGGTAGTTACATTTCCGCCTGTAGTCTTTATAGGCCAGTCAAATTTTACATAGAAAGCAGATAAAATTGCAAAGCATGATGTATTTCTGTATTTTTGATATGTTGTTGGGGCCAGTTAGGGTAATTCAAAAACAAGTTTGCAGCTTCGAAAACCCTGTGCTCCCTGCGTAGTAAGTAAAAAACTACACAATTTATGTAATTTTACTAGTTTTGGGCTTATAACTTATCATA
Organism: Neoaliturus tenellus; assembly: GCA_030545055.2. Taxonomy (NCBI): domain Eukaryota; kingdom Metazoa; phylum Arthropoda; class Insecta; order Hemiptera; family Cicadellidae; genus Neoaliturus; species Neoaliturus tenellus. The sequence continues at coordinate 128,440,311 of CM061531.1, read as the reverse complement.
ACGCATTTTTCTTAACACTAGGCCTACTACGACAATAATTATTAATGAACGTAAAATTTCAAACAATTTAAGAAAAATTTCATACTTTTAACTTTAAATATGTTTTTTATTTCGTATTCATCACCCAATGTTTAGAGCGAATGATATAAACTAATTAATGATAAAATCATCTGTAAAGTCATAAATGATTATTTTATAGTTTTCAGGAAAATGTAGAAGGTGCAGACTTAGCTTTGTGAGCTTTGTGGAAACCAATAAAATTAACTAAAAACGCAGTTTTAAGGAGTCTACCTTAATATGGACATTACACCATTTTTGGTGGTCGAAAAAAAGAATGCCAATTTTGGCTATTAATTACAAAAGTTTGTAATATTAAAAAATCTAAATTCAAAAACTATTTATGAAATAGTTTGTAATGAATGTGTGAACTTACATATATGAAATTTTGCTTCAATTCTTTGAAATTTTACTTTCTTTAATAATTGTAGGAGTAGTGTTAAGAAAAATGCACTATAATAAGTTATACTCCCAAAACTAGTAAAAATATTTAAATTGTGTAGTTTTTTACTTATTACGCAGGGAGCACAGGGTTTTCAAAGCTGCAAACTTGTGTTTGAATTGCCCTAACTGGTCCCAACAACATATAAAAAATACAGGAATACATCATGCTTTGCAATTTTAATTCCCTATTTGACTGGCCTATTATTCAAGTATCGTGTTAAAACTCGTAACTTTTCAGACTCATGCTATAATAATTCTGGTGACGAGGATTGGATCAATTATCTTTCTCTTATTACCCTCTTCATCTGATTGCTGACACTCCAATTGATCTGTCTCTTCAACAGAGTCTTGTCCTTCCTCCTCTTCCTCGTTTTGGAACAATTTTAGCGCTTTTCTTATTTTTGCTTTAAAGTCTGGTGTTTCATTGTGAACCGGCTCATCTTCACTAGGGTCGCGCCAGACTTGGAAATTGTATGCAGCAGCTTGTCCCTGCGAGCTACCAGAGGCCATATCAAGGGAGTATGGAGTTATTGGCAAATGTAGGATATTTGAACTGTCGCTATTTCAGGGTTCCACTAAACGGAAAGAAATGTTCTTTTTTCTTTTTTTCAGCATGCTTTTCTTGAGAGTCTTTGTAAATAATCTCATCTTCAGGGGTTTCTGACTTGGAAACTGTTTGCAGCGGCGTCTCCCTGCAAGATACCAGAGGCCATTTCAAGTGAGTCTTGCGATATTGTCAAATGTTGCATATTTGTAGAATTATCCAGAGAGTCATTTTTCATCTTTTTCATCGGAGTTAGGATCATTTACTTTTTCGTATTTCCAACTCCGGGAAGATACACAATGAAAGTACTCTTCATCGAATTGCTGATATTCCAATTAATCTGCCTCTTCTACAGAGTCTTGTCCTTCCTCCTCTTCCTCGTTTTGGAACAACAATTTTAGCGCTTTCCTTATTTTTGCTTTAAAGACTGGTGTTTCATTGTCAACCGGCTCATCTTCACTAGGGTCGCGCCAGACTTGGAAATTGTATGCAGCAGCTTGTCCCTGCGAGCTACCAGATGCAATATCAAGGGGGTATAGAGTTATTGGCAAATGTAGGATATCTGAACTGTCGCTATTTGAGGGTTCCACTAAACGGAAAGAAATTTTCTTTTTTCAGCATGCTTTTCTTGAGAGTCTTTGTAAATAATCTCATCTTCAGGGTCGCGCCAGACTTGGAAACTGTTTGACGCAGCGTCTTCCTGCGAGCTACCAAGGACCATTTCAAGTGAGTCTTGCGATATTGTCAAATGTGGGATATTTGCAGAATTATTGAGAGAGTCATTTTCATATTTTTCATCGGAGTTGGGATCATTTACCTTTTTCGTATTACCCTCTTCATCGGATTGCTGACATTGCAATTGATCTGTCTCTTCAACAGAGTCTTGTCCTTCGTCCTCTTCCTCGTTTTAACACGAGGCTAAGTGTTAAAATAAATTCGTCTTACAAATTGATTGCTGAGATCATAAGCAGACTAAGCCCTGAAAACTAAAATAAGTGAGAGTGGAAGGCAGGAAATGGTTCGTACATGCAGACCACTTGCGTACCAACCATACCCAAACAGACGAAAATGAGGGCCCGGCAATTCAAATTCAAATTCAAAAATAATCTACTACTCAAAAACTTGTCACCGCAACCCCGGTTTACTTCACCAAAATCACCTATCAAGACAGATGAATGAACTCATGATAGGCCTAGCCTAAGTGGAGCTCAAGACATACAAACACCCAATGAAGAAATTAATGTTAAAGAAAGTATAGAAAACCAAAGCCCTGCCAAAACCAAGAACCTGGAACCGAGGTTCGTCGGACACAACAAGTTCGGCGACCTTTTCAAAAACTTAATTTGTAAATTTGTTTGAGATACTTCCCACACATCAAGAGGCATTATTTTATTTTGTAGGACAGTTTTAAATTTTAATTAGTGGGAAGGAGTTGTTATAAAGTAATATTTAGTTCAGTTCATATTTGAAGAAGCATTTCAGTTATAATAAAATAGTAGGAAATAGTAAAGGGGCAAAGTCGAAAGTAACCTGAACAAGACGAAGACGGAGGAAGCCACGGCAGTCTAGACCGAGACATAGGTATGTACGGTAGTTACATTTCCTAATCATGTTAAAACTCGTAACTTTTCAGACGCACGCTATAATAATTACCTCGTCAGACATTGTGCCTGGATGGCATGAAACACTTTGAAAAGCATATTCTTATTCGTTAACACCAACATGTGAGTATTATTGTTGCAATTGCTTCCATTACACTTGCTATACTGGCCAGAGAATCGGAGAATTTTGTGCATTAAATTAAACTTTTCAGGGTAATAAAAAATTTCGGAACATACTCTTTGAGTACCATTTAATTAAGTACTCCATTATATACCCGGTGTAATAAATTTGATTGATGAGTACCTACATCTTCTATATATATAATTCTGTAAGCGAAATTACTTGAGAAAAATTGTGAGCGTTATACAAATCGCAGGAAGATAGGAGTGGTCTCAAACTAAAGGTCTCGGTCTCATGTACAAGGAAAAATTATCGGCGCGTCCATAAAAGTACCAGGAAATGAGTAATAACGTAGAACGTCCTCCATAAGAATAGCATGGGGATTCGTAAAACGTCTGCTTAGTGTATATTAAAATATGTGATATGGTTTGAATTTAAAACGAGAGACAGATGATAACATTGAGTGAAGAACTATTAATAATCAATAGACAAAACATATACCTAGGGTGGTAATACTATAATAAGACGTTTTGTGCCTTGGAGCGACTAAAAATTCTACTTAGAGCGTTAGCGTTACCAACCGTACAAATTATTAAAAATTAACTGATGATTAGGTTACATAACTTGTGTACCGTCAACAATCCATATTTTTCTGATAACTAGTTTCGGGACTGCTGTCCCATTTTCAAATCAGTAGAATGGGACAGCAGTCCCGAAACTAGTTATCAGAAAAACTATATGGATTGACGACGGCACACAAGGTATGTAACCTAATCATCAGTCATTGATGAATCCTGGAGGCAGAAATGAAAAAAATAACTGCTTAAAAAAAAAAAACTATAAAATTTACTGGTTTGCTAGCTGAGCGTAAATGCAAATCATAAAAAAAAATAAACGGTATCAGTTAACTGACACATACTTTCTCCCAACAATATAAAAAAGGTGTTAAAAGCTTCAAACATTAATGTCTTGATGACTCAGTTGGATAGCTACCAGCTGAGCAGCGCTCATTTGACCCTACGCGCGTCTGCGGCTTTTAACAACGTACTGCGTTTACCGCTAAAACGAAAAATTGAATTTTCTCCGCAACCACTTGACGTAGAGCAATAATTTAAAATACTGGATTATTTAGTTTTTTGAGCTTGATTTAATGGTGGTAAGTAAAATTTCATTCAAAGTAAGAGCTATTTTGAAAATCCAAAAAAATCATTTTTGAAACACTTTTTACTCCATAACTTTTGAACGCGCATTTTCTCGGAGATGCGGGTGGTGTCATTTTATTCAGCACTTTAATCTTAATAAACAACAAAATTTTAATCAAAATCGTTAGAGCCGTTTTTGAGAAATTTGGATTTTTTACGTTTTTTGAGGGTTTTTGGGGGTAAACTACCCTTAAAAATCAAAAATTCAAAAAAATGAAAAAAACGCCTGGAATTGTAGCGGGTTTGGACCTACATACCAAATTTCACCAAAATCGGACCATTGGGGCATTCTCTAGCTCTGTTTACATCCAGACACACACACGGACACACACACACACACACACACAGACATCACTCTGAAAACCACTTTTTTGGGCTCAGGGGGCACCAAAATGGATAAATCCACTAACAACTCAAATTCGAAAATTTTGACGAAAACAATACTTTCTCCATATACGGTATAGGGGGAGAAAGTAAAACATTATGATTGTGATAGGGGCGCAATGGGCTATGAAATAGGGTTTGAGAAACGCCTGCTTTATTTACATTTGATTTACTAACGTGTTTTGATTTGCTTTTAAAACAAGAAGTGTCAAATGATCAAACTGAGTGAAGATGATAAACTCGTATTAATTAAAGCTTAAAGTGTATCAGTCAACGAAAATTTGGTATTTTCTTATCTAAATTTTCCCAGAACCTTTTTGATAATTTCATAGATTGCAGAATTATAGGAAAGAGTTAAAAAGACGTTTGTCATACATAGGATAATAGAAAAAAGTAGCAGTCCAAAAACTGAACAACAAAATGGGAAATTTATAAGTTCTTAATGGTTCTCCTAAAATCCTAAAAATATTCTCAGTGTATAGTGTATAGTTTTTTTTTTTTTTTTTTTTTTTTTTTTTTTTTTTTTTTTGACGAAATGAAGTGTTTTGATTAGGAGGAACACATATTGACAGTGAGTGAAGATGATCTACTTTGTAATAATTATAAATAACAAAAACTAAGTCAAACACATCAAATAATGTCCAAAACATTTTTAAATAGGATTACTGTAATACTGTGAAATCTGATTGGGTCGGTACTGTCTTTATTTACTAGAAAACACAAATTATTAACGAAATTATAAAATAAATGTATCCCTTAGAAAAGAACAAAAATCATATCTGCAACTTTTCAAAAACAAATTACAGTGTTTTGAAAGTGATAGTAATAATTATAAATAACAAAAACTAAGTCAAAAACATCAAATAATGTCCAAAACATTTTTAAATAGGATTACTGTAATACTGTGAAATCTGATTGGTTGCTGCGTACTGAACTAGGGCCGGAAGTGTGGGGCCGGAAATTTTGCTGTTCCCGTGTTATGGAGTAGAAGCTTGGTGCGTGGGATGGAAAAGGCTGTTGTACAAACTGTTGGTAGTGGTCATATTGCTGATTAAATACTTCCTGAGCCGCTACAACTTTGCTGTCTCTATTTAGTGAGTCCATTTCCGCTTCAAAAATTACGTCACCAATAAGTTTTTGTGCAAATTTATATTGGTCTGGGTTGACTTTTCGGAGCCTATCGGCGATATACTTGCCAAAGATGTCAAATGAATCTTCCTTCTTATTTGAAATACTTGAAATCTGTTTCCCAACCAGCTGCAATGCGTCCGTTGCCGCTTGTTCAACGGGATTTAGTTTCCTCTTTGGTTGGCGGAATGCGGGAGATACCGTACCGTCTGTTGGTGTTGAAGTCGCTGATCTTCCTTCCGGTTTGGATGTTGGTGTACCGCCGCCACCAGATTCATAATCTAAGTCAGAAGTTTGCTCGGTTGTTTCATCATTTATCTGAAAATATACAATCATATTATACAGTGTGTAAATTAAGTATGGAAACAAATATTTTACAAATATAGTTAAATCTTTTTTGACATTCCGGGAATTTTTACATAAAACATTGTTTCAACCACCTAACAATGTGGAGGTAGAGGGTAACAATGTTTCAAATTCATTTAATGAAAAATTAAACTTACCCCCTAACCCCCCACACTGTTAGGGGGTTGAAACAATTTGTTCAATGTCAAAACCCCGGGATTTTTGTTAACAGACAATGCCACAAACAAAATATTGTCTATCTATTTTGGTTTAAAAAAATATAACCTACATTCATTTGTTTCCATACTTAATTTACACACTGTATACCTTTACACAATACAAATTATATTGTAATTGCAATAAAAATTGCTATTTTATAATCAATAGTTATTATCAGTTATAAGTGCAAATGCAACAACAATCAACAGTAAATGCATCAATAAAATAAATTTGCTAAACAACAAATTTATATACTATTAAAATATTTGTAATTTCTTGCAGTTCCCAAGAAATGCTGGTGAGTGGGTACAAGTGGCGGATGAATATGAAGTGAGCTGGCAGTTTCCTCACTGTTTGGGCGCCATCGATGGAAAACATATTCGAATTATTCCACCGGAAGGAAGTGGATCTTACTACTTTAACTACAAGAAAACGCATAGTATAGTGTTAATGGCTATAGCAAACACTAATTATGAGTTTATATACTGTGATGTAGGTACAAATGGAAGGGTGTCTGACGGAGGTGTAATAAACAATACTGTGTTTTACGAAAAACTAGTTAACAACGATCTGAATATTCCTATGCAAGATCCTGTGTGTGGTGATGGACTTGACCTTCCTTACGTGTTTGTAGGTGATGATGCCTTTGCTATGCGCCCGGATATGATCAAACCTTTTAGTCGTGCTACACTGACCAAAGAAAAGCGAATTTTTAATTATCGTTTATCAAGGGCCCGGCGAGTTATTGAAAACACTTTTGGTATATTTGCTGCACGTTTTCGTATATTTTACACTTATATTAACTTAAATGTCGACACCATTGAGACAGTTACTCTTGCTTGTTGCGCATTACATAATTTTTTAAGGAATAAATCACAAGCTTATATAACTGTTGACGCATTGGATCGGGAGAATTATGAAGAAGGGACAATTAATTTAGGGGAAAGATCCAACCCAGAATTGTTACACAACCTACAACGTCGTTCTGGAGGGCAGGTTTTAGAACAAGCAAAAATAGTTCGAAACCAGTTTTGTGATTATTTTAATGGTGATGGTGCAGTTCCATGGCAAGAAAAAATTGCATTAAATATGAACGAGCCTACCCTTCAATAAACTCTGAGCAGCACTAACTGGCTAACTCACTGGGCAAAATAAAATATGGTTAATATCATAATGGAATTACTGTATATCTTTTGTAGCCCACACAAAAAACAACAATTTGTTATTGATTCCCATTATAAATAAATTTTCATAAATATTTAATTATAATTTAATTACCTCTGACAAATTTTCCTCCTCATCCTCGTCAATTGAGCTCCTTCCTTCTCTTGGTGTTTCTTGGTCATCCAAGAACTTAAGCAGAGGGAAATACCATAACTTCGGTTGATAGATTCCTCTGCACCGGCACCAGATTTCATTGACTTGCTCACTTTCGCACACTCCTTTCGGTAAACTGTACGTAAACTGTTAATTTTTTTAACTACACTGTCACGATTACTTTGGGATTCACTTCTTTATATTTTGCTACTAACTCCGAGTAAGCAAGATCTTTTTTGTTTCAATCAGAATACTCTTTGCTTTTAATGTTCCACAGGCAAGGAAAACTACGGTAGAGTTCAATGAAATCATTTAAAAATTCACGAGTCTCGGCCATGACGGTAGGCAGCACACACGGAACTGATCCGTGGGACACTGATTTTAGGTTAGGTTTGAGCAAAAAGGCATGAACGACCGTTTACACGTTCCAACCTGTCGCTCCAACCTACCAATCTGATCGCAAGGTTGATGAAAATTTCCACAAACCTTCCAACCTCGCTCCAATCCAATCTCTTGCACAAATCTGCCGTTTACACGCTACGATATCTGCGCAAACCAGGTTTGCGCAGATAAATTGGAGCGTGTAAATGGGGCTTTAGTAGTACAGGATTGTAAAGAGTGCTTTAGAGACGGATGGCCTATTCAAACGATATTACTGTTAAAATATTATGTAAATTAAAATGAAATCTTCTGGAAACTATCGTAGTGAAGAACTGGTAATCCGCTATGGTTCATGCCAATAAAATTATATGATTAGGGGCTTTTGCCCCTATGAGCCACTAATTTGATATATTTTCATTATCAAATACGTGGCTCTAATTCCATGTTTATTATAAAATAAATACAATATAATAAACATTACACATAAACGATTCAAAACTTCTATTTATAATTTTCATATTTATTTTAAAACTAAAATCCAAAATGAGATTCTATATCCTATAATTTGAAATTAACTTTTACACCTTTTAAGCTAAATATTCTTTAAATTCACTCATGAGTCATACAGTATATATAATAATTTACTATAGGAAATACTATTCATAAAGGTTTTATTTTAAGAGAAGGATAAACTGTTTCGTCTAAGGAGTTTACAAAGGACGTGGAAGTGTCACAGATAACAAGGTCCTCGTCTCAGCGCTGACAGAAGGGAAAACTTTCTCTGACGAAATAGAAAAACACTGACTTGCACTGTAAAATCTGGTAAATTAAATGATACATTATGAAAAGTAATGCACGTAAAACAAATACATAGCATGGTTTTCATATCTGAATAACTGAATAAGCCTGGCTCACGCGCAGGCTTGCATCGTTAATGTAAAAGTAAAACCCAAAGGTGGAAGTAGGTATAATAGTTTTTGACCTCTAACAGGTAAACCGCCGGTCCTATAAGAATTCTGAGCCAATCTTAGCGAACGGTTTTTTAATCTCTTACAACTTAGTTTTATGATGATGGTGCGTAATTTGCGATTTCTATCATATCTTGGCATATTGTAAATAATAATTTCGCATTTTTCGGGTTTATGGTACTTAAACCCTTGAAATCCTGCACTATAGTTTTTAGATATTTATCTGTTCTCCGAAGTCCTAAAAGATCAGCAAGAAAACATTCTGTTGATTTAGGCTTTTCTAGGACACTTTACTTTGAAATTCAGAAGGAGTATTTGTAGTTAAAGTAACTTCTGAAGATTGTACTGAAAGGTAAATCCACAAAGTATCCTATAGGTAAATTCATTATTATGAAGAGTTACTTGTGGACAGTTCAAATATCAGTAACAAAATGAAGCAGTTATTTTGTTAAAACTGTTTATATAGATGTTAGTATTTTGTCTGAGAATACTTGTTCAAAATCTTTAATTAGTGAAAGAAGGGGAAATGTAAAGTAATGTAGCATTTCGCTTAATATGTTTTGTAAAAAAGTATCGCTAGAAACAGTCTGTGCACCATTTTGTTATTTACTAGTATACGTGTTGCTCGAAATCGAGCAATTTATTTTAATACAATACAAAACTGTTAGCTCTAAATCAATGACATCCAACCAATCCAATATTGTGAATCTCTTTAATCACCAAAACTTTACGTATTTACAGCTGATTATAAACAGATGTTTAAAATGCTTTATTCAATTCCAATGTTATTTAAATGGGAAATTTTTAGATTTCAATGGTGGATAGCGCCCAAGGTGACTGTAGGCCAGGGCCAGGTGAGCCGCATCCCATAAGAGCAATGGTGTCACTTTCTGCGACATTCGTGGATTTCGCCACAGAGGTTTTGTTGGTTAAAAAATCAACATACTATACTTGGGAGATTACTTGTTGGCCAGCTAGGGAAAAAGGGATTGAGGGGAGGTTACCCCCACCTCAGTGATTTATAGATCTCCTATTGGTTAATTTTTAATGTCTTATTTTATTTCAATGCCATTTAACAGCTGATAGTGGTGGGGGTATCTTCCCCTTCACTAGCCATCAAGTCATCTCCCAACTATACTCTTTGTTGCCTGCAAGTGTTGCCAACGCTGCAGGAAAAAACAAACAATCGTTCTCGTTTGTGTTGGGCATTTTTTGTCTCAACTATTACTAAAATTAGGAATTTCAAAGCAAACTAGGGTAGAATTTATGGTTTTATATTTACCTTGATTGATAATTGTTAATTTGGTCATCACCTAATGGTTTGTTATTAACTAATAATCCAAATGTAAAATAGAGTAATATGGTGTCATTACGATAAATATCGTATCCGTGGCAAGACTGCTTCATTCCCTTTTTCAATCAGCTGTGAAATGGTAAATATTATAACGTAACTTGACTTCCGTTTAAGTTTAGACGCTTCATATCCGGAACACAAAAAATAGCTATTCGGCTGACCTGGGAAGAAGTTACGCTTCTTCCTTTACAGACCTTCGATAGCGCCTTTATTTTCAGTCCGATTCTCATCAGTTTTTGGCGGAAACAACTACAGACCAAGCCCTATCCAACAACACCAAAAACTTGAAAATCGGTTAAAAATTGAAGGAGGAGTTCTCAACACAAGAAAACCCTTTAGCGTATTAAATAAGTTTATATTTTATTTTATTTTTAAGAGTGGATGATATTTAAAATTATGCTTCATTTTAGTTAGATTTGATTCGTCTAGATGTTTGAATTTTTGTTTTGTTTAACAACATCGTTTTTGTCTCAATAATTTTAATTTCCAATTTCGTGTATGTATTCTTTATTGTTAAAGTAATAATTCTGAATAATTTAATTGAGTTTTGCAATTTGCTGTAGTTCTTGAGAAATATACAAGTGAGTATTTGGATTTCAAAGTTGCAGTTGTAAACAATTCAAGTGAATTTAGCAGTTGATGTAATTCGGAAGAAACGTGCTATTGAAATGAAGAGAAGAATACATAATAACGCAGCTCATAAAAAGAGATGATTAGGTACTTTGATTTTTTTTAAAGCTTATCTAGTCATGTACAAAATTAATATATAGGGTGTCCAGCTTCAACCTTTACAAACTTTACCAGGTTATCCAACAAGCCAAAATGAAAAAAAGTCTGATAAATACAGTGTGCCCAGCTTCCACCTTTACAAACTTTTCCAGGTTATTAAGTATGCCAAAACAAACAGAAAAATCATATAAACATATGTGAGCGGCTTAACGAAGCATTTTCGGACATATGTTTATATGAATTTTCTGTTTGTTTTGGCATGCTTAATAACCTGGAAAAGTTTGTGAAGGTGGAAGCTGGACACCCTGTATATGTCCTAAGTAAGGCAAAGAGAGGTCTGCCAACTTCTTAAAAAAATGCTTCGTTAAGGCCGCCATTTTGTTTTTTGACGTAATAATTTTTATTTCCGGATCAGGTAGTTGTATTGAGTTCATATTTGGCATGGACCTTTATTTCACCAATGTTTATTTTCAAGAAAATTTTGTTTTCTGTGTGCGGCAATTTTAAATACTTAATCTTAATTGTCTTAAAAACGAAAAAATTACGAAACACGAAAAAGTTGACAAATTAAATCATCTAAACGATGATACCAAGTGTGTAAGGATCTGATGACAAATAACAGAGTTATTGCGATTTCTCTATTGAAATAACCTAATCTTGCCTTAGTTATAATGTAAAATCAATTTTTAGTGAAGCAAAATCGCAATATCTCTGTAGATTATGACATCCTTGAGTAGTGGGGAATGGCTACAGTTGGCCCAGGTCAAGGTCAGGCGGTTGTAACTGTTGTAGGGGTTGTAGCGGCTGGGGTTTTATTGACAGTGATGGGTGGGTTTTGGAAGTGGGTCAAGGTCATTCAGAGGGGGTTTTTTAAAATGTATTTATTTAATAAAAACTTATTAGTGATTGGAGAATTGCTTTGTCATTATTTGTAGCATTAGTAGTTATTTTATTACTCTGTATGGGGTGGGACTCAGTGGTTGTTGTAAGTATGGAAGAATCGTCTGTTGGAAGTGCAGTATTATTAGCAGTGGAAGTTATATAAGAAGATTGTATGGGTGAATCCCGCTGTGTGTCCACAGTTGCAAAAAAAAAGGAGAGGTCCTAGGTGTTTACAGTGTGAGTTGATAGAGCAGAATGAGACATGTGTCTGAGGAAGAATGATGATATAAACCCGGTAATATAGTGAAGAAGAATAATTGGATAGGATTATCAATAGGTGTAACAAGATTAAAATTTTGATATTTCAGCATTTCAGTTAAGACAGCGTGTAAAGTAGGATCAGTAGAACAAGTATTGCAAAGGTTAGGTCTTGCAAAGTACAACGGGTGAAAACTGAAGTATTTCTTAAGCTTACCCAATGTAGTACGCGGTTTTGAAATTGTGGAGTTAGATTGTTTCTGTAAAATGTGTTTCGTGCGTAAAAGTTTTAGATGTAAAGTGTGCGAAGCCATAATAATATTTAAAGGGGAGATGTTTACTCTCTGAAATTTAGCAAGTATATGACCGGCACCCGCAAGTATGTCTGAATATACAGGGTGAACAACTTAACTGTGCCACCATTGGCATATCCTAAACTATGAGATTTAGAGAAAACTTTAAATGGGGAACATCGCCTATTTTTTTAAGATGATAAAAAATATGAATTCCATTTTCTTCGAAATGGCCGCCATTTTCCAATATGGCGGCCAACTTTAAAATTTCTTATGGAACACCCTATATTTTACGGTGTTTTTGAAATGTACATGTAATTTTAAGACATTTTTATTCTTTGACATTTTTCTCTAAACCTAACGGTTAGGGAGCTACAGGCAATTAAAGTTCATTTTTAGTTCCATAAGAATAACATGGGTCAAACTTATCTGCTCATATCTCCGAGACCATTAAGTAAAATAAAAAATACTCAAGAATAAAAATGTCTTAAACTGATGTTTTAATGCCATTTTTTTTTCATAATAACACCAATTTTCTAAAAATTTTATTTTTTGGCCGCCATATTGGAAATAAGTTAATTTATGCGTAAATGATAATTTTTATATGTGAAATGTTCTTTAAACATAATTTTAAGACATTTTCATTCCTGATTATTTTTTATTTCACTGAATGGTTTCGGAGATATGGACAGATAAAGTTTGCCCCATGTTATTCTTAAGGAACTAAAAATGAACTTTGATTACCTGTAGCTCCCTAACCGTTAGGTTTAGAGAAAAATGTCAAAAAATAAAAATGTCTTAAAATTACATGTACATTTCAAAAACACCATAAAATATAGGGTGTTCCATAAGAAATTTTAAAGTTGGCCGCCATATTGGAAAATGGCGGCCATGTAGAAAAAAATTGAATTCATATTTTTTATCACCTTCAAAAAATAGGTGATGTTCCCCATTTAAAGTTTTCTCTAAATCTCATAGTTTAGGATATGCCAATTGTGGCACAGTTAAGTTGTTCACCCTGTATAGAGACTAATTAACATAATAAGCGCAAACATGTATTAGAGTAACAAGCGTAAGTTAAAAAAGCGTTTGATAGTGTTAGAGACTTACAGATAGATGTTTACTGTTGCCCTATCGCCACTATAATGGTGCGCGCGAGGTACCAATGCCGCTTATATGGGGTTGTGTGAACCCCCACCCCCCGCCCCTAACCCCCTCCCCTAAGAGAATGACATAAAAAGGAAGAATTTCGGAGATTTCAGTTCTTTGTCGGGGCGGCGGGGGCGCGAAAGGTTCTAGAAGGGGGAAAAATAGTTAAAATTTTTTGTTAAATTTTGTAAAAGTACCGCTAGCGGTAGAAGTTAGTTAATTATTTTATTATAAGGATTTAAAAACTGTGTTGTGGACGATTAATCGCGGTTATATCTAGCGTGTGCACAGGTAAATCTTGTAGTATAATAATTATATACCAATATATGGGTGTTAACTGTTTATAGTTTAAGTAGTTTAGCCTAGCAGCAGAAGTTAGTTAATTATTCTATAAGGGTTTAAGAACTGTGTTGTGGTTAATTAATCGCGGTTACTTAGCATTTGCACAGGTAAATCTTGTAGTGTAATAATGATATATTAATATATGGGTATTAACTGTTTATAAACTAAGTAGTTTAGTCTAGCAGCAAAAGTTAGTTAATTATTCTGTAGGGGTTAACTTGTATAATAAGTATAAACTAAAAATAAAAATAGTAACGCGAGATTATTAGATATAAAATAAAATGTTAAGAAATAGTTGAAAAATAATTTACATAAAAAAGTAGCAAGCTTAACAGGTGTAAGTTAAAACAAAGCATATGTAACGTTACTATGTGGTAGACTTACGGATAGTTGTAGCGGTTGTGCTGCCTGGGAAGTAAATGGCGGATGCGTGACCGTGTTGCGGCTTTTATAAGTGCAGATGGTAATTATGAACCCCCCCCCCCAGAAAAAAAGTAATGACCCCCCCCCCATCACTTTCACTTGTCAAGATGAATTAGGTTGATAGCGGTTACATTTATGTAACACCAATTTAGCTTTGATGTTGCCAATAGTTAATAACTATAGTTAAGCGGCAAAAGAGGACAGATAATTTTCTGCCATTACTCAGATAATAGCAGGCAACAATTATGGTGTTACGCGATGGGGAAAGCTCAGCGCGGATGAAACCAGGTGTTGCCTAACGTTAATTGCAAGGTACAACGCTCCACCTGCATTAGCGGCGACCTACATGTGACGAATAGATCATTGGAAATTTCCACTGACGTTGGACGTTCTATCCCCCCTTAAACCCCTATGGTTCCCCACCACTTTGTGAGCCGAGAACCTTTTTGGCGACTATCGCTGAGTTAGTTCGAAACAATTCGTCGGACGCGATGGTTGTTCCGAACTCAGAGGGTACCTCAAATATATAAGCGGCCGATATATATTTGAGTTACTCTTGCTGTTAGGGTTTTAATATTAATACTTGTTGTGTGTGTGTGTGTGTGTGTTTGTGTGTAAAATGTTATTTTTAGTTTTAAGTTGTGTTAGTTTTAATTTGCGCATTGCGATGTTAGCATTAAGGTGTGTTATGGTATTGTTGATGTTTGGAAAATGTATTTTTAATGTTGAGTGTTGGTACAATTATTGTGTATGTGTGTATGTACTAATAACCTTTCACAGCTAGCTGTTAGGAGGGTAGATTAAATTTTATTTTAAATTATGGAAGTTCTGTTGAACTTCATTAAATATAGGTGGGACATGCGCGCTGTGCCGTAGGTAGCGCATATTTTTTATTGTTTTAAAATTTTAAATTTTTGTTAGGAAATAATTATATTTGGGTGGGTTTAGATTAAGGGTGGGAGGTTAGAGTTGAGTCTTGCTTTAGCTGTTCCAGAGTCCCCATTGTAAAATTGGAATGGTCAGGTCCAGTGCCCAGGCCCGAGGCCGGCCGCCCGTATCACAGCCCACCAAACTGGATCGCCACGTGCGTGCGGGCAAAAAATTGGGATCCCTTGCAAGACGTAACTATTGGGTTGGGATTTGGGGAAGTGTTAGGCAAACAGAGTGGTGGGGATGGCTCCGGCCGTCCCCATCACTTTGGTACATTATCATTTTTTGGTGACCACATATGTCATAATATATTATATATGTTTATTTATCATTATAATTTGTACCACCTCACCATGCGGATAGACCCAGTGAAGAATATGAAACACACAGATATAAATATAATTTCCAAGGATTGACTTACCCAGTGGCTTTGAAGGACATCACAAAGTTCGAAAAACAAAACCCTGGAACATCTGTTAATGTTTTTGGTTTGGACAGTTCGAATAAAGTGTACCCATTGCGTGTGGTGAAGAATGAACTCCCAGATCATACAGATTTATTCCTACTTACAAAAGGTGATGTTTCCCACTATGTATGGATTAAAAAATTTGAAACTCTTGTTAGTAATCAATTATCTAAAAATAGAAATAAGAAGATAATTTGCAAACGAATGCTTCAATTTTCGTGAAGAAAGAAGAAAAGGAAACAAATGGTTACTAGAGCATAAAAAACTATGTAACAACAACTATGAAGCAAAAATTATCTTACCATGTTCAAGTAAGGCAGAGTTAAAATTTGAGAAAATCTCCCATCAATACCGGATTCCCATTGTTGTCTATGCTGATTTTGAATCTACACTAGTACCTATTGAAGATAATGATGGCGATGTAGCAAGGAAAAGTGTTAAGTATCAGATACATGATCCAAACAGTTTTTGTTTAATGGTTAAATCTACTCTTTCTGAAGAACATCTAAATAAATTTAATTTAACTTCAAAACCTATTGTCTATCGTGGTGTTAATGCTTCTAAAATATTCCTTGATCAGTTGTATATAATAGCGGAAAGTGTTGAAAGATTGTACAGTGATATTATACCGATGATACCTTTGGATGAAGAAGAAGAGATTCAACATGAAAATGCAACTCATTGTTATTTATGTAAAAATAAATTTACTGTGGAAAATCACAAGGTTCATGATCATGACCATCTGACAGGGTATTATAGAGGTGCTGCATGTAACAGCTGTAATATCAACTACAAGATCCCTACAAATATACCTGTAATATTACATAACCTTAGTGGTTATGATGCGCATTTTATCATTCCGGAATTAGGAAGAGATAATGGAGAAATTGATGTCATAGCTGAAACCACGGAGAAGTTTATAAGTTTTACTAAAAAAGTTGGAAATATAAAGCTTCGGTTTTTAGACTCTTACCGTTTTATGCCATCTAGTTTAATGAAGCTTTCTGAAAACCTGAGAACAGAAGATTTAATAGAAACCAAGAAGATTGTAAGTAATGACAAGGTTAATTTAGTTCTTCGCAAAGGTGTTTTCCCATATGATTATATAGATAGCTTAGAAAGATTTAATGAAACATCCCTTCCACCAAAAGAAGAATTCAAAAGTAAACTATATGACACAGATATATCCCATGAAGATTATGAACATGCATGTAGAGTATGGAATGAATTAGGATTTAAAACACTTGGAGAATATTCGGACTTTTATGTAAAACTAGATGTAACTTTACTTTGTGATATAATGGAAGAGTTTAGAAATACATGTTTTAAGGCATATGGATTAGACCCTCTGCATTCTTGTACATCACCTGGACTAGCTTGGCAAGCAATGTTAAAGGAAACAAAATGTAAACTCCAACTTCTTACAGATATAGACATGGTGCTGATGTTGGAATCAGGTGTTCGAGGGGGACTAACTCAAAGCGTAACACGACATGTAAAGGCAAATAACAAATATTTGCCCAATTTTGATGCAACAAAACCAAGTACATATTTAGGTTATTTTGATGCAAATAACCTTTATGGATGGGCCATGTCGAATCCTCTCCCGTTTGGCGAATTCAAATGGGTAGACCCTGATTCTATTGGAAACATCATGGATATAGCAAAACATGGAGATACTGGTTATATTTTGGATGTAGATATTGAGTACCCTGAACATTTGCATGACCACCATTATGATTTACCTCTACTGGCCAAGACAGAAATATCACCAACCGGTAGATGGCCTAAATTAATGATGACTTTAACCAACAAATCAAGATATGTTGCTCATTATTGGGTAATACAACAAGCCCTAGAATTAGGATTGAGAATAACAAAAATTAATAGAGCTTTACAATTTTCTCAATCCTGTTGGTTAAAGTCATACATTGACAATAACACAAAAAGAAGAACTGCAGCTACATCTAATTTTCAAAAGGACTTTTTTAAATTGATGAATAATGCGATATTTGGCAAGACACTGGAAAACAAAAGAAAGCATAAGAATGTGAAATTAGTTAGTGATCCGGTGAAACTACAAAAGCTGGTACAAAAACCTAACTTCGGATCATCCATAATAATCAACGAAAATCTTGTAGCTGTTTCCATGAATAAAATTTCAATTACAATGGATCGTCCTTTATATGTGGGGATGTCTATTCTAGATATTTCAAAGACCCACATGTATGACTTCCATTACAACAAGATGGTTAAATTTTATGGAAGAGAAAACATCGGCATTGTATACATCGATACGGACGCTTTTATTTATTGGATAAGAACTGAAGATATGTATGAAGACCTACGCTGTTTTATCTACAATAACGATTTTGACTTTTCTGATTATCCACAAGACCATCCCAACTACGACAACGGTAGAAATAAGAAGGTATTGGGAAAGTTCAAAGACGAAACAAATAGCGTGCCAATGGAAGAGGTTGTTGCTTTAATGTCTAAATTGTATTCATTTAAATTGTACAAAAATGAAAAAAGAGAACATGAAATCGTGAAGAAGGCCAAAGGTATAAAAACCTCATACCTGAAGAAGAATGTACAGTTTGAAGAATACAAGAAATGCTTATTTGAAAATGTTGAGACAACAGCAACATTTAACACCATAAGAAGCTTCAACCACTGTCTCTTCAGTGTAAAGCAAACCAAATGGGCTTTGAGTTGTAAGGATGATAAGAGGTACATCCTGGAAGATAATATAAAAACTCTACCATTTGGACATTACTCCTTATACCCTATCGACCAGTAAACCTATTCTTCGTCCTTTACCTTCTTCCTTTTTCCTTTCCGTAAAGAAGAGGGGATATGACAAGCCCAATGTCATGTTCCCTCTTTTTTACACCAATGTAATATGGCCTTGACCTATAATCTAACCATATAAAAGAGGATAAACCATTTTAGAGATCAGTACTTTTACAAGCGGTGTGGAAGACACAACTGAAGATGGAAGATTTAAGGAACAAGATTGTAAATGAACTTCATAAGCCGGCAAGAAGAAAATTTCCTAGAAGAAATACAATTATAAAAGGAATGAATGATCTTTTCCAAGCCGATCTCATTGAAATGATACCACATGGTAAGTTGAATAAAGGATTCAAATACATTTTAGCGATTATAGACTGTTTTACTAAAGTGGCTGATGCCTTACCGCTAAAGGACAAGACTGGTAAAAGTGTTACGAAAGCTATGGAAACGGCTATACAAAGAAATAAATTCAACATCAAACATCTACAAACTGATGATGGGAAAGAGTATTTTAACAAAGACTTTGCAGCTTTAATGAAGAAGTATAAAATAAATCATTATTCTACAAATTCTGAAGTTAAAGCTTCAATAATAGAAAGATTTAATAGAACATTAAAAGGAGCAATGTATAAAACATTTTCCAAACGAGGATCATATGTTTGGTATGATATCTTACCGCAACTTATAAAAGAATATAACAACAAGTATCATCGAACCATTGGTATGAAGCCTAACCAAGTAAATAGCGGTAATGCTAAGATGGTATTAGAACGTATTAGGAATAATACAACTCCTAAAAGTGAAAAAATGCAACCTAAAACATTTAAAGTTGATGATAAAGTTCGTATAAGTAAGTACAAAGGAGTATTTAGTAAAAGGTATCTGCCAAACTGGACTAATGAAGTGTTTACAATCTATAAAGTGCAACCGACAATACCTGAAACCTACATCTTGAAGGACAACAAGGGTGAATTACTTGAAGGAGGATTCTACGGACATGAGTTGTTAAAATCATCAGTTGGCGATGTATATCTTGTTGAAAAAATTTTACAAAGAAAAAAGGATAAGGTGAAAGTACGTTGGTTGGGATTTGATAAAAGTGAAGACTCTTGGATCAGTACAAAAGACTTGGTATAGCAATTTATGAAGTCATTATGTGTTTAACCTTTACACAAGATGGAGATTGTGCAACAAAAGGATCGATTTTTTATTAATAATATTGATGAATTAACAGTTGACAACGATAAGTTAAATCATGGAAAACATGGTGAACTACTGCCAAACACAATAAGATGTTTAATAACTGGACCGTCAAATTGTGGAAAGACGAATGTGGTTTTTAACTTAATAACAAATCCTAAAGGATTACGTTTTAACAACATTTACATTTTTTCCAAATCTTTGCAACAACCCAAATACCAATTATTGGATAAAGTACTCGCAAGTGTGCCTGAAGTTAATTTTTACAAGTTTAATGCTAGTGAAACTATACTGGAGCCAAACGAGGCTAAACCATTTTCTATATTTATATTCGATGATGTATCTTGTGAAAATCATGACACTATTAGAAGTTATTTTGCCATGGGGAGACATTACAATATTGATAGCATTTATATTGGTCAAACTTACAGTAAAATTCCAAAACAACTAATAAGAGATAATGCAAATTTGCTAATTATCTTTAAGCAAGATGAAACAAATTTAAAGCACATATATAATGATCATGTGAATGCAGACATGTCATTTGATAAATTTAAAGAAATGTGTGGCAAAGCATGGGCTGAAAAATATGGATTTCTTGTTATTATGAAAGAAGAAGCTATAAAAAATGGAAGATATCGTATAGGATTGGATAAATTTGTATTAATCCATTGAATGATTGATGATATGTTTAGTAATAGATTGGACTTCGCAGCGTAAACATGGTGAACCAAGAAAAACTATTAAAAGAAATAAAGTCACTTAGTGACTCAATTAGACTAAAAAATCGAGCATTAAGAATGGGTTTGAATGAAAGAGAGGAATTCCTAGAGACTACATTTAATCCTATTACAGAACCTTTAAAACAGATAACAGAAACAATTGGTAAACCTCACTATGAAGGAGATGTTTTACTACCTGTTTCTAAATTTGAAGTAAAAACTTTGAAAAAGAAAGAAGATGATGATGATTCTTACACAAGTGATAGTGAAGTTTCTCAAAAAGAAGAAGAAGAAACAAGACAAGAAGAGCCAGAAATAAATGTTCAAAAAGAAGAAGAACAAGAACAACATATACCTAAAGCAGAACAATCAATTCCAAATTTAACAAAATTAAGTAGTGATATATTGCAACAAGGACCTCTTGGAAGAAAATATATCATGAAGATGTTACATGAAATAAAAGCTAACCCAAAACTACATAAGTCCCATGTATATGGAGCGAGAATTGATGGAAATGAATTAAAAATAGGAGATTCAAAAGTACATTTGACTGAAGATGATTATATTGTTATTGGTGAGCATAAATATAAAGGAACAAAAGGGTTATTTGAACTGATTTTCAAAAATATACCTATAAGATATACGGTTCAAGATTTAAATACTTTTAAAGAAATTTTGCAAAATACTAATGCCCATAAGAAGAATTACTCCAAAGATGCAATGATAAATAGAACACGTGCAACTAAATATACAGTTGTAATAAAAAGATTATTTCCCTTGAAAAAACTACCAACATTACGAACTGTGCCTGCTGTGAAGAAATCATTAAAGAGGAAGTCTTTATCACTTATGGACTTATCACTTATGGATGAATATGGTAAAAAGAAAAAAGGAGAATCTTCAACGTCTGGTAAAGGTTTAATGAAAAACCTATATAATACAAATGTGATTTACTATAATGATATAAACAAATTGGTTGATAGAATGAGACTATTACACGAAGCCATGGAAGCTGGTCATACAGGTTTAAATAATGAATGGGTGGCTTTAGTTGACGAACTTCGAAATCGCGGAATAGTTGCATAAATTGTCACGGATATATAAGAGAGCTGTGAGCTTACAATGGATCAGTTCTATCATGAGCGTTGACAAGTTCGGACGATACTCCGGGCTAGGAGTACAAGTAGGTGAAAACAGAAAAAGAAGTGGATTGCCACAAACACCCAAAGGTGATTATGATATAAGTAACAAACGTTTAAAGTTTGTTAAAGATCCAGAAGAAGATGGGGATGCAGCAAATCTTAAAACAGTAAAGGAGGAGACATCTACAGCATTAAAACTTGACAACAACAACCTGTATGATGCAAAATCTCATAGGATTATTAATGTTATAAAACCAGTCAACAATGGAGATGTTGTTAATAAAGGCTATTTGCTATCTGCGATGGATTACACTTTACTGTTGCAAAAGACTAAAAGTGGAAAAATGTACAATGCTTTAAATTATAAAATAACTAATGTGGCAGATCCAACCGATGATACAGATACAATCAATAAGCGTTATTTGCACTCTGTAATACCAGAAAAGAAAAAGGATGGATTTTCCTTTTATAAATATACTATAAACGATATTGGATATCCTAAAGAAGAAAGTGATGGTGTTAATATAAAATATATTAAAGAAAATTGTATTTTATATAATGATGCTGTTATTGATTGTCATGGAAAAGTATTGTCCAATCTGAAAGATGGTTCAACTCCATCGGATGCTGCTACCGTGAGACAAATGAATGAAAGCTTGAAGAAAGGAACATCCGCTTTTGTTAAACAAAATCAGGTGGTGTCAAAGAAAGGTGATGAGTTTATGCAAGGAAGTGAAAAGTTTACCTTACTACAACTACAAAATGACAAGTGGGATGGAAAAAATAAAAGATTGTCAAATATAAGTTTAGGCACGGAAGAACATGATGCTGTTATTTTAACACAAGTGCCACAACTATCAGCTACTGGTGTTAACTTTATATGTGGAGGTAGACGATTAACCCATGTAAAATCTGGTAAAGATGATAATGATTGTGTTGTTGTGAAACAAACTATAGTTTTAGATAAAATAAATAACTTATATGATGGAAAAAAATAGAAGAATATCTAACATATCAGCAGGAATAGCTCCGAATGATGTTGCTACTATTAATCAAGTTATAGCAACCTCTAATAACGATCCATCTGTGTATACATGTAATGGTAAACGTATCACAAATCTTGATAATCCAACAGATTACAAAGATGCTACTAATGTAGAGTATGTAATGAATCTTGTAGGTAATGCAGTTGTTGATATGCATAATCATATAATTGGTAAATCAAATCACGATAAAATCGAAGGTGCTAAGAGAGAAAAATGGATTAAAGATACAATCATCAATATATACGGGTAAAGCTTGTGAATATTTAAGTATGGAATACACAAATAGGATTCGTTATTATAAAGTATTTCATAGAGTGAAGACGTTGGTTACATAAAACAGCATAATGAAAACCACATCGTTCAGTCGTCGTCAGGACATTGGCAAGAGAGGACGTGGTATAACATCAGCTGCATTATCCCTGCTCAGACGGATTCCAGTTGGTGCTATCGTCAATAGAGCAATAGACGTTTTACCATACGAATTTCATCTGCCCGGAGGTTATCAATATTGTGGACCTGGAACTAAGTTGGCAAAACGTTTAGCAAGAGGAGATCCTGGGATCAATAAATTAGATCAAGCTTGCAAACAACACGATATAGCGTATTCCAAGTTTACCGATTCAACAAATAGATCAATAGCGGATAAAGTGCTAGCAGAAAAGGCTTGGCAAAGGGTTAAATCAAGTGACGCCAGTATTGCAGAAAAAACAGCAGCTTGGGCAGTTACAACAGCTATGAAGACGAAAGCTAAGTTTGGTGGTGGAAGACGACGCGGGAGAAAACCTAGCAAAAAAGAAGCTGCAAAAAGAGGCGGAAACATCAAAAGAAAACGTCGCACCAACCCTAAAAGAAAAGTCAAGAAAACATCCATATGGTCAATGGTAAAAAACGGATCAGGTCTTTACCTAAGACCGTATCGTGTGTATTAAATAAGAAGAATAAACTAATAATTCCAAATAAAGCATTAACAAACTATCAATTGTCAAAATATGTGAAATGTTTAAGGATACCATTCTTCAGAGGAGTTTTTATGAAAGATACATTACCAAATAGAGTGTGGAAAAATGAAACTGGAATAGTAAATTTAGACTCTAATTTTGGACCAGGTACTCATTGGGTATGTTATAAAAAACTCGGAGAAAATGTTTACTACTTTGATAGTTTTGGAAATTTACCACCACCAAAAGAACTTCAACATTATTTTCGGAACTCCAAGAATATATTCTACAACTATAAAAGAGAACAACCCAGCAATACGGAAATATGCGGACATTTATGTTTAGAGTTCCTAGCGAAGAGCGTCAGTCAGCTTTAAGATGTCATCATATACAGTGTCACTGAGTGGAAATTCATCAACATTGAAAAGCACACTTTTTCCAGCATTACGTTTATCTACGGATAGACTATGGAAAGCAGCATTATTGGATTTAACTACATACAATTCAATTCCAAATGTTACGGATGGAAAAAACAATTTACTACATTATTATGAAAGTAAAGATCAAACAGGAAATTATTCACAATTAAAAACAATTACATTACCTACAGGGGCATATGAAATAGACGATATAAACCAAGTATTACAAAAGAAACTTGGAGAAGAAAATATTTCTATCAAAGGCAATAATAATACATTAAAAGCAGAAATAACTTCAAAGTATTATATAGATTTTGGCTTAGACCACTCCATTGGAAATTTGCTCGGATTTTCAAAGGAGAAAGGAATTTTAGCACCTGGAAATGATCATACTGGCGATACAACAGTAACAATATTAAAGGTGAACAGTATTGATGTAACGTGTAATATTATACACGGATCATATAGAGATGGAGTAAATCAACATATATTACATACATTTTACCCAACAGTAGCTCCTGGTTTTAAAATAGTTGAGAAGCCACAAAACCTGATATACCTACCATTAAACACCAGTTTCATTTCAGACATCGTACTGAACATATTGGATCAAGACGGTATTAGTGTTAATTGTAGAGGAGAAACAATAACTATACGGTTACATATCAGAGCGGCAACATAAAGTCAACATCTGATTATCATTTAAACCACAACGGAAGAGTTGGGAGCTCAGTAGCTCCTCAACATTCGACGAGTTAACACCGGACAACATACGCTTCCTACAGAAGATCGGACTAAAACTTGCCAACCATGAATATACTGGATATAGCGCAAGGACCGACATTCGACGAAACCCTATGGGAGAAGGAATATCACACTCACAACCCTTACACTTCATCAAAATTAAATAATAATGATAAAATAAGGATTCCTATTCAACAACAAGATATTTATACATTACCATGTGAAAGTTATTTATATATCGAAGGAAGAGTAACAAAATTGGATGGAAAAACTGGTTCAACTGTTCCTTTTATAAATAACCCTATGGCATATCTGTTTGATGAAATTAGATATGA
The DNA here is from genome assembly GCA_030545055.2 of Neoaliturus tenellus. Taxonomy (NCBI): domain Eukaryota; kingdom Metazoa; phylum Arthropoda; class Insecta; order Hemiptera; family Cicadellidae; genus Neoaliturus; species Neoaliturus tenellus. The sequence goes on along the minus strand of CM061531.1, from coordinate 128,415,429 downwards.
AATATCTGGAGTAACAGTTGATTCAACAAAAAAAGTTGGTATATCAACAACTTTAAAAGGATTAACTTCAATAACACCACATGAAAAGAATTCTTTAATTTCGGCTGGATGGGTAACTCCTGATAAAGACACTATTACTCCTAATTCAAATGGTTACTTTGATTTTAATGTACCTTTACGATTGCTTTTGGGATTTGCAGAAGATTACAAGAGAATAATAATAAACGTAAAGCAAGAACTGGTACTACTTAGATCTTCAACGAATAAAGATGTAATAAAAGCACCAGATGGAACTACAGAAGATAAATTGGAATGGCAATTAGAGTTGGATAAAGTTGTGTGGAGAGTACCTCATGTCAGATTGGCGGATGAACACCGAGTATTATTATTGAGGAAATTAAAATCTGACCGTGATATTGTAATACCATTTAGAAGTTGGGAATTTCATAAATACCCCATATTGCCTCAAACAGAAAGACAAACATGGACTGTTAAAACCTCTACTTATTTAGAACGGGCAAGGTACATAATAGTCGGTTTTCAGACTAAACGAAAAGATGTTATAACTGCACACGCTGGTCAATTTGACCATTGCAAGATAAAGAATTGCAAAGTTTTTCTAAACTCTCAGTTTTTTCCATATGACAGTTTAAATGTTTCATTTGACAAGAAACGTTATTCTATTCTATATGACATGTATGCAAGATTTCAATCGTCATATTATGGTAAGACAAATACACCACTACTATCACCAGAACAATTTTATTCAAAAGCTCCAATTGTTGTAATCGATTGTTCAAAGCAAAATGAATCCGTAAAATCTTCAAGTGTAGATATAAAAGTTGAAATGGAATTTGAAGACAAAATACCAGATGGAACTTCAGCATACTGTTTAAATAGATACATGATAAACTACATGATAAAATAGTTACTTACACACCGCTGACAGGAATTGTGAAGAATGTACTTTAAGAAGGATTAATACAACATCTGCACGATTTGTAAGGTTTTTACAAAAGATTAACAATATCTAGGTCATCTGCGAGTATAAAAGCGAGAAAGAAGAGCTGGAAATTCATTTTATCTTTGATTGTCGTATGGGTAACATCGTCCGCAAGATGAGTTCTACTACATCAAGTGCTAATGAAGAAACTACACCTCTTATGGCTGACAATAGTTTGGATATAGAAAGACAAGTTGAACAGGAAATGGATGAGTTCCTCAAGTTTAAACATAAGAAGACAGAAGAAGAAGAGGAAGTTGAAAAAGAAACAAAGAAAAGGAAAATTGAAGAAAACATTCCCGCCTACATCTTAACGGAAGTATTTCTTCGAACATTTTATCCTATTTCTTCTTGTATAACAAAGACTGTGTCTGCTGGAGTAATGAAATCATTAGATTACTCTCCAACTGTTATTTTGAATCACGGATCTAAAATGGTAACCTTTACTGAATCTTCTTGGGAATCTTTTATGAAACATATACATCTTTTGGAGTGCTATTTGAGTAACAATACGTTTGGAAGAAAAACAAAACTAGGTTTGTTCGAATCAAATATTGAAATCGATATTGTTAAACAACGTGGTCAACAACTAGTTCGATTTAGAGATTTAACTAAATATAATATAAAAATACATTTGACAAAAGAAGAGTTTTACGCTTTAACTTGTGCTACTGGTCCTATAACAAGATATTTAAAACAGCTAATATTCTCAAGTATAATTATCAAAGACTATTTAATTGATGCATTGGATAGACAACCATATATTCCAATCCTATACGGTCCAGTAGATACTTCAATCTTCAATAGGATACCACATGAAGTAGAGATTTGGAGACAGTTACACCACAATCAAACCAACTTTAATTTAGATGAAGAAGAAAAGCAAGAAAACAAGGAAAACGAATCACGTTTCAACAATCAACAATCAACAACAAATTAAACAGACAAAGAATATTGTAAATAAGAAGAAGAAGAATATTGGAGTATAAAAGGCTGCCAATCTGCATTGACATACCAGTTGTCTACTAAACGTCATCATGGATAAACGAGTTTCATTCTCTAAGAAGACGGAAATAATGGAAGTAAAGCGAGGTATCATAGAGTTTCAGGCATTCCGTGGTAATGATGGAAATTTTATAATCAAAGAGTTAGTGGTACTAGATATGATAACATCTGTTGTTTATCACTTTTTATTCATGCCTCCTTTGCCATTCAACAGATTAACAACCAAAGCTAAAGTAACAAACAAATGGTTGATGAAACATTTTCATAATCTAATATGGGATGAAGGTTTTATAACCTACAATATGATGCCACACATTATGAATCATTTTTGCAAAGAGTTCAAAACTATTTTTACAAGAGGATTGGAAAAAGCTAATTGGATACAAGCATATACAGACCATAAAGTGATAAATGTGGAAATGGAGAAAGATTTTTATTGCTACTTTGCTAACATCTGTATTTCATCTAAAAACTTTAGACATCGACAGTTACAATGTGCTTTAAAGAACGCATATCGTTTGAATACCTATCTCCAGCAAAGTGGTGGGGGAAACGAAGGGTATAAAAGCGAGAGCGGCACTATGACAATGCATCAGTATTACTCGAACCTCCGGGGAGTCAACACCTCTGACGCGCAAACACAAGAAGAATAAGACGAACAATAGCAAGAAGAAGATAATGGCGTCACAAAATTTTCTACAATCGCTTGTTGATCAATTCAACAAACATTCTAAATCTACTATACTACCGACAAAAAAATGTTCAGAATTGAAGGAAGAGAAACATTATATTATTCACACTATTAAGAAAATGGAAACATCAATTGGAGACGCTATCAATGGCACACTAAGTGAAGCACCCTACACACCTGGTGATGAACCAAAATTTCAAGTATTTCTTCCCAAACGCTTCGTTCAACTGCTGCAGAATGAAGATTTACGACTGATTCACCCCGGCGCACTCTACTTAGCATCTCACGGTCCTAGCGGAAGCAACTCTACTGAACTTACACTTCATGTTATGCCTACTAGCAACTAATCTGTAGTTTATATATACTGTTGTACATGTGTGTAACTGATTATAAATAAATAAAAAATAAAAATAAAAAAAAATAAGAAAAGGCAACATATCGATAGTGTTTCTGCACTATCGATATGTTGCTTTTTTAAAAACACGTTTGGGTGAGCTTGACCTAGTTTCGAGGGTATATAAAGGCCGTAATTTTCTTGAGGATCTCATCAGTCTACGACTACCTTTCGTGCTGTACACATCTCTGTTGGCTCTTCAGTTATTACGAATAACAACATGTCTCTTAAGGTTAAGTGTGCATCATATGATACCACCACCATCACAACTTTTGAAGAACTCGACGATTTTACTAATGAATTGCGAGTGTTACTTGCCGGTGGTTATCGTTTAAATATTGATGTTTACGCTAACAACATGAGGATGTTTCCTAAACAAAAATTCTGCAATGAAGAAGTATTTATTTCCACACAACCTTCAACTACAACACCATCTACTCAAAGTAATGTTAAGTTCCAGAAATATTACTGATGTTGAATAATATTGAGTGGTCGCTGTAGCATCTATAAAAGGAACGCGTAACCTAAACAGAATCATCATTTGCTTCCCAACTGACGCAGCGAAAACAACTACCACTACCATGTTGTACAGAATGATGATTGAATTCAATGGAAAAATCTACGGAAAAGACTATCAAAGTGTAGAACAAATGACGTCCGATCTTCAAGTATTGACTAACCAACCAAAATTAATTCTAAAATTTCCTGAAGTACATCCACTATCCACTGAAGATCTCATTGCTATGGCTAAAGAAGAAAAAAAATACAAACAAGATATAAAGAAAGAAAAAGAGGATGAAAACTCACTATCTTAAATAAATACATCTTACACTTGTAAGATGTTCTTTTTTAAAACTCCATTTGGATGACCTTGAGATTACCCCCACCACTTTTCTAGTCTATAAAACATGCTATCCTACACTATACACCTTCATTTCTTGGCTAAACTTAGAAGCGTCAACATGGAAAACAAAAAAGACGAGTACAAACCACGCTATTGTTGTGAACAAAAATGTACCGATATAGGAAGATGGATGGTAGACGGATTAGCTTGTAGAAAATGTGAATTCTTCGGATCTTGTTACTGCAAATGCAAGACAAAACAACTACCACCACCAGAATTGCGAACCTTCAAGATTTATAAATCAAGATACTTCCACACTTGCTGTCCCCAGAGATGTATCAAATTTCATCCAGAAAAAATTGTTAATTGCCGAGAGTGTAATGCATGTTATAAAGACGACTTTTGTACATGCATAATAAATGCGTGCAAGTACAGATCTGATTGGTCTACTGATCCTGTTGAAGCTTCAAATGTATAGCTGTAGTCACTGACTGCAGCCCTTTTTTAAAACTCCTTTTGATTGACCTTGAGATTACCCCCACCACTTATTTTTTACAACATATATTCTACGGATCATTCGATACGCTTCTCATTCTTATTTCATTACTCGCACTGACAACAACATGGATGATAAATTCATTTCCTTTCAACATTTAATTACTGACAGAGAAAAGATGGAAGCCCTATTCCAAAACTTACTCACACTCATTGATAACTATCCTTTAAGATGGATCAACATCACAGTGCAATACGTCAATCCTACCAAAATATTTTCATCCTCATCATCTTCTTCTGCCACCTCCATGTCTTCATCGTCGCAAAGTGCAGAGGAAGAGGAACAGACAACTAATGGTGTTAAAATTGTTGAATTAAACGACGAGGAACAAGAAATGCAAGCTCTGGTTAAATATAAATTTAATATTTAATTTATAAAAATTATTAGTGTTTCTAATTTATATTACAGCTAATACTTATTTCTACACACCACCCATAACCTACCCAAATGGGATTTTGCGGCAAAATGCTCTGGCCGCCGGTTCGCATATGGGTATATTACCCTTCCCCCACCACTCTACCACCCCTACCCCTCTACTTCCCCCTCCACCGCCCTTGGCCACATATAAGCAACCCTCTGACCATCGCTCACCATTTGTTTGCCAACTTTTGAACAATGAGCTCCTCTCCTTTAACAACAACTAAATGTACTTTTCTTATTCAATCACAGGAAGACTTACAAAATATTTTTCAAATTTTAAGTGATCTAATAAACACTCCAAATAACACCATTACTATCACTGTGGAAGTTTCCTACAATTCTTCTGATTATGAAAACATGGAAAGCGAAGACGTCGAAGTTTTACAGCTGCCAAACAATAGTCTTCCATCTTCCAAAGCTGCAACACCCGACACAGCTAATAATGATGTTTAGTCGACTACAATTATTTTCTTTACCCCCCACTATTTTTACAGTAATATATAACCTGTCCCTATCTCTGTTTCTCATTTCATTGCCAACTTTCTCACCATCAACACCGCTCCCATTTTTACCTGCACACATTTAATACACGAAGATGATGGATGATTTTTCATTTACGTCACAATTGGAAGAGGATAAACTCAAACTCGAAATCAACAGACTACAATTAGAAACAAAGAATCAACAAGAAATGATTCAGCTTTTACAACTATTCAAATGCGTACTGTGGATAGTATGTTTTTATCTTCTCATCGCTATCACCTTTGGCATCTACCACTCCATCGCCAGTAAACAACTCTCCAACACTTCCTCAAATAAAACCACTACTTTTCTTTGATTAAATAAATTTTTACCCACCTTCAATCTAACCCCTCGGGGCTCACCTTTTTTAAAAACCCCTCCGGATGACCTTGACCCACTTCCAAAACCCACCCATCACTGTCAAAAAAAACCCCAGCCGCTACTACCCCTACAACAGTTACAACCGCCTGACCTTGACCTGAGCCAGGACCGGCCAAACCCCACTACTTATTTATGCAATAAATAAAAAAAAATATACCTGTGGTTATCAATGTTGTTTTATGAATAATTAAACACATATATTTCATATGGTTGTTTTACTTTAGTTTATTATACGCCTACAATCATATAATGTTACTGTCAATTATACCTCTGTTAAAATATTTCGTTAGATTTATCTCCATGAAATTTTATAATGATGATCCAACATTCAAAGGTAGATTGAAAAGTGAGAACCCTTTACCAGATTAAACTTTTTCACTGAAACTTGATAGTTGTTAAGGAACTCCCAAGAGCTCAGCTATTTTCAAAGTTTTTAACAAGATTCCTGCTACATGATGAAAAATATAAATCATATTTATCTTCAGTATATTTATATACAATACGATTCTATACTAAAAGATCACTCTTTATATCTTAGTTAAATTGTTAACAACAAAGCGTTGTTTTTATAATGTTTAAAACAAAATACAATCAGAGAAATTTAGAGGTAAATGAGTATCTGACACAATGAACTTTTACTACGAAACTATTATTGATATTAAGGTAAGTAATTGCCTTTTCCAGTTTCAATACATAGTTTTTTATACAAATATTTTAAGAAAGCATTAATTTTTTCTAGATTCGTTACAGATATTTTTGATGCCATCAATATGAATTTTTTTTCTTCGCCAATCATTTGGTTTTAAAGCTGAGTGAAATGTAAATAAATAATTTCAGATCATTATTAATTTTAAAAATTATATAAAAATAATTCAAATACATATATTCACATTTTTTAAATCAATATTTTTGTAGGCAATCCATAAATTAAAGTAGTAAACTTTCAATTTCCGATGTATGTTAGTACTCAATCATTTAAATTTGATTTAAGTTTTCATTGAAAAAATAATAGCCTTAAATCAATAGAGAACATTTGCAAGATAATATAGTCAATTTTTACAAAGAAAATTACGATTTTTAAAATAGCTTGCATTAAATCCAGTCGTTAAAAAGATTGGGTCGCTTGATAACTCCGACCCCGAGGTCCCTCGATCCCTCCTGGGACATTATATTTTTGAGACGCCTCTAGCAACTCGCCGGAATACACTGGTTTGATTTTTCTCAAAGTATACACTTTTATATGGTAATAACTTTTAGTACAGTATAGTGCTATGTATCTTTAAAATTAATTTATTATTTGTTTTAGATAATATTGCAGTTACTATCTGCAATCTATTATTACTAAAAATTGTAATAACAGTTAAATAAAATTAAAAGAATCATACTTGTACTTTAGGACACTGTATATCGTATAAATTAATTTATATTAATATTTCTTTTAGATTTTTAATGTAAAAAAAATCTTTCACAGATTTTATTAACATTTTGTCATAGTTAAAATACAAAAAATAATATAAAAACAAAAACATCACAAAGGAACATCATATATTACGGTTTATTTCCGAATATATTTCTTTAATTTTGAAATTTTACTCAACACATGTAAAATATTCTTCTTACATATGTCATATTCTTCCTGTAAGGCTTTTATTTTAACATATGTTTTACAAGTTAACTCTTATTAAAAAAATATATATTGAAATATCATTATTTCTGTGTTCATACGTTATCATGTGCCTGAGAAACTAGAAGGAAAATGTAATGTAAATTTGGCAATATTAGTAGAAAAAGATTATTTAAAAATAGATATAATTAGAGCAAAATAAAGATTGAAAGTTTCATTTTTAATTCATTCAACGATGGCTTTAAGTTAAATGGCTACACATGAGTAATATAATATAATTTAAAGATAATGAAATTGTTTGATTATATATTAAATATAAAAATATTCTTTGAAGATTAAGTTTAAGTAGAAGCGGCCCAGACTTAAAACAAAATGACCTTGAAAATCAGCTGATTGGAAAATCAGCTGATCGGAAAAGCGCGGGAAAAAAAATCAGCAGGGTTGCCAACCCCCAGGGTTTTCCCAAAATTTCCCTGCAAATTCCCTGCAGTGTTACCAACTCATACCATTGACTATAAAGTAAACACTATAAACCATATACTATAAGGTATATACTATATTATATGTTATACACTACAATACTCTATGGTAGAGGTGTGGAATAAAAACTATTGTTTTGGGTTAGTAAAAAACTGTATTAGACTATATATTTACAATATTGGTTAAAAAAACTATACTAAACTATATATTATAATATTTACACATTACTCTTCATTCCCATCCCCCTGCCCTCTTCCTTCTTCTTCTTCCTCCTCCTCCTCTTCTTCCTCCTCTTCCCCTTCCATGTCTTCTTCTTCTTCACCTCCTGCTGCCACCTCTTCTCTTCCCGCTGCCACCTCTTCTCCTCCCGCTGCTACCTCTCCTCCCGCTGCCTCTCCTCCCACCACCCCCTCCAGCTCCTCCGGTGGGACGAGGAAGAGCTCGCCGTGGTTCACTGCAACAGAAGAATACCATGGCTGTGATTGGTTGGAATAAGAAGGTCTCTGATTGGTGGATAATGGGCGTGCAGCGCTCTGATTGGCTGGCCGGTAATTATACCGCCGACCGCTGCTCGTCCTCGCTCTCTTTGCGTCAGGCTCTCGTAGCGAACGGACGTAATGGAGTCGGTTGTTGAACCTGTTAATGTTCTTGGTGAGGACCAGACTTACATAAAGAAATTCAGATTATATGGGCTTAGAACGATTTTCAAATTTACTAACCCTCCTCCCGAAACAAATGAAATTGATTGGCTCAGACAAGGTTTTGCTAAGATTGTGAATGAAGTAAAAGACCAATGCCATGAAAACGATCAACTTGGTTTCACTTTGCAGAGTCTAAATTTAAAATCTAAAGACCCGGGGTATGTAGCTTTTCGGCCCTTCAACGAAGTAACTGAAGATGTTTTGTGGGAAATATTTGGAGGAATTATTCAAAGTAATTCGGAATCAATTAAATCGACAGACACTTTTAAAGTAGAATGTACTCGAGTTAATCTCCCTGTAGGGTATGGGGCACTCCGGAGACCCGGTTTATACAACACCTTTGAAGAAGAATGTAAAGCTAGGAAGGGTATTGTAATTATTAATAATAAAGATAATCTGTGTCTGCCTAGAGCTATAGTAGTTGCGATCGCTAAGGTTACCGGTGATTCAGATTACAATTTGATTAGACAAGACCGTAGAGGAAGACAAACCGTCAGGGCTCAGGAGCTTATGCGTAGAGCGCGTGTTGAGATATCTACTAGTGGAGCTGGTATCCCAGAACTTGAGAAATTCCAAGATTACTTGAAAGAGTTTAAAATTACAGTGTACAACTATGATTGTAAAGGTCGCGAAGTTTACTTTGAGGGAAGAGTAGAAAACCCAAAATTCAAAATTAATTTACTTTTCCATAATGGCCATTACAATGTTATTAATTCACTAACTGCTGCCTTTGCATGCAAGTATTTCTGCGAAGCATGCCATGTCCCCTATGACCATAAACCTAAACACCGCTGCTCTAATATCTGTCCTACTTGCCAGACTATCTCACCCCCTTGTAAGCTGGAGCACCAAGGAATAGATTGTCCTGAATGTAACATGACTTATAAAAATCAGGCCTGTTTTATAGCTCACAAAATTGATAAATGCAAGTCAGTAAAGAAATGTCTTGACTGTGGCAAGTTAATAATGATGAATGAAAGGTCCAAACCCCATCAGTGGGGGGAATCTTATTGTAAAGTATGTGAAGAGTTTATGGACCCTAACCATAAATGTTACATGAAACCTAATGAAAGCCAACCGAAGGGGAAAAACTACTTATTTATTTTCTTTGATTTTAAAACCCGACAAGATGAAAACCTTCCATCTGACCCAGAGAAAAAAGTTCATAAAGTTAACCTGTGCGTAAGTCAGCAGTTCTGTGGACAGTGTCTAGGTTCAGGCTTCTGTATGGCATGCAAAAACCGTACAAAGATTTTCAAAGAGGATCCGGTAAAACAGTTTATGGAGTATGTGATGCAAGTCAGGAAAAAGTTTAAAGATGTTTGTGTGATTGCACACAACGGACAGGGGTTTGATTTCCAATTCATTTTAAAGTATACTCTGGAAGAGACTAAATTCACACCCGAACTTGTAATGAGAGGGTCCAAAATTATTTTAATGGAAATGGATAACGTTAGATTTGTTGATTCCCTAAGCTATTTTCCCATGCCCCTTGCTGCACTCCCGAAAGCGTTTGACTTGCCCCCAGAGAAAAAGAAGGGCTATTTCCCGCACCTATTCAACACAGTTGCAAATCAAAATTATGTAGGCCCGATGCCCGCGAAAGAGTTTTATTGCCCCGAGAATATGTTTGAAAAATCCCACAATGATTTTGAAAAATGGTATAATGAACAAGTGAACAGTGGCTATGTATTTGACTTTCAAAAAGAGATTTTGGAGTATTGCATTTCGGATGTAGAGATTCTGGCCCAAGCCTGTATTAAATTCAGAGCCTTATTTTTAAAAGAATGCAGCGTAGACCCATTTCTCGAGGCCGTAACTATTGCTAGCGCGTGCAACTTGGCTTTTCGCCGAAAATTCCTGAAACCTAATACAATTGGCTTGATCCCGAAAGGTGGGTACCGATTAACAGACAATCAGTCAGCCGTAGCCCTACAGTGGCTATCGTGGGAAGAGGAGAAGCGTGGTGTTAGGATTGAGCATGCAGGCCGAGGTAAAGAAGTTAAAATTAATGGGACGAAAGTAGACGGTTTTGATGGGGAAAACATTTATGAATTTCATGGGTGTTACTGGCACGGATGCCCTAAATGTTTCCCTTACAGCCGGGAGGCCCCTCTGAAGGAGGATCCCTCAGATTCACTTCACTTGCGTTATCAGAGGACTTTAAAGAAAATTGAGAAACTCGGAAGTAATGTTATTGAAATGTGGGAGTGCGAGTTTAGGAAAACGAAAAAGGATGAGAACCTCAAACACTTGGACAGTCTACCGATACTGAACACCCTTCCCCTTGACCCGAGAGATTCTTTCTTTGGAGGTAGAACCGGTAACGCGAAAGCTTATCATAAATGCGCGGAGGGAGAGACTATTCAGTATGTGGATGTTTGCTCACTGTATCCGTACGTAAATAAATACTGTAAGTATCCTATTGGCCACCCCGAAATTTATGTAGGAGATAGGGAGTGCAGAGAGCGGGGACTTGGCGTAGAAGGTTTGCTTAAATGTAAAATTCTACCGCCTAGGGACCTATACCACCCTGTGCTCCCAGTAAAAATGAACAACAAATTAATGTTTGTCTTGTGTCAAACTTGTGGAGAGACTTTAAATCAGGGGGAATGTTTTCATGAAAGTAATGAGAGGGCATTGGTAGGGACTTGGACAATGCAGGAGATCAGAAAGGCAGTAGAGAAGGGTTATGTGATTCTAGACATGTATGAACTCTGGGAATACCAAGTGGCGACTTATGAAACCGGTGGTCTGTTTACTGATTTTATAAATAAATTTTTGAAAATGAAACAGGAGGCGTCAGGGTTTCCTAGTTGGTGCAAGACCGAAGAAGATAAAGACAAGTATATTGCTGATTACTATAAACATGAGGGGGTAAAACTGGAGAAAAACAAGATTGCTAAGAATGGGGGTTTAAGGTCTTTGGCAAAATTAATGTTGAATTCTTTCTGGGGGAAATTCGGACAGAGGGAGAACCAAACCAAAGCCTCAATTGTTAGAGACCCGAAAGATTTCTTACAAATGTTAATTAGTACTGAAATAAAGATAAACATGATACAGGTTATCAATGAAGAAGTGTTAGTTGTTAGCTGGGAGTACATTGATGAGGTGGGAGAGGCGTTGAGAAATGTGAATGTTGTGATCGCGGCCTACACTACTGCCCATGCCCGACTCAAATTATATAAACACCTTGAAAAGTTGGGAGGTCAAGTCCTATATTATGATACAGATTCGGTAATATATTACTTGAGAGGTAATTTGTATAAAGTGCCTACAGGGGACTACCTTGGGGAAATGACCGACGAGTTGGTAGAGTACGGGCCCGGGTCCTACATAGTAGAGTTTGTATCTGGAGGGCCGAAGACCTACGCCTATCTCGTGTGGTCTACCAACAAACAGAAATTGATCCCTGTATGTAAAGTTAAAGGCCTAACACTGAATCTTAAAACTTCTAAATTGGTTAACTTTCAGACATTGAAAGAAATGGTTTTGAGTGAATCCGCTCAAATATTACAAGTTGAAGAGAATAGAATCAGACGCACAAAAGATAAAAATATTGTAACAGTCACTGAAATCAAACAGTTTAAGATTACTGGTCCTAAAAGAAAACTAGAAGATAACTACGACACAGTACCGTATGGATTTAAACAACCTAGACTTACCCACTAATCCCACCACTCAATAAGTTTTTCCAATTCCTGCTGCTCCCTTCTCATTTCGTTTATCTTATGTTCTAATTCAAAATATCTACTCAAATATTTCTCTTGAACAAAAGTATTATAGGGACCCCCCAACCATTGTAAAAACACAAACACCGTTAGAAACATCTTACTACACAACCACACCACAACTAACTCCCGAGAACAACAAGTAAGAAAGAGTAGGGGCATACCCCCTCCCACTTACCTAATCGTCGCCGAGTATCAAACCCCACATCTCCGCCTTTCTCTTATATAAAATGTCTCTTTTTTCCTCTAACTCATCTATCTCCCTACATAACTGAACCCAATTTGACAACTGTTCCTCCCTCCTCCTCTCCCGACCCCCGAAAAACACTTTACTTAAAAACACTATAACTGTTAGAAGCATGGTGGCAGACTGAAGAGACTAGAGAGAGAGCTAGCCATGGAGGGAGAGAGAGATGCTGGGGGAGGGGGAGGGGAAGGGTGACCTCAATATTGTGACACAAGCAGTTAACCTTTCAAAAGTGTGTCGTCATTGGTCATAATTAGAAAGCTTGTGATTGGTTAAAAATAAGCGTGTCACGTTGTGATTGGCTGTAATTATTTATTTCCCCCTCCACCTCTTTAATTTATTAAAATTATTAAATTATTTTTTCTCTTTATGTCCAGCTTCCGTAGCGAACAGACGTGTTTCCTAACCTCAAATATGTCAGTACTACATTCCTACATATTTGATAACAGCCCTGTAACTGTCTTATTCGATTCTGAGAACAATCCATGGTTTAAAGCGAAAGACATATGTGAGATACTAGGTTATGAAAATTCGAAGAAAGCAATTATTGACCATGTCAGAGCAAAATACAAAGTACAATGCATAAACTTCAAGGGTAACGAAACGTTACCCTTGCACCCAGACACAGTTCTTATTAGTGAACCAGGTTTATATCAATTAATTATGAGATCCAAAATGAAAGTAGCTGAAATATTCCAGGATTGGGTATTTGAAGTAGTCCTACCTACAATTCGCAAGTATGGGGAGTATAAATTAAGGAGAGAAAACTTTGAATTGACACATACCTTGAATCTAGCACTGGAAAACAATAAAAACCTAACCAGGAAATTAGTTGACCAAGCACCCAAAGTTGCTGTTATGACAGAAGACGAGGGGTTGAAACATGTATTCTGTGTCCTGGAGAAGGACGCATACTACAAACAGTATGGCTTAATGGAATATAAATGTATTAGGGCAGAAAAAAGACGATATAAAAGAGCGCTAAAGAGAGCAAAGAAAGATGGTTTTGTCCCCTGCTTTATGAGATACCCTGTGCCTAACGGAATAAATATACTAAACAGAGCCAAGGAGGTCATGCGTAAATACGACATGCACTATGAATCCGCACATAATAATGTCTTAACCTGTCATAACCTTGTAAATATTGTAAAGACTGTTTTAAATGAATAAAGAAAATGTGTGTGTGTGTGTGTGTGTGCGTGTGTGTCCATGGAGAGGTTACCTGTCAAGGCTGGGTTAATCCCTGGTAAGTCCTGACAGATGAGTGGGTTGGGTTAAACCCCATAAAACATTGTGTTTCCCACGACCGCCACGGACTAAGGGCCTAGTAGATTGAGATGCCCTGACCCGAGGAGGGTTTGGATTTCGCCTTCGAAAAGCCCGGTGTGAATGAAGGTCACTGGCGCGGCTGAAAAGTCCGTAAACCTGTATGTGTGAGCGAGTGTGGAAAAATAATGGAGGAGGCAATTAATTTGGAAGGCCTTCACAAACCATAGCGATGGTTGGGGCTATGGTTATAAAAAAATATAAAAAAACCTGCAGGAGGACTTAACCATTTCTGTATAAAAATATAAAAAAAATCGGGGTGCGGGGGCAGCAACTAATTTGGAAGGCTGCCACGCTTTCTACTGCGGTGGCAGGGGCAGTAGAATTGGGGGTTTAAATACAAAAAGACTAAATAAAAAATATTAGTTTAAAGATGGATGTAAGGGAAGCTATTGCTAATGAACTTCATGCTCCAAGTAGGAAAAACTATGTCAGAAGAAAAGTTACACTAAAAGGGTTAAATGATCTCTACCAAGCGGATCTTGTGGAGATGCAACCATATTCGAAAACTAACAAAGGTTATAAATATATAATGACTATAATTAACTGTTTAACAAAATTTGCTTTTGCCATTCCTATAAAAAACAAATTGGGTCCTGAAGTAGCAAGAGCCTTAGAACCAATCCTAGCCAAATATAAAATGAAAAATTTTCAGACGGACCAAGGAAATGAATTTTTTAATAAACATGTTAACAAACTTATGAAACAGTATAATATTAACCACTATCATACTTTTTCTGAATTAAAAGCAAGTATTGTAGAACGATTAAATAGAACACTAAAGTCCCGTATGTGGAAACTATTTACAGCCAGGGGGAGTTACGAATGGTTAAGTATTCTACCAGAAATAGTAAAGTCTTACAACAATACAAAACATAGCAGTATAGGCATGAAACCAAAAGATGTAAGGCAAAAACATGTTAAAACTATTTTAAAAAAACTTAATAATATTAGGAAAAGCCCCCATAAAAAAACCAAGTTTCAACTCGGTGATAAAGTGCGAATCAGTAAATACAAAAGAGTTTTCAAAAAAAGTTATCTACCTTCATGGTCTAATGAGGTATTTACAGTCTACGCCATAAAACCCACGAAACCAGTAACGTACATTTTGCAAGACCATAATGGTGAAATACTAAAAGGAGGTTTCTACAGCGAAGAGTTATTAAAGTCGAAAGTAGGTGAAGTCTATCTCGTCGAGAAAGTGTTGCAACGTAAAAAAGATAAAGTGAAGGTCAGGTGGTTCAATTTCGACAGTAATTATGACTCTTGGGTAAATGTGAAGGACTTGGTGAAGGGAAAATTACAAATCCGTGACAAGGCCAAGTCGTAATGAGCGACCACAGTATCCGGGACGCGGCGGTATAAATTATCTTGCGGTCGTGACTACTATCTAATCGCTCAGGATGAAGGCTGAGAAACAGGATATCACGTTTCCTGTCAGAAATTACGACATAGTAATGGGGTCTGGTGTTGTAAAAAATAATAAGCATGGAGTATTATTACCCGATTCCATTCGTTGCATTATAGCTGGCCCGTCTAATTGTGGTAAAACAAATGTTTTATTCAACTTACTATTTGACCCTAATGGATTAAGATTCGAAAACATTTATGTCTTTTCAAAGTCTCTTTACCAACCGAAATATCAATTATTAAAAAAGGTAATGCCTAGAGAGGTGGGATATTTCGCCTATGATGAAAATAAACTAGTAGTTCATCCAAACGACAGTAAAAGGAATTCTATTATGATTTTCGATGATATATCATGTGAGAAACACGATAATATTCGTAATTATTTTTCCATGGGGAGACACAAGAATATTGATACATTTTATTTGGGTCAGACATACAGTGCTATCCCAAAACAACTTATCAGGGACAACTGCAACTTTATTATCCTGTTTAAGCAAGATGAAACAAATCTAAGACATATATATAATGACCATGTAACCACCGATATGCCATTTGAGAAATTCAAAGAAATGTGTGGTAAAGCATGGGTTGATAATTATGGATTCATTGTAATTGATAAGACTCGTGATCCTTATAAGGGGCGGTACAGAGTTGGTTTGGACACTTTTATTACGGAAATATAATGGTTCGCATCTATACATTTAACGACTTGACAGGGTTCAAAAGAAAACTACACAACGTCAAGTCCAATCTTTGTACATTTTATTATAAGGATAAAAAGAGATTTTGTGGTAATTACTGTAGTCGTAAACCCCCACATGGCTATCAATTTAATAAAAGGTGTTGGCGACACAAGAGGCCCACATATTCAGCTATGCTACCCCCTGTGGTACTTTTGATGATATCTGCCAGTGAGCGGACATATAACCGTGAAACATGGTTAAACTTTTTATTTCATTGTGAAAAGAAAAATATCCCTTTGGAATTAGTAATATACCATGAAGACATGGCAAACTGTACAGTGAGGGACCCTCAAAATCTAATATCCAGGTTTAGACCATTTCCCGATATCTTTGGCCAACCCCTACCACTACGTAACCTCCACGGTAGTGTAAACTTTACACAAATATGCAATAGAATGTTGGAATACGGAAGTAAAATACCCTATGCCAGCAAGTGTATACTGCTTACGGAGAGAACCATACCGATTAGATCACCTCTAAAAATCTACAAATTAGCACTATCTTTGAAATGTTACATAGATATAAGCTATAATACAGCTTATGGTCCTGTACCTGATGGTATTCCCAAAGGCTATCGTAATAAACCATATATCGGTGTTAACAACCTATGTCAAGGACTCTATACAGTAGAATTTCTAAAAGAAGCGTTGCCCACTCTACCCATACACTGTGAAAAATTTGGAATATCTCTAAACAGGGGAGTATACACAGTGACAAACCAAAAGTTATTCGACCAATGGAGAGCATTTACAGGTGCTAATCCCAGCGAGTTTTGGCTTTTAAACAGTTTCCTATTACAACACATAAATGATCAGAGACCGCTTATCGCTTTAAAGAAATATATGGAAGACACTATCGAAGGGGATAGGTACATTATTTCGGAAATACCTCAATGGAGAAATGGTTGGAAAAGAACTTTTGTATTTAAGAGTTTTACTATACCTTATATGATTCCCAAATTTGATGCAAGAGAACAGAGATACTATAAAGACTTAGACTTGAGTAAAGGAGTTTCACTTTTGGATGTTATCAATTATATAAAGAGGTATAAGAAGCGTGCTATGTTTATAAGACAGGTGGAAATGCCATAAATTAGAAGTAATCCACCCCGGGTAATCATTTGCAAATATGAAACGCAAGAGCGAACAACTAACAGAGCAACTAATAGAGTTGCGAAACGCCATCAGGCGTAAATATAAAATGTTCAAAGAAGGTATCGAAGAGACAGATATTAAATTAGAAAAACAATATAACCCTCTACTGAAGGAACTGAGAAAAAATGTTAATCAGCCAGAAATAAAAAAGGAGGAGGAATCAAAACAGGATATCAAGGAAGAAGAAGGAATGGAAAACATGGATTACAGTGAGGATGAGTTTTTTCCCTCTGTCTCCTCGACTCCAAGAGCAACTACAACACAACTGTCAGACTTGGTGTCTGAATCATCTGCATCCGAGCTAGTGAATGAACACTTCAATAACAGCCTAACCAAAGAATATATGAAAACCTTTTTAAAAGACGTTACCAGTAAAAAAGTTATAGACTATACGTATGGACCTAGGTATGAAAATCAAACCTTAATGATTGGAGATAAAACAATGGACTTTGATAGTGATGGCAATATAATTATAGGGGGTGTAAACTATGGCAACACCGAGGGATTGTATGAACTCATTTTTAAAAATGTTCCGGATAAAAAAACAACCACCGAAAACGATATGAAAACATATAAAAGTATACTGACGGCTTGTAATGCTCATAGAGAGGGTTATAGATATAATGGAAAGCTCAAAGGAACAAGAGGTACAAAATATAAAAGATTTATTAGAATCCTGTTTCCTCCATTGAGGGGTAGAGGTGTAGAGTGGAAAAATGAAAGATCCCGCAACATAATTTACTGGGATGATATTAATGAATTAGTGGCACGACTCAAGCATATCTGTATGTCCACTGAAACCGGTAACCGGGTGCACGCTAACGAAATCATAAGTATTATTGAAGAGCTGAGGGAGGCAGGTTATATAAGAGGTGCCGGTAACAGCAGATATAAAGCATTATTAAAATGACCATCGACAAGTTTGGACGTACCCTAAAGGGTGATCAAAAGGATCTCAAAGGTCCGAAAGGAGACGGATTTAATTTAACACCTGAAGGGAATTTCGATATTGAAAAGAAAAGACTAACTAACTTGGGCGACCCCGTGGCTTCCAGAGATGCCGCTACAAAAGTGTATGTTGATATAAAAAGTATTCCCACAGTCAAGGATGGATACACATTCCTAGGAAAAAGATTACAAAATATCAGCGATCCCATTGAAGACAGTGATGCTGTTAATCTACACACCATAAAAAAAATCTGCTTACACACCGAAAACAGTGACTACAATGCCAATAATAATAAAATTATTAATCTGAATAACCCTGTAAACAGTCAGGATGCCGCTACAAAAGCATTTGTACAAAAAGAATTAACGCTGGTAACCACTAACTTGGTCAACCAACAACTGACCTTGAATGAAATGAAGGACCGTTTAGCAAAGTGCGAAGGTAAAATCGAAAATAATAAAATATATCACGATAAAAACCTGAGAAAATTTGGAGTATTACTTTTCAACTACATCAATCAGAAACAGTCGGGCAGAACCGTGTCATTACCTACAGCCGGTGAGGATGATTATCTCAATTGGGAGGAATTATTTGCTGTTGGTAAAGGTCAGACAGCCAGTCTTTTAGAAAGTGACATGATGGTTGATGGCAGTGGTGATGTAAGCAGAAACAAGAGAGTCTAATGATGATGGCCTTAAATAGGGGTTTGACCTCGAGGAACAATCAGATGCTTGTTAAGTGTTGAACACTAAGGATGGGGTCTGTTTTATTATTTATAGCTCTATTGCCCTTGGTCTTGTGCAACCAGACGGTAGAGTATCTTACACGCTATGGTTACCTAAATGAAAACGCCAAGACCGAGGATATACATAATTCAGTTAGATTATTCCAAGACACTTTCGGTTTAAACAGCACTGGTATTTTAGATAATGAAACACTACAGCTAATGTCTCAACCTAGGTGTGGGAATAAAGATGTTCTACTACCATTTTCAGCAATCCCTAACAGGAAATGGAACTCATCTATAATTACATGGTTCCAGTTTGGGAATAATTTACACCCAGAAATTATTGAAAAAGCTTTCGCTCTATGGGGAAGACATATAAATGTAACTTTTAAAAGAGATTTTAAAAACCCTACAATTATTATATCATTTTCCAACGATAGAAAACATTTCTTTTATTCACGTCATGATACGTGTTATTACGAATTCGACGGTCCTGGGACCGTCCTTGGACACGCGTTTCTCCCCACCCCACATTACAATCAAACCGATATCCATATGGATTCTGAAGAGACTTGGGATTTTTCAATGTCACTACCTCAACATGGAAATTCATCGTTCTTTTTAACTATTTTACATGAGATTGGTCACGCCTTAGGCTTAGACCATTCATATGATAAAAGTTCTATAATGTATCCTTTATACCGCGACCCCGAAAATATCACATCGCTTGATGAATATACTCTAAGTAAAGACGACATACTGGCTGTCCAGTTCTTGTATGGACGTGCGGGAAACACAACATCTACCACAACAACCCCTGCTACAACCACTACTTCTACTACCACGACTACACATAAACCGTATGTGCAAGAGAACAGAGATATTTGTGAGATAAAAAACCAAATAAAAACATTTGTTATAGTTAATAAAAAGATTTTCGCATTCTTTAGAGATTATGTGTGGGTTATAAATTTAATACCGAGCTATAGATACCCTGAGGAATATACTAAGCCAACAAAGATAACCGATTGGTTGGGGTTTTTACCTAGAGACTTTTATGAGGTTTCAGGCATTTACCAGAGACCCAATGGAGAGATTGCGTTATTTACAAACAAACAGGTATATATCTTTTCATTTCCAATACTGAATCTAAAAGTAAGCTACAACATAAACACAATACTGGGGAAACAGGTGTCAAAGATTAACGCTGTTGTTTCAACTAATTCCGGTAAAACACTTCTCATTGCTGACGATTATTACATATTTGAAATAAACGAATGTACATTCACGGGAACCTTTTTGGGGTCCACTTTATCCGTATTGTTTGGTGTGCCCGCTCGAGTTAGTGGGGCCTTTAGATATATAAACGGTCGCATTTACTTTATAACCGACAGTGGTGTTTTAGAGTATAATGAATTCAGTAATACAGTGGAAACCTCTCACCCCAGTGCATTAGAAATACTAGAACTGACCTGTATACGTGAAACCCTATTAAACAAGCTATACGAGGTGCTGAGATACATCAAATAAAATAGGGAAATCAAAGAGAACCCGCATCATTCGGCCTTCTACTGTCAAAGGGGGCGGAGGTATTATCTCTTCTATTGTTAACAGAGCGATAGACGCATTACCTTACGAACTTCATCTGCCCGGAGGTTATCAGTATTGCGGACCAGGAACTAAATTGAAAAAACGATTGGCAAGAGGCGATCCGGGTATAAATAAATTAGACCAAGCGTGTAAAGAACACGATATAGCATACTCGAGATATAAAGATTCGGAAAACCGGAGGCGCGCGGACCAAGTATTGACCGAAAGAGCTTGGCAACGAGTAAAATCGAGTGACGCTTCAATTGGGGAAAAAGCCGCAGCTTGGGCGGTCACAACAGCCATGAAGGCAAAAACAAAATTTGGTGGGGGAAAAAGGAAAAAACGGGGTCCAAAAAGAAAAGGCAAGGGGTTATATCTAAGACCGTACAGAACAGAAGGTTCCGGCAAGAGAAAAAGGCGTAGCTCAAGAAAAAAAAAAACATCAAAATACCAATAAAACCACTTACGAACTACGAATTAATGGATTATGCGAAATGCTTGGGAATACCAAACTTTAGAGGAGTATTTATGCGTGATAACCTACCCACTCGCCCCAGGGCTTATGAGACAGCTATAATAAATTTAGATTCCAGCGGTGGTACCGGTACTCACTGGGTATGCTACAAAAAGCTTAATAATAAAGTATATTATTTTGACAGTTTCGGTAATCTGAGACCCCCACCGGAGCTATTGGAATACTTCAAAGGTTGTGACATTTATTATAATAGTAAGAGAGAGCAAAGTTTTAATTCAGTCGTTTGTGGACACTTGTGTTTAAAGTTTCTCAGCAGTAATGTTTTGTCTCACGGGGACAAGTAGTGTACTATCACATGAACTGTCATTCCCTATCGATGTCAGTAATGGGAGATACGAACTCGGTCTCATACAGATTATGACTTGGAACTCTATACCTAATATAGAAAAAAACATCAACAATATATTTTATTATGGTGACAATAAAGAAATTCATATTCCTGATGGATCTTATGAACTCCAAGATATTGAAAAGTATATCGCGGGAAAATTACCAAAAGAAGTTACATTCAGTTTAAAACCTAACAACAATACATTAAAAGCCGAACTAAATTGCTCAGAGGCGGTGAATTTCGAAAAAACCGGCAAATATTGGCAAACTACTAGGTTTCAAACCTGAAATATTACCGGCCAATATACTACACACGTCACCTTTACCGGTAGATATTTTAAAAGTGAATTCCATACGCGTAGAATGCAATATCACTCGCGGGTCATATCTGAACGGTATCGAGGGACATGTAATACACGAGTTCTATCCGGCCGTACCACCCGGGTATAAAATCATCGAAATACCTAAGAATGTTATTTACTTGCCTGTGATCGCTCAACGTATCACAAACATTAGTGTGTCTTTTAAAGACCAAAATAACGCGTTAATAAATTTTCGCGGAGAACCTATTTCGGTTAGACTTCATCTTAGACACAATGGGGCTGGTACTACATAGGGACACATCACATATAAAAGTGCTTAGTCCTAGACGGAAAGCCAACGAGTTAAGTTGGAAAAACATTAATTTCTTACGCTCTCTCGGTTTTAAAGTTTACAAGAATGGCTCTACTGGCAATAGACGATAAAGCTATGTATGATGATAGTATTACTAATATGGAGTTTCACACACATCAACCTTACGCGTCTACTACTTATAAAAACAACGATGAAATCAGAATCCCCATCTTACAACAAGACATAATCACTGCTCCGTTTGATAGTTATATTATAATTGAAGGCAAAGCTTCCGCCGTCAAAACCGATAACACTACTGCTCAGGATGTTAAATTTATAAACAATGCAATTGCATTTTTATTCGACGAGATCCGGTTTGAGATTTTCGGTGTAACCGTGGATCGCATCAGAAGTGTCGGACTTACCACGACATTAAAGCATCTAGTTTCTTTGCGCGGTGAAGAGAAAAATAGTTTAAAAAGCGCATGCTGGCTAGGGCCAGGGCAATCGGAAACGGTCACGGATTTCGTTTATTCTATACCCTTGCGATTACTTTTGGGATTCGCGGAAGATTACAGAAGAGTTTTAGTAAACGTCAAGCAAGAATTGATTTTGCTAAGATCTTCTACTGATTTAAACGCTGCCTTGACAACCACGGCTGGAACATTAGATTTAAAAATTTCTAAAATTTACTGGAGGGTCCCTCACATTACTGTAAATGATGCAACAAAACTTAAACTTTATAGATTTATCGAAAAAAATCCTGCTATCCACATACCATTCCGCTCATGGGAGATACACGAATATCCCAACCTACCGACGACTACCAAAGTATTATCATGGCCTATCAGGTGTAGCTCCAGACTAGAGGTCCCTCGAATGGTTATTGTAGGGTTTCAAACCGATAGAAGGAACAATTTAGTAAAAGATATGAGTCTTTTTGATTCATGCAAAATTCGAGAAATAAAATTATATTTAAACTCTAAATATTACCCGTATGAACCGACCAATGGTAACAGCGCTCTGTACTACGATTATTACAAGTTGTTTCAAAACTCTTACTACGGTAGAGTGGGATCCCCAATATTGGATTTTAATGACTTTAAAACTAAATGCCCACTGTATGTCATCGACTGTTCTAAACAAGACGAGTCTATAAAAACCGGGGGTGTAGAAATAAAATTGGAAATTCAGGCCGACGAGGACTTTAAAGCAAACACTTGGGCCTACTGTTTAATCCTGCACGACGACCACTTCACATACACTCCCATAACAGGGGAGGTACGCAAGGTGGCCGTTTAATCATGACAAAGAAAAAAGTTACATTTTCAAAACCTCTCGTAACGAAGGTTTACATTTTACCCGATGAAGATAGAAAATCAATTTGGATGCAAATCGCTAGAGACAGGGGTCGCCGGCAACAGTCTTTAACTTGACTCCGGTAGTAAAAGAAATTAACTCAAACGAAATTACATAATTGGTCAGTCGCGATCATGGAGTCAAGCGGAACGGATCCCGCACCTATTCCTAAAATTAACGAACCCATCAATCTGGTAACCGGGGTATTCTTAAAATCTGTTCACTACCTAGATTCGGAATTAAAGAAATGTGTTATAACTGGGATCTTCAAAAACAGAGACAACTCTCTCGGAATTTTATTCAAGGGGAGAAACGGTCTAGTTTACTGGTCATATGACCTATTCTGCCAATTTTACAGCAAATTCAATGAAATAACGCTATCGCTTGAAAATAAGAGTAGAATAATTGTAAACGAGGGAACCTATAGTATAAAGGTGTCCCCAGTGTTTGGTAATCATTGTGTGTTCATCTCTGATGGAGATCACTCCCTAGCTCTAGGCAACACCGAATGGTATATGCTGTTAAATAATTTATCGCTAATATCTCGGTCTCTTTTAGAATTGTTTTATATTGAAAACGAGATTAAAGCTTTTATCGATCAAGTTATATCGGGTAATGAAATTCAATCGGATCAGTTACCATCGTATTTGTGTGATCGTTTAGTAGACGAAATTTTACTGTACACCCGGTGGCCGAATGGAGGCCGTAGTTGAATTTCACGGGTTCAAAGACAATAATAATGAGTTTATTGTAAAAGAGCTGGCCATTGGAGGGAGATCGTATAGAACACAGATAGTGTTCCGATCTCCTTACAATTTCAACAGATTAAATGAAAAAATGCAGAGAACAGCTAACTGGCTGACTCACCACTTCCACAGGATAAAGTGGGAAGATGGTGAAATGCCATTCAGTAAGAAACTGATGCGTTCTCTGCTAAAACCCTTTGATGTTATTCATACAAAGGGAAATGAAAAAGCTCAATTTCTAAGGAACTTCCATAATAATGTAATAGAAATTTATGAAAAACAAAACACAGTCACAGTAGACTGTATTATACATAAGAATAATAATAAAAAGTGCGCTATAGCTTCTGCTGAGTACCACATCCGGGATCTATCCCGGGTGAACTCTTATTGAGTTGGCACCCTCGTCTATCAGGCCGGGGTAAGACCAGTGTAAGACCAGGGACAGAGGTTATACAGGTTGGGTTAAACCCCATAAAACGTAACATGTTTTCCCTGTATGTGCTCGGGAAATGCAGAAGCTATTTAAGCGCGGAAAAAATACATAAAAAGTAAAAAATAAAAAAATAAAAAGGGAGGAAGCATTTTTGTAATGGAGTGGCTACCACCGTAGGTTGCGATGGTTGGGGCAACCTACCCCAGAGGTTAGGCCTCCGGGTTAAGCTCTGGGTTAACAAAAAGAACGCGCCTACAACTGTACGGCCTGGCATACATGCCTACCGTGGTGTGGAAAACAGTTGAAAACAAAGGGAGTAACGAAAAGTTACTCCCTTCGAACCGCAAAAATAATTTATATCAAAAATAAGAAATCAGAATAATATTTAATAATAGAAACACAAGGGTAACGAAACGTTACCCTTCGAACCTACAGAAAATAATTTATATCAAAAATAAGAAATCAGAATAATATTTAATAATAGAAACACAAGGGTAACGAAACGTTACCCTTCGAACCTACAGAAAATAATTTATATCAAAAATAAGAAATCAGAATAATATTTAATAATAGAAACACAAGGGTAACGAAACGTTACCCTTCGAACCGCAAAAAAAAAATAAGAAATCAGAATAATATTTAATAATAGAAACACAAGGGTAACGAAACGTTACCCTTCGAACCGCAAAAAAAAATAAGAAATCAGAATAATATTTAATAATAGAAACACAAGGGTAACGAAACGTTACCCTTCGAACCGCAAAAAAAATAAGAAATCAGAATAATATTTAATAATAGAAACACAAGGGTAACGAAACGTTACCCTTCGAACCGCAAAAAAAAAAAATAAGAAATCAGAATAATATTTAATAATAGAAACACAAGGGTAACGAAACGTTACCCTTCGAACCGCAAAAAAAAATAAGAAATCAGAATAATATTTAATAATAGAAACACAAGGGTAACGAAACGTTACCCTTCGAACCTACAGAAAATAATTTATATCAAAAATAAGAAATCAGAATAATATTTAATAATAGAAACACAAGG
Organism: Neoaliturus tenellus; assembly: GCA_030545055.2. Taxonomy (NCBI): domain Eukaryota; kingdom Metazoa; phylum Arthropoda; class Insecta; order Hemiptera; family Cicadellidae; genus Neoaliturus; species Neoaliturus tenellus. The sequence continues at coordinate 128,389,863 of CM061531.1, read as the reverse complement.
GTAACGAAACGTTACCCTTCGAACCTACAGAAAATAATAGGAGTAAAAATAAAATGGAAATACACTCACCAGGGCCGGTTGTGTAATCTGTGCCACAATTGTGGCACAGATATCTTACGCGCCAATGGGTTTTAACACTGGCGCGTAACACGGGGGAAATGCATAGATGGTATCGCACCACCAATGTTGGGACCACCTGTATAGGGTGGCCCCTATAGCAAATTCCCTGAACCCATACGGGGAACAGGGAATGTTCAAAAACGTCAAACTCAACGCAAGTGTGCTGTTGCATGGTTTAGCACAGAATAAGGATAAAAAGAGATGGCTAACCCAACCACTCTTCCCCCACCACTACTACTAACCTTATCGCAAGAAGTGTTCCAGCCAGCCGGTGGAGAAGTGCATATTGCACCGGTAACAATTATAAAAAACCAACCACCTGTATTCCACCCGGGTTAATTCCCCGAATAGAATACAAATGTGGTAATTTATAGTTACAAATGGTGCAATATGCACCGTGTGAGGGCAGAAGAAGAGACATGTAAAAATAGGGCTCAAGTAGCCCTCAAACACAATAACATCTACACAAGTAGCCATCTTGCCACTGACTGATCACAGCCACTTCCGCGCTGATAAAAAATTTACACTCACCATTATCGGACAGCTGGTACTGAAGCGTGACCCGAATTTGTATTCCCGGATCCCGCACAAAAAGACTAAGTAAACACATGTATACTTTGTTTAGCTGGTCCATGTTAAATAATATGAAATCCCACCTCTCCATTATTTTACAGCAAACTGACTGTCCGGCTCCACACACTCTAGGTATATGGGAAGTGGTGGGGGAAACCAAAATAATAACTATAGTACTCACCCCAGATTCGTCACTGCTATACACGTAGCAATCACATGGGATATCCCTAAATACTAATATTTGGCGTTCACAGATTGGACAGGTTCCAGGATTAGTCAGTATTTTGAAAGTTGACTTATAACTACACTCGTCACATTCTGAATGTGTGAAGAATTTAAATTTACATTTTTGAAATAAAGGAATGTAGTGGGATCTAACTATTGTAAATTTTTTTAATTGTTCTTTTAGATCTGTAATTATTGAATTTGGTAAAACATTTTTGAATTGATTAGTGATATGGTAAGGTGTGGGAAAATCTAGACAAATACTATAAAGACACAATTCGTACAAACTCAACGGTGACGCCATAACCAACTGATCAGGGGAAAGCGGAGGGGTAGTAAGATTGGGGGTAGGTGGGGTTTACTAGCCTTGAATATGGTTGGACAGCTGATAACTGTAAAAGAGGGGGTATGTGTATAAATACAGGCCACCCTATGTACCAATTCAGAGATGCTCTTTATTGTGCTTAATATGGTATTATTCGTATTAGTGTTACTTGCGCTTCGAACCGCTGCTGCAGACAGCGACGAAGAAAACATCCCTCCACAGGTAATAATTTTTTATTTTATTGAAGATACTTATTTTAACTATTATATATCAATGCAAATAGGTTCTATCAATTGTTTTTATTTTTAGGGAAGTTCACAACAACCACTCAGTCAGGACATGTTTTTTGCGGATGACTTGGATGTTCTTGTTTTACAGGCAAATATATTTAGACTTTATAAGCAAATACCCTCTAAAATAATATTTTTATTTATAACTAATTTAATTCAACATTTGCAGACGGGGTCGGAGGTATCAAGTATCTCTAATGTGTCTCAGGAGCTAAGGCAAATATCTCAGGTGGGTTCATTGAGTATATATTGTTTTTTCTTTTTTAGTTTTTAGCAATAACAGTTAGTAATACAACTGAAAGAACTATATGGTTTCTTTCAGGAAGAGTTTGACGGGCGACTAACTCAGATGATAAGACTCTCTGGGGTTAGTAGCAATGGAAGTTCTAATGGGAGATATATACATGTTTCCCGCACATTTTTACAGGACGGATCGGTTCTTGTAAGACACCATTTGGTTAGTATAAAATAACACTAATTATTATTATAATTACTTTTAATTATTAAAAAAAATATAAGTTATAGTTATGTTTTTTTTATTTTAGGAAAATGATGGGATAAATCCTGAGGAAATCCGACGTGAACTATCACAAGTAAGTACTTTTAATATTTAACTATCAAGTTTAGTTATATCCTATTCCTAAATTCTAAGTACAAATTTACTTTTTATTTTTACAGTGGCAATTGCCAGCGCCTCCTATTCAAAGGACTCCACAAAGAATACAGGTAAGGAACATTCTTTCTTTTGTAAATTATCTTTATGTTTTAATTATAAATTAATTTTTTGTTTTGTTTTTAGGACATGAGAGATCGTTCGCCAATAAGACGACCGCCTTCACCGACACCTGCATCTACACCCAATAATGTAAGTAAATATTGTTTAATTTTTATCTAAAGTTTTTTTTTTTTTTTTTTTTTTTTTATCAAATACCCATAAAGTAATTTTATGTTTTTTTAGATACCAAGTCCACCCCAACCCTCCCCTGAGACACCCCGAACACCAGCATCTTCACCCAATAATGTAAGTAAATATTGTTTAATTTTTATCTAAAGTGTTTTTTTTACCAAATACCCATAAAATGATTTTATATATATATTTTAGATAGAAGACGAGTTCACATTCCCTACCCAGCGGATATTCCCTGAAGAAGAGAGGAGACCACCCCAACCCTCCCCTGAGACACCCCGTCACCCCCGAGTAAGTTCACACATTATAGAGTTATTAGATTAGTTTACATTATTATTTGCTATATTAATTTATATTATTATTATTTTTAGATTGCCATTTTGGAGGAGAGAATGACCGGTGAGCTAAGTACCAGCCAGCCCAGTGCTAGACCATCAAGGAGATATGTGCCACCAACGGTAGGTTATTTAAAGTATTACTCTTTAATAATAGTTTCTACACTATCTATTATTTCTATTAATACAGTTTTAATGTTTCAGAATGAGAGTTTCCAGCTAACGGGAGAACAATATTTTCGCGACAGAACCTGGCGAATCTTGTCTTATTGGGGAAGACCTGGGCAGTTTCCACCCCCACCAAGCTACCACCCTCTATCTTCAGTAAGTTTAATAATTTTATTATTATTGTTTATGCTTAACTATAATTTTTTACAAAAATATTTTCTCTAATTATAAAATAATGTTTTAGACCGAAGCAACTCAAAGAATGAATGATTGGCTGGATTATTATGGACCTACATCAGAGACAGGAATTTACGTTTTTGAAGAACGAATCATAGTAAACGGTATTCGTTGGAGGCGATACACCCTCATGGTAAGAATATATATCTACAATAATATAACTTGTTTTTTTATTGTTTTAAAACAAAATAAAATATATACACTATACTATACCCTTAATATACTACAAATAATAACTAATATAATTTGTTTTCAGCAAGGTGATAATATGATTGACCCGGAAAGACATGACCATAGAACTAATAGGGGTCCTATCGAACGCACAATTGAATACAACTCCAATGATCTACAGGTAATCATGTTTTTATTTTTTCATCTAGGGGGCGAGCAATTCATTGAGATGGATTTAGAGGTGGCTGACTTTTACATACTCGGTAGACGGCCTAACGAGATAGTTAACTATGTTTTTGAACAGAATACTGAGGCTCTTCAGGTAATAGGGGTTTTCTTCTTTCATAACATTCCTATTTCATTTCTTTCCTATTTAATAGATATACCAATAACAATATACAACTATAAATTTAATTTAAGATTGTATTGTTTTCAGGCATTGGTGAATACTGTCTCCCCCGAGGCACCCCAAAATAATATGGTTAGTAATTCACATATATATAATTTGAAACTTTAATTGTTTTAAGGTTTAATAATTTAATATTTTAATTTAATAAATTTGTTTTAGAATTTGAGCTGTTCTGAAGCTATGCCTTCGGGGGAGGGGCCACTCTGTAGAGGGTGTCAACGCGAAGAACGTCTGATTCATCTCAGACGGAGAGCTTTGTTTCAGGTAAAAACTACTTATAGTAATTTTGGTTTTAATAATTATTAATTTTTTTCTTACTTGTAAAACAAGAGAGTTTAAAACACTCACCTTATGTTACAGAACGCTGAGCAGTCCTCCACAAGGGCAGACAGTCGGGCAGTACTCCAACTTGCTCTGGTTCGAGCGGAACTCCGGGAAATAACAGCAGTAGCGTCCCAAGTACTAGGCACAAACACATCACAAGCACTGGATGTAGCTCCAGTTATATGGGCCGACATAAGGTCGACCCTGGAGCATATTCTATCAGTTCAAGGTCCGGTCATCGCTGACCATCTGCACTACTTCAGAAACAACACGATAACAACGGAAAGTCCACGGAATATCCAATGCCATGTGTGTATGGCCGCACTACCTACGACAGCTTTACAGCCCTGCGGACATGTCGTATGTCCTGAATGTTCAATTCGTCTTTTCCGCTGCCCACACTGCAGGCAGACCATCACCGGTCATTTAAATTTATATTTTTAATTTTGTAAAATAAATATCATTCTTTAAATTTACTGTTTTTTAATTAATTCTCCTAACCATCTTAACACTCATAGAATTTTACACTTACAACACATTTCACTACACAATAACACAACACATACTAAACATCACAATAACAAAACACGCACTACACAGCCACTACACAATAACACGAACAACGCACAGACATCACACTACGCGACGCGAACAGTCCAAGGACCAAGACGAACTGAAGGTAGAAGGTACACTTCCAACAAACGATTGGTAAAAGGTCATGTTCCCACGGGAAAAGCTCTTCTCACAGAAGAAGAAGAGGAGCCACTCAATATCGTGACTCCATCAGTCACGAAACCCATTAGGACTGTAATGGGTTTATAGCAGTCCTAATGGGACTGCCTCTGACAAATTATAATGCCTGGCACAACCTCGAGAGCTGAAACTCTCTACCTCTACCATAGAGTATTGTAGTATATACCTTATAGTATATGGTTTATAGTGTATACTTTATAGTGTATACTTTATAGTGAATGGTATGAGTTGGTAACACTGCAGGGAATTGCAGGGAATTTTGGGAATTTTCAGTGAAATTTTGGGACACCCCTGGGGGTTGGCACCCCTGTTTCCTTTTCCCGCCAAACCGGAAGTGACGTCACACCAAACCGGAAGTTGTCCGCAAGGGGAGGGTCTACTACTAGTTTACTATTTAACACTTGTAAAGGGACATTAAGGAAGTCTTGAAAATCTTATTGACCTGCAGTTTGACGTACGTATCAACCTATGTTTTGATTTAAGATTTGCAACTCTTCCTAAATGGGACGTCTACTAGAAGCGTGAATGAAAAAAATGATCCTCCAAAACAGTTTTAATTTTTTATAAATTATAGGATTAAAATTCCACTATTGTAAGTTGACAAATAAAAACAGGATTTGATAAGTATTATGTATAAATCAGTTAAAGAAAACCTAAATAAAAATAAATACGGGGTGTAAGAAAAAATCTTGCAGGATTTTGAACAATGATTTCTTGTGCTAAAATAAAGAAAAAAGTTTATATTATAAACTTTCGTCATAAAAATACTTTGTTAAGCAACCAGCTGCAATTTCATTTACACTTAATAATTTGTATGTATGTAACGAATCAATGTATTAAGTTCATACTTGGAATGAGTCTTCATCACACTAATATTCATTTTCGGGAATTTTTCCCTCTGGGTATTTTTAAATACCCGTTTTTTAAATATTTTTATATTTTTTTTATTTTTTTTTATAAAATATCTTAAAACGATCATAATCCTTTGGGATGAAAGTGGCTCACCATGCTTTAAAAAATGTTTTAATTTTTCATATACGGTAATCTACATTGGAATTTTATGATTTATTAAGTTCATTCACAATTATTTTTTTTATTATTTTGAATGCTTTTCATAACTTCATAGTAGTAAAATCTTTTTGGTGTAATCAGGAGAATAAATTAATCACATCAGATGTATATTTTCAAATAAACTAAAGTTTTAGAAGAAACACAAAACTGTGTCATAACTTTGGGAGACAAGCAGTAACTGAAGTGGTGGTGCAATAAACAATGAGGTCGTCGGAAAATAAATTAAATCCGTCGACTTTGAGACAAACACCATTTATAAGACAAAGCGGCTCTCAGAGACCACTCGTCTCCTCTGGCTAGACTTCCCCGATACCCGGAGAACACGGCGAGGTGGCTTTATAACCACTCCTGCGATGGATATTTAGTCATATTAGTTTCTGCATTACATATATGTGGACCTATGTATTAGAAGAAAAAAAACTAAAGTAGAAGCATTTTTAAATAAATAAAATTCCAGCAGTAAAGGATAAAAATTCAATTTATAATGTCAAGAGCAATTATCATTATTATTATTATTGTACTTTTACGTATTAATTCAAATAAGTTCATATGAATTATAATTGAAAATGATTCATCTATCTTAATAATCATTATTATAGTTAAAAACCTAATTTTTCTCATTATTACTAAAATTAAATAATTTTTAAAATTACTTATTTTTTTATATTTTTATGAGGATTTAAATATGGTGTAAACATCCCAACTCCATTAAAAAATGTACTAAAATTTTCTTAAAATCTTATAAAATCATTAATTAAGTAAAATTGTAAAAGCAAAAAAAATGCTATCTAGTGTCCTATTCCTATAAAAATATACTAAATTTCTTTGAGTGTTCTAATATTTTAGAAATTGTATTCTTAAATATTCAAAATTAGTCTCATTATGTTAAGATATTACCTTCATTAATTTAATATAATAAAAAGTACAAAAAAATGCTGTTTAATATCCTAAACCAGTAAAAAATCAACTAATATGTTCAAAATCTTGTAAAATAATTAATAAAGTACAAAAAATGGATAAAACAATGTTATCTAGTGTTATTGTCCCATTTCTAAATATACTACAAAATGTTTTTAAATATTGAAATATTATTCAAGTAAAGTAAAAGAGATAAAATAATGATGGGTATTGTTTTCCCTTTTAATTTATGCTAACAATTTTAAATGTTATCATATTTTTAGGTAAAGTAAAAAAAACGTTAAACAATGCTGCCTATTATCAATGTCCCATCAAAAATATACTTAAGATTTTGTTAAAATATTCTCGTAATTGCTGTCTAGTAACATTGTCCCATTTAAAACGTCTGTCTAGTATCCTTGTCCCATTAAATATATACTAACATGTTCTTAAAATTATGTAGTGTTATTTATCAATAAAAATAAAAAGAATATTACAATACTGTCTAGTAGCATTGTGCCATTAAAAATTATGCTATTAAGTAAATTAAAAAATAAAAACATAAGACAATAGGCTACTCCCTAATATCCTTGTTCATAAAAAAATTACCAAAACATTTTTTTTTTAATCTTGTCACATTGTTAAGTAAAATAATAAAAGGATGAAGCAATGTTGTATAGCATAATTGTCCCATAAAAAATTCACTAAAAGTTTTTTTTATCTTATCAAATCATCAATCAAGTAAAATAAAAAAGATCGGACAGTGATGTTTATTATCCTTGTCCATTAAAAAATATACAAAAATGTCTAAAATTCTGGACAAATTAATAATGTAGTAAAATAAAAATGGATAAAACAATGCTGTCTTCAGGCCTTGTCCTTATCAATATCAATATAATATAAAAGTGATTTTAAAATTTGGTAAATATAGCAATACATATACCTACATTTAAAGTTGAAATTGTTTAAATGTGTTTATTGAAACCTCTTAATTTTGTATAAATTATTTCTTTAATTTTATCATTACAATATTTGATCAGTTCTCCTTTACAAAATTTACAGTTATTTATTTCTTCTATTTTAAATTCTATTACCATTTTCCCATTTTGTCATGGTGCCATTTCGCTTGAACTCAGGTTAAGTTCTCGCCTTCATTGTCCTCACTATTTTCAATTTAAAAATAAATGTTCCACCTTTTTGTCTTTAAAACAATGGTTTGCGAACTATTTGGAATATTTTATATAATTATCTAGCTTTGTACAAAGATTTTTTTGCCTCTTCACATTTCTTACAATATCTTGAAATTTAATTTGTTGGTTTTTGTAAAATATTTTATAGTATATATTTTTCTGATCATTATTTACACATATTTTAAAGATTGATATAATTTTATCTAATTGTCTGCAAAATTCATAAATAAATTTGGTTTTTATACATTTTGTACACTGATATATAATTATCTGGTTATTAAGAGGATATATTAGTAGGATTTTTAACAGAAAATAATGTCTAGTATTTGTTTATGTCCTTGATTTAAAAAATAAATAGATAAAAATTAAGAAATTTATTTACATTTTATTATTACAAATTTTAACATTTTTAGTAATAGGGAAGATTTTTTATTAAATATTAATACTGTGAAGAAAAACTGTCTCAAATAATAAATTCTACTAACTCTTCACACAAATTATATAGTTTCCCCCCACTTATTTTTATGAGTAGCAGAGTTCTCCGCAGAGGAAGCCACTTGCCCAGATTGGGACTTCTTTAAGTTGAAAAAGACTATTTTGTATCTACCCAGAGCCCTTGTGAATCTTACAAGATCATGAGAATCAATGAAATCAATTTTACTACAAATATATAAATACTATTGTGTTATAAAGACTAGTCCACCAATTAACTGAAAATGGATTGAAATTTTCTACATAAATATTAGTTAAATAAATTTCCTACAGTTTTCTTGAACTGATAATTTAACTGAGTTTATAACTGTTAATTTCAGAAATAACCATTTGAATTGCTGATCACCTAAATACACCAGGATTATGAATAATAACTCAAATGATTGTGATAATGACTGTATATTTCCCTATAGCATTACACTTCTATCAAGTTATTAAGAGCAATTGCCAACACAATTTCAATTTATGTAAGTGCTACAAAACATTGGTAGTTTGATAATAATACAACACAAGGCTTTGCAGGAGTTCTTTTTGAATGGATCTTATTATTCTTTGTCTACACCATGAAATTAATTCATATGAACGGACCAGGCTGCTGCATTAATGACAAATTATTTCCTTTTTTTTCCTATAAAATGTTTTGAGGCTCGGGTTGGCTTATTGTTCACACTTAGTTCCGGCCAGAACCTTATTTGCAAAATCCCTCTAACACTAATCCTCAGAGGCTTATGATTTAACCTTTGTTGTACATTTGTTGATGTAATTACAGACAATGCTGTATGCCTCTGTCCTAACCAATGGGGATCACAGGTGGTTATTTATTTGCAAATTGATATTTAGTTAAGGGTCTGAATTCACAGTAGCACAACCCAACAGTTGTAATTAAATATAGAGCCTATTTAATGAGTTGATCACAGTTTTAGGAATCTGCCAAGAACACAGCCTTTTTTATTTTACCTTAAATCCGTCCATACAAAATAACATTGTAGTGCACTTTGATTTATTTTTCTAAGATCCAAAATATTAACTTTAATAAGCCTTGCTATAGCACAGCACAATAGGGGATTTTCAAATATTTTATACAGTCAGATCAGAATATATAAATACTAAATGTCTTATGCTTATTTGGGTTTTGCCTCAGATTTCAAAGTTTTACGAAATTCGTTTGGTTAACATCATAGTAAATTCTTTATAATAAAATCACATAAATAGCAGCAATTTCTAATACATGGTGAACACGAGAACTGACTTATAAATAAATAACAAATGCTGTAGAAACTTACCCTTACAATATTTTCACATATAATATACAGGTTTCAACATACAATTACAATACATGGCCACACTTAAAAAACACTGAATTTAATATTAATATTTTTACGCGCCTACAAGCCTGAGTGCCTTGATAAATTATTAATACTGATTGTTAACTTTTGCTCACTCCAAGACAAAGAAATTCAGTACGGGACTTTAAAGATTGAACTAGCGGTCACCAGCTTCACGGTTCGACATGTTCGCGATACGCACGTGTTTCTAAATTTTGCTATTTCCGAAAATATGTCTAATTCATTTACCCTTAGGGTATGAAAGGACGTGACTTTTCGTTAAGAAACTCAAGAAATGGTGATCCGCTAAAATTTTCAAAATCTTTTCCCCGAAGGCACTCTCAGCAAAATCGGCACAACTTGTCTAGTTCGAGACGCGGACGGGAGTGGGCCACGACGACGGCGCTTCCTCCCCACCCCGACTGCCTTGGTTGAACTTTGACCACGGAGCAGTGTACGCAAACAGGTGATGTGGATTTTTGACTCATCACAAAGCCCCCTGTCTTGAAAAATTGATTCCGTAGGCTTTGCCCACAAATCAATCAAATTTCTCGGAATCAATTTCATCAATTGAACGGAATCAATTTCATCGGGTCCCAACAGAACATTCAAACAAAACGCAAATCACATTTGACATAAAACATAAATTACATGATACATATAAGAATAATTAAATGTAAACATATAATGTCAACATTTTTTGACGCTAAACATTGTTTGTACTAGTTTCCATGTACAACGACAGGTAACCCGCCGCTTAACTGCTCCCACAGAGCGGGTGAATCGCGCACAATTACACCAGTATAGGTCCGTCCTGTAGATATCTCCAGCAACTCCATGCAAATAGTCAGCGACAGGTG
>CM061531.1:128328663-128379091 GCA_030545055.2 Neoaliturus tenellus | reverse complement strand
TATTCCACAGTTGTATAATTTATTCAACAAAATTGTATGATCTACAGTGTCAAAGGCTTTCTTTATATCGAGAAATAAACCGCTAACACTTTTACCATCATTTAAACCATGATAAATGTTTTGCAATAAATTTAAGAGGGCATGCTCAGTATTAAGGTTTGCTCGGAATCCAAATTGATTTGTACTAAAAAAATCTATATAATTAAGATATTTAATTAGTTTTTGTTTCATTATTTTTTCATAAATCTTAGAGAAGCTTGACAACAACGATATAGGTCGATAATTATTACAGTGCAATTTTGAACTACTTTTGAAAATTGGTATCACAACTGCATTTTTCAAAGATTTTGGAAAAACCCCACTTTGGAAACTGAGATTGGTCAAATACAATAGTATATGGAAAATCTGTGCTGAAGATTCCTTTATTAACTTAGAGCTCACACCATCCACCCCTGGACTTGTGTTATTTTTCAAACTATTAATCGCAGCTGTAAGTTCATCTGGCATTACGTCATCCAAGAAAAACGAATGTGGTTGGTATTTTCGTGGAAAATAATTTTTGTACTCAAGCGAAAAAAAATCATGAGAAATAGAATTATTCAGTGCTAGTTTTTCAACAATACTTAAAAAATAATTATTAAATTCGTTTGACACTTTTTGTGGATCATTAACTGATTCACAATTGATTTCTAATTGAATGTTTGTGTTATTTGATTTAGATTGACCAGTTATTTCATTCAAAACTTTCCAGGAAACTTTCAAACAAATTCCTTGAAAATTGTTTTGACTTTTTATGCACAAAACTATTCATTCTTGCGATACTTAACATTTAAATTAGTTGATGACAAGGAGAAGGTAAGTAATGTAATCAGTACATTCATAATAAGTAAAATTTAAAAGAGAAAGTTTATCTTTGAGATGATTATAGTAGTTTTCATTACTAGTCTCGAAAGTGACTTATTGCAAGGAAGGATTGCACTATACGCGCGAGGTGAAGCCGAGCATGGAGAGGGCTATCGAGCCCCGCAATGGCACTTTTGAGATGAGTATTGAACATTATTTTTCATTACTATATCGGAAAACTTGTAAAAAACATAAATATTTTGTTTATTCAATTTAGTATCAAGAATAAACCGAACTCATGACGCTGAGTTTCCGTGCTTATGTCGAGGTACATACGCACGAAAAAAAATGCAACAGCAGATAGGCCTATGCAACAGCTGATCGGTTTGCACCGCAAAATTACATAACGTTAACTTTCTGTGCATTTGTGGTGCATGGATAGTCAGTAGCGCGAATGACCTATTTTCTTAGCTCATTTTACGTTTAGAAAGTGTACTTTTGTGTGTAGAGTAATGAAAAAGTATTTTGCCTGTAAGATCAATGTCCAAACAGACATCTGCATTTAAAATTTTAATATCTAAACAATTTTTAGCATATTTTTTAGATAGTTTAATTTTCTACATGTAAATATTGAAGAAGACATAAAAAAGGAACCAAATGGCTTCATCTATGATGCTAATAAAAACCTGTTATGGTTCAATGAAAAATGAAACATTAGCAAAACCCCTTTTATCCACAATTCTTAGTCTGAATGACCATCGACTGTCAAAGCTGCCTTACCTGTATATGTTGTCGCCAATACCTCATCAAATCCACTGTTTCCCACCACACCTCCCTGGATTGAGGTAATGCTTTCAGTGGAAACCTACAACAGAAACGTTATTTTCAACACAAAGGCCTTACCAAACATTATAGATATTTACAGAGTCATAAGGCTAATCAGAATTAGTATTATTTAACACATAATTAATTGTAATTATGACAAGAGTCTTGTTGAAAAGTTATTTCAATACTTTTTGATAACAGATTATTATTTTTCCAATAAATTTTCTAAATTTTCTTTCTTTAAAGTATGTATTCTTATAAGTCTATCTTACTTTCTTGTTTTACTTTAGAATATTATATAGTATTATTTCTGCTGTCTTTTGTTACAGTATTTGGTTTTTGTTACTGTTATTCTGATACAGCTTTTTTTCTAATATGTTTTCTTGTGAGTATAAAGTTAAATAAGGCAAAAAGTAAAATTATCCTGATGCTCGCTGTATCATCTCAATACCTTTAATTTAAGACATTAACTCTGGGAAACTGCATGATAGAATTGCCAGTCGGACTGGACTCAGCACTGATTCTATAAATTAATATTTTAGAAAATGTTTATAAGATGAGAGTTAAAATCTGAATTATTTTAGAAGCTTTTGTAGGAATGTTTATTGTGAGCTTCTGTCAACTTTATTGATGTTGTCAAGTAAAAAAAAAAAATAATAATAATTTTTATTCAAAAACTTTAAAAATAATGTTTTTATAAACTCTTGATGCTGTCAAATTAAAGGTAAATAAGACTATTTAGCAAATTTGCTACAACTTTCTATTTCTATTGACCACTAACATATTTTTAGCGAATTTCCCTATAGGGAATACGCTATTACGGTAGTAGCCATGGTAAGACCTAAGCCCGGGACCACTTTACTTTTTCATTTTGAGGTCCCCAGAAGCCAAAAACACCGTTCGTTCATTTTCATATATATGTATACAGGGTGAGTCTCTACTGACTACATTAATTTTAACTGTTAATTCTACTTATCAAAAGGAACAAAAAATGTATATAACCCCATATCGGACTTCAACCGTTTAGCTGCAATGGCCTATTTTGTAATTTTTTTAAATTACACAACTTGTTTCTATTATTTTGGTCGTAAAACCCAAAATAATGTATTTAGGACATAGGGAGTGATACCATTTGAAACGGCGTAAAATTCCCTATAAATTAAACATAGTACCTAAATAATAACACCTTATACAACGTTTTTGAAATAGCTTAAAAGTTAAAAAACATTTTTCCAGACTTTTTTGTCTAAACTTTAAGGCTTAGTTAACCCAGTAAAATTGTTTGTATTTTTATGTTCAGTTGCTAAAAAAACTTCCTTATTTATTCATCTTTAAAATTATGTATAAATATTAAGGGGTCATATGTGGAAAAAAGTAAGAAATTCCTAAAAATGTTATCAAGGTACAGTATTAGGAATTCATCGTACTGGTTCTCACCAATACAAATAACATTATCTGTAATATTTTTACCAGATTAATCTTTTGACAAAATCAGCTGATTGGAAACCAAAATAGTTATAATCAGCTGTTTTATTATTATTATTATTTTAGAAAAATAAATACAACATTTTTTCAGGATTTGTATTTATTACATGTTTTATTGATACAGCAAACATGAAAAAATAACTTGTAAATATTATTATTTCAAAGGGGTCGTTTTTATTAAATTGATTAGAAACTGAACTAAATCTTTAGTTAGGGTTAGACGAAAAACGTACATGATGACTGATCTGAGCCGGTTTCATCATTTAAGAAGATTTTCAAAATGTCCACTGTTTACTCTGATACACGTGCGAAGTATATTTTCTGAATTTCCTCACCGTCGCCTTGAAGTTCAGTTCATCCCGTAGGAGTTCAGACGCGGTCAAAATCCTATTTCTTAACTCATCTACATTTCAAACTGGTGTTTGATAAACATTTTGCTTCAGGTGACCCCAAACATAGTAGTCGAGGGGTGTGAGGTCTGGAGACCGGTGGATTGGAAGAGGAGGGACAATTGCTTGGCCCCCACGGTCTCCAGACCTCACACCCTTTGACTACTATGTTTGGGGTCACTTGAAGCAAAATGTTTATCGCACACCAGTTCAAAATGTAGATGAGTTAAGAAATAGGATTTTGACCGCCCCTGAACTCCTACGGGATGAACTGAACTTGAAGGCGGCGGTGAGGAAATTCAGAAAATAGACTTCGCAATGTTGTTACACAGACTTCGCATGTGTAAACAGTGGACATTTTGAAAATCTTCTTAAATGATGAAACCGGCTCAGATCAGTAAATCATGTACGTTTTTCGTCTAACCCTAACTAATGATTTAGTCCAGTTTCTAATCAATTTAATAAAAATGACCCCTTTGAAATAATAATATTTACAAGTTATTTTTTCCTGTTTGCTGTATCAATAAAACATGTAATAAAAACAAATCCTGGAAAAATGTAGTATTTATTTTTCTAAAATAATAATATTAATAAAACAGCTGATTATAACTATTTTGGTTTCCAATCAGCTGATTTTGTCAAAAGATTAATCTGGTAAAAAAATTACAGATAATGTAATTTGTATTGGTGAGAACCAGTACGATGAATTCCTAATACTGTACCTTGATAACATTTTTAGGAATTTCTTACTTTTTTCCACATATGACCCCTTAATATTTATACATCATTTTAAAGATGAATAAATAAGGAAGTTTTTTTAGTAACTGAACGTAAAAATACAAACGATTTTACTGGGTTAATTAAGCCTTAAAGTTTAGACAAAAAATTCTGAAAAAATGTTTTTTAACTTTTAAGCTATTTTAAAAACGTTGTATAAAGTGTCATTATTTAGGTATTATGTTTCATTTATAGGGAATTTAACGCCGTTTCAAATGGTATCACTCCCTATGTCCTAAATACATTATTTTGGGTTTTACGACCAAACTAATAGAAACAAGTCGTGTAATTTAAAAAAATCACTAAATAGGCCATTGCAGCTAAACGGTTGAAGTCCGATATGGGGTTATATACATTTTTTTGTTCATTTTGATAATTAGAATTAACAGTTAAAATTAATGTAGTCAGTAGAGACTCACCCTGTATATATATATATATATATATATATATATATATATATATATATATATATATATATATATATATATATATATATATATATATATATATATATATATATATATCAGATTTGTTAAACAGGGCTGCTAGGAATATTATTACAATAAACATATTTTGAACAAAACACCCTTTTTTATATTAGGTAATTTTTTATTAAGTTAATAAAAACTATTAACAACTTAATAAAAAATTACCTAATATAAAAAAGGGCGTTTTGTTCAAAATATGTTTATTGTAATATATATATATATATATGTCCGTGGTACCAATAACTTTTGAAGCGGATCTCCGATTTTGATGAAATTTGGTATGAAGGTGTAAGACCAGGTCTATTTTCATGAGTTCGCGAACCAGCATTGTCGGGTTATGGGAACGGGGTTTTATGGGGTTTCAAAGGGGTCAAAAATGGGTTTTAGGCATTTTTGGACCTAAATTTTAAAAATTCATCAATTTTAACTAAAACCATTTAAAAGAGTTTAAAAAAACAAACAATTTAGTATATTGAATCTTTAAAATAGCTTAACTGGTTATAGAGAAAATTCAAATTAAATTTCCCATGTTATTCTTATGGGTAAATCTTTAAAAAGTTATACATCGCTTATTTATCAACATATCTTAATAAACATTTTATGAACCTTCACTAGGCGGTGAGTAATTAAGATTTGATCAAAAACCCACATGGCAGCAAATCTACATGCTAAATTCCATGGTATTCTCATGGAAAATAAAAGTATAATGGGAGCAAGAGAGATGGAGATAATAAGGTATCTGTTCCTAATCAGCTGATCAGCTGTCTTCTGCATATTTGTCAAATTTGAAATGTTTATGTTTTTTTATTTGTAAACAAATCATTCCTTTTGCATGGAAACTTTGGATCTGCACTATTTATTACTGTTAAAAAAGTCATTTTCATTACTCTACACACGAAAGTACACTTTCTAAACGTAAAATGAGCTAAGAAAATAGGTTATTCCCGCTACTGCACGGCAAAATTACATAACGTTTACTTTCCGTGCGTATGTGGTGCACGGAAAGTAACCGTTATGGGATTTTGCGGTGCAGTCCGATCAGCTGTTGCATTAGGCCGATCAGCGCTGTTGCACAACGCTTTGTTTCGGTGCGTGTGTACCACGACATAAGAACGGAAACTCAGTGTTATGAGTTCGGGTTTTTCGTGATACTAAGTTAAACAAAACAAAAATATTCATGTTGTTTACAAGTTTTTCGATATCGTAATGAAAAATAATGTTCAATACTCGTCTCAAAAGTGCCATTGCGGGGCTCGATAGCCTTTTCCACGCTCGGCTTCGCCTCGCGCGTAAATGCAATCTCTCCCCGCAATGAGTCACTTTCGAGACTAGTAATGAAAACTACTATTATTGCAATATAAATATTAATATATAAATTATTAAATAAAAATAATTTACTCAGAAATATAATGCCATTAAATATATTATATTTCCTTATAAAGATTATTAATTATATAAGATAGCCACAAACTTCATTGATGTTGAAACAATAATTCTTTGGAAATTCGCTGAGTACGCAGGTCTGCTGTGACGGGGGTATTATTTTCAATGGTTTCTTCCATATTCTCAAAATAAACTGAAAACCCAAACTTTCCTTCATTGTTTAACTCCAAATTTTTTGCTTACACAGGGTGTCTACTGATAACTGATTTTGGAATTCCAATATATTTCCAGTATTTCCAGTACATTTTTTCAAAAAATTCCAGTATCACTCGCAAACTATTAATCTGAATATGGAGTAACAATAACAAAATGTTATGCATAAACATATTTAATATAGATTTTTGTATTAAGAGATCGCCACTGGTCGAAATTTTACCGAAAATTCACCTGATTTGGAATCTTATTTAATAAATTACCCTTCTTCTACAAGGTTAACACTGAAACTTTGAAAACCTGTAGGGTCTACCCCTAAAGGCTGATGTGAATTATAATGGCATTCTGTTCATCTACAGGATGAACCTTTCTAACTGTAAGCGCGGATTTCTCTTACAATACACACAGGCTGAGAAAAAAAGAGGAAAATAAACATGCTTGCCTATTAATATGTAGATGCTTATGATTGTGATTAATAAGTACTTTCCAATGATAACACTTTTTAATATTAATTTTTTATTAGGCCATTTAAACTCCCCTTAAAACTTTTCATACCGCCCACTTTATTTTGTATTTTTTATAAAAAAAGTAATAAAAAAGTACAGTAAACTGAAAAAAATGAAATAGAATAATATTAAAAGTAAAATAAATACTCACATCATGAATAAAATTTAAGAAATAAAACTAAATTTTTAGTACACAATTCAACACTTTCTAAACTTAATCTTTACACAAATGGTTAGATTTCTTGGTTGCTAAACTAATTATTTGAATGTAACTACAAGTTTTCTGATTTTGGTTTATAAACATACTTGAACAAATGAAACAAATGAACAAATGGTATAGTGACAAATGAAAGATTTATACATCGGAATGTACAGATCAAATGACAAAACCTATGTTTCATGCATTTTAAAAACAAAAATTTCTGTATTTTAATCAAATTCAATTGTTCCCAGTATCTACTTTGAAATTCCAGTATAATTCCAGTATTTCCAGTATGGAAATAAAATTCCAGTATAATTCCAGTATTTCCAGTAATTCCAGTATCAGTAGACACCCTGTTACAGAATCACATATATTGAGTATAAATGCTTAGCACTTTTACTTTATCTACACCTAGAAAATTCGTGGGAGCTATAACATAAGTGGTCCCAAGGAAAATGGTTCAAGCCCATTCTGATATTTCAATGATTCTGTATTAGAGGGGGCTAAAGGGATAGAGCGATTATTTTTGCCTGTGTAGTCAAGTGGCCACTGTGGAAACTACTTGAATACGTTTCACATTGTTCACAACCACACTGAGGGCGAGAAACAATATCCAGTATTCAATGTAGAGCACTGTGGCTAAAGAAACACTGCTGTCTTTCAGCACGTTTGAGACTCAAGACTCTGGTAGATGATGGTGTGAGACAAGATTTGGTCGCGGAAAGAAGGCCTTTTAACATGTTATTCATTTACTACGCTCATAGCCTTCGGGCGTAGCAGTTTCAGCGGCTGCCAATAAAGGCTGTCAATATTGGCGGTCTTGCAGACCAAAAATTCACTGTGCAGTGCTTCATCTTCTCACATTTTGCGCCGATTTCTTAATTTTAAGTCCGATAAAAGTGAGAGGGGTTTTAAATTAAAGATAACAACTTGGGCTATTTGATTCGCTATTTGATTTTTTTATATATTTTTAATGCATTCTATGCTGTGATGATCTAAAGTTGATCTAAAGTTTATCGACTTTGAACGTCTATAGCTTAATATAAATTTTAAATATATAATAATACCCCCGTCGCAGCAGACCTGCATACTCAGCGAATTTACAATGGAATTTCAGATTATTTACTTTCCCCATAAAAACACCATGGGATCGAGTATGTAGGTTTGCTGCCATGGGGTGTTGTTAGAAAATCTAAGTTAATCAATAATTGGTGAATGTAAACACAAAATTGTATCAAGCTCTGGCAATTTTTTATTTTCCCCATAAACTCCATCGGGGTGAGTATGTAGGTTTGCCGCCATATGGGTTTTGTAAGCAAGTATAAGTTAAACCCTATCTAGGGTTTATCTTATACACGGACACACACACACACACACACACACACACACACCTATACGCGCATATAAGTCGCAACGAGATCCATGTAAAAATCCAGCGGAATGAGATCCACTAGAAGGAGTGGTTTTTTTAATAAAATAAGTGACACTTTTCTTCCCTGTAGTTTGTACAATACGCCAGTCTCGTCAGATTTGTTATAGCTTCAAATTTAACCATACGTTTTTTGCGGTCAAAGTGAGATCCGGTATGTAAGATCACAGTGAGGTCCATTTTGACCTTGGCTATACACACTTTAACTACCACGGTCACACTGAGATCCGTCTGCAACTCCCCGATTATTGTTCGACCGCCTCGCTGGTGTTTACACACACTCTATCTGGTTGCGGTCGAAGTGAGATCCTTTACGGTTTGCATGCGTAATTTAATATACTGTAAGAACAAATTGATACATTATGGTATTTTAGTTTTGCAGATTAATAGTATAGTGATTACGCAGCTCTGTTAAGAAATATAAGTCATATTGCTTGGTGTGCCGTATCGTATAGTGTACTAAACGTTTAATCTATATTTATAAATTAGAATGCGTGTATGTATTTGTCCCGAATGGGTGCGAAAACGACTCGACCTAAACGGTTGTCCAGCAATACTTATTTAACCTAAAAGAAAGTTCGGCCTATTCTACCGTAATTGTTTCCTAAGCTTTAGTACTCTGAGTCAGTGGCCTTGCAAGTTCCAATGTTTTTTTTATCTACAAAATATTTTTATAGAACTGTATAAAAACAAATTTAATAATAAGTTGAAACTTTAACATGTATACAAAAGAATGTTGTGAATGAACAGTAACTGGTAACATACAAGTAGTTTGAATCATACTCTAGTACCAGGTTAACCGAGCCTTGCTTGTTGGTTTTAATTTAGTTTTGATATAGTGTCACGGTAATAAAGCTATTAAATTTCCCCCAACAACCAACTATACCTCTTCACTGTTAACAGCTGTTTCAAAAAGTCTGCTTAACATTAATGTTCCTTTATTTTTGTATACCTTTCGTTGTTATTTCTCTACCAAAATAGCAACCCATAAGACCAATGTTAAAAATTACGATTTTTAAACCTAAATTTAGACAAAATTAGATTTTTTGGGTTTGAGGCCTTTTCTAAACTTATTTTTGGCCAAAACACTCTTAAATGCAAAGTTTAAACGAAATCTACCCGCTAGATTTCGAGATCGTGGAACACACATCCCTCCAGATATTATTCGTATTATAGTACTAGCAGTTAGCCGGCGCGCGTTGCTGCGCTCAAATTAAGTTGTTTACATAAATAAAGCTATTTTAATATAACAAAAAAAGTCAATGGTATAGAAAGTAAGTATATTAATATTACTGTAAGGCCAAAGGATAAACAGGCATTTTGCAAATTTAAACCCAGAACAGTCAAAGTTTTCCTTGTATCTTATTGATCGTAATTGCAAATGCAAGAGCACCTATGAGCAAAGAGGCACATCCATGTCAAATTTCAACCCCGGAGGCCCTAAATTAATTTTAAAGTCCAGTGCAGCACAGCCCTACTAAAAAAATATATTTGCAAAACCATTCTTGGTGAGTACCTATGAGCAAAGAGGCAAGTAAAAGTAAAATTTCAACCATGGTGGCCCTAAAGTAATTTAAAGTCCAGTGGGGCGGAGCCCTAAAGAGCTTAAAAATTATATTTGCAAAACCGTTTCCTAGTGAGTAGCTATGAACAAAAAGAATAGTACATCAAATTTCAACCCCGGTGACCCTAAAGTAATTTTAAAGTCCAGTGGGGCGGAGCCCTAAAGTGCTTAAAAACTATATGTGCAAAACCGTTTCTTAGTGAGCACCTATGAACAAAAAGAATCGTCCATATAATTTCAACCCCGGTGGCCCTAAAGTGATTTTAAAGTCCAGTGGGGCGGAGCTCTAAAGATCTTAAAAAACTATATTTGCAAAACTGTTTCTTAGTAAGCACTTAGAGTAAAGAGAATCGTCTGTCAAATTTCAATCCCGGTGGCCCTAAAGTAATTTCGAAGCCCAGAGGGGCGGAGCCCTAAAGAACTTAAAAAACTATATTTGCAAAACCGTTTCTTGGTGATTACCTATGAGCAAAGAGGCACGTCGATGTTAAATTTCAACCCTGGTGGCCCTGAAGCAATTTTGAAGTCCAATGGGGCAGAGCGCTAAAAAGCTTCAAAAACTATATTTGCAAAATTGTTTCTTAGTGAGTACCTATGGGTAAAGAGCATCGTCCATCAAATTTCAACTTTGGTGGCCATAAAGTAATTTTTAAGTCCAGTGGGGTGGAGCCCTAAAGAGCTTAAAAAACTATATTTGCAAAACCGTTTCCTAGTGAGTACCTATGAGCAAAGAGAATCGTCCATGTCAAATTTCAGCTCCGGAGGTCCTAAAGTAATTTCAATGTCCAGTGAGGCGGAGCCCTAAAGTGCTTAAAAAACTATATTTGAAAAATCGTTTCTTAGTGAGTACCTATGGGTAAAGAGCATCGTCCATCAAATTTCAACCCCGGTTTCCCTAAAGTAATTTTGAAGTCCAGTGGGGTGGAGCCCTAAAGAGCTTAAAAAACTATATTTGCAAAACCGTTTCCTAGTGAGTACCTATTAGCAAAGAGAATCGTCCATGTCAAATTTCAGCTCCGGAGGTTTTGAAGTAATTTCAATGTCCAGTGAGGCGGAGCCCTAACGTGCTTAAAAACTATATTTGCAAAATCGTTTCTTAGTGAGTACCTATGGGTAAAGAGCATCGTCCATCAAATTTCAACCCCGGTGGCCCTAAAGTAATTCTGAAGTCCAGTGGGGTGGAGCCCTAAAGAACTTAAAAAACTATATTTGCAAAACCGTTTCTTGGTGATTACCTATGAGCAAAGAGGCACGTCGATGTTAAATTTCAACCCTGGTGGCCCTGAAGCAATTTTGAAGTCCAATGGGGCAGAGCGCTAAAAAGCTTCAAAAACTATATTTGCAAAATTGTTTCTTAGTGAGTGCCTATGGGTAAAGAGCATCGTCCATCAAATTTCAACTTTGGTGGCCATAAAGTAATTTTTAAGTCCAGTGGGGTGGAGCCCTAAAGAGCTTAAAAAACTATATTTGCAAAACCGTTTCCTAGTGAGTACCTATGAGCAAAGAGAATCGTCCATGTCAAATTTCAGCTCCGGAGGTCCTAAAGTAATTTCAATGTCCAGTGAGGCGGAGCCCTAAAGTGCTTAAAAAACTATATTTGAAAAATCGTTTCTTAGTGAGTACCTATGGGTAAAGAGCATCGTCCATCAAATTTCAACCCCGGTTTCCCTAAAGTAATTTTGAAGTCCAGTGGGGTGGAGCCCTAAAGAGCTTAAAAAACTATATTTGCAAAACCGTTTCCTAGTGAGTACCTATTAGCAAAGAGAATCGTCCATGTCAAATTTCAGCTCCGGAGGTTTTGAAGTAATTTCAATGTCCAGTGAGGCGGAGCCCTAACGTGCTTAAAAACTATATTTGCAAAATCGTTTCTTAGTGAGTACCTATGGGTAAAGAGCATCGTCCATCAAATTTCAACCCCGGTGGCCCTAAAGTAATTCTGAAGTCCAGTGGGGTGGAGCCCTAAAGAGCTTAAAAAACTATATTTGCAAAACCAATGGACCTATGGTGCACCTATGACAAAGAGAATCGACTATGTCAAATTTCACCACCTGTAGGCTTTTAAGTGTAATTTTGAGCTTCCGTAGGGCGGAGTCATAAAGACAACACAAACATCAACATTATACCTCACACCTGGTTACTTCTATGATTATAAGCATCTGCTTGAATGAAACTTTCAAATTTTTTAATTACAGCAGTTCATTTTGTAAACACTAAATTTCTAAAACCTGACACTGCACCATTGTATGCCCTCTGGGTCAGAGCCCTTTGGACAGATTTGCACCATACTTCACACAAACCATCCTCGAATAATGCTTACTAATGCCTGAAAGTTTCGTTGCAATCTGTTGAGCGGTTTCGGAGTCTATAGGCAACAAACATATATATATATATATATATATATATATATATATATATACTTCCTCTTATATAGATATAGATAGGATATAAAAGAAATTCGTGTTGGTTACACTGTATTGAGTTTTAAAACGGCTGAACTGATTTGGCTGATAATTGGTGGTGAGGTAGCTTAGAACGAGGAGACGGACATATTTTTTCCCCATTTGCGTGGTATGTTACAAGCTTTAGGACAGTCATAAACGTACCCATGTAAGGTTTTTTTGGTGTATTTTATCCGATTTTTAATGAACGCAACGTATAGAAATAAATGTTTCTTTGCAATTAATTCTATAAACATACATTCTCATTTAAAGTATTAGGGTAAGTTTCATTTTTTAAGTATTGAAGAAAGATTCATTATAACAAAAACTAGAGGTCCACATTTAGGAGGTGTTAATGACTTAAGTTACCGTAGAAGATCACCTAAACGGCAATGATTCTCAGGTTGGGATAACAAAGCATGCCGGATAACAGATAGTATACAAATTTTTTTTTTTTATTTCCTACAGTAAGAAGCGTTTCAAAGTGTAAACTTTTTTATTTGAACCACGATTGTGTTTCTTCATTATTTTCAACCACAAATTTAATTAAATTTGTTATTCTTACTAATAATTAATAATAAATCCTGTTGTATGAATGACTGTAAACAAAATGAAATCTTAAAGTTTTTTGTAAAAAATTAATAATTTTGCTTTTTTATGAGTTTAAAATTGTACAATTGATTGAAATTGTACACTATTGAAAAAATCTTACTAAAGTTAATAGCAGAACACCCGATTCAAGTGACTATGGCCATAGTGATACATAAATACATGACCGTGCGTAGAGATTATTTGGCACCCACTACTTCCGAAACAGACTCATTTTTCTCTGAATACGAACAACAAAAAGTAAAATTGTTTCAAAGATGACTCATGTAACAGCTTTAAACTTCGTCTTAAGTAAACAAAACAATAATTTATATTAATACAATTTAATCAGGGTCATTCTTGAACTAGGATAATCGACGATATTACCGAGCATAAGACTGAATTATACAACAACAAAATGGAACTCATGGTCCACACGGCAGGGCGCGGGGCGCCCCTCGGCCAGCCAGTGATGAGAGCTCAAGAAGGAGGTTGGGGTGGAATGAGAGTCTGCCATTGCCCTCTTCATTTCGTCTGCCTGTTGATATTTTTCGCATTAATTATTGTCAATAGCCTCACATAGTATGCCTATTTGTGACATGTCAGTGTGGTATATTATTCTGTGATCCATAGTCCTTCTTGTGCAAGTTTCTATAATTATTTATAATAAAGGAAGCTTAAGTGTGTCGTGGTTTTTCTGTTGTTTATATTAAGGCTAGAACAACGAGGTTAACCAAGATATAGAGTGCTACAAAGATAGGGAAATTTGCCTCCTGTTGGTTTTCGCCATTTCAACCACCTTTTCCGCCGTTTCCTTGGTTAAAAATTCTTAGTTTTCAGTTTCCCATCTGGTACGTGCCATTTTACTCATGCATTTTCGTAGTTTCTATTGTAACTAACTTAAATAGCCTGCTCACTGACCATAAAATCGAAGTGGTTTTAAACAACAAATAATGAGATGTTTAAAAGTATAATCTATAATTTTTTAATCATGTTGTGGTCAACCCGAATAGCTTAAAGTGGTTACCAAGTAAACAAGGGTAAATGTGGGATGGTTACCGAGGAAACAGTGCGAACAGGGGACAAAAAGTAACATGTTTATCTCTCTATAATATGAAGTTTAACCTCATTGGGCTGGACACTATCTCAGAAGAATCTCTCTCGCCATAAGGTTAATTAAAATGAGAGTTGTTAACTAATATTTACTGTAATGATGGCGGCTACTACTTATACTCTTCCGAAAGTTATTAATTATGAAAAAAAAAACTGAATTTATACTATTAAAAATTAAAAATAGCGGAATAGCATTTTTAAATTCCATCGCACAATTTGTGTTTTTAGTGCAATCTGCATTGTTGCCAATCAGTTGTGCTTAGGTGTTAACATATTAATGAGAAAATACTAGATTACCTTCAAAACAAGAAAGGTTAGATGCGTGTGGCTATAATGGTGTCTTTACAGCAAGGCTATGCAATCAGTGCATGACTGTGGATACCTGGAATATATTTTTAATTTTGAATGTTTGTTTACCTGTTCTAGAAAGGCAGGTAACATTAACTTTTCATTGTTATTTGAAGGCTAAATCACTGCAATAGTAGAGGCTGCAAAGCACCCAATGATAGAAAGTGAATAAAATATGAACAAGGATCGAACCCGTTGCCGAATCTGCCGCAAGGTGACTGGCACGCGGCAGGAAGACGTTTAGAGTAGTTTGCCATCGGCGCCGGGTCACCGCTCCCCATAGTCACCGCGAGCGCCGAGCGCCCAATGGTGAAGGAAACTGTGAACTGTGTATACTGTGATCGGTAACTGTGATTTTGAAGTTTTATGACTCGATGAAAAATATTACCAGTCATATCGCGTTGAATCGTCCACACACATTGGCTGTTGGGCTATGAATTAACAGTCCTGTCGAAGGAGAATGTCGGCCTTAGTCAGTAACAAGACTACAAGATTGGGCCACAATCATCCTACACTCATCTCTGATTCATACTTGGCTTTAAACTACTTATTTAGT
This sequence comes from Neoaliturus tenellus, assembly GCA_030545055.2. Lineage (NCBI taxonomy): Eukaryota > Metazoa > Arthropoda > Insecta > Hemiptera > Cicadellidae > Neoaliturus > Neoaliturus tenellus. The sequence continues at coordinate 128,363,944 of CM061531.1, read as the reverse complement.
TAGGTAACCATTTCAGTAAAGGTGTTAATAAGGTGTTAAAAGGTGTTGTGTGCTCAGTGTTATATTAAATAGAGAAATTATTTAGTAAATTCTGGCAGTTTTTTTTTCTTCTGACTTGTATGTTATCGAATAAATGTCTTTACTTGTTGTAGTTGTTACTTTATTGTTGCAGTAGTATTTTATTTATGTTTAGTTTTAAGAAATTAATTAGTAAATTCTAGTACATGTAACATAAAAAATATATGTATAAAATATTTACATTTATTAATTAAGTGTTGTGTTAGTTTTTCCATAGAACTCTATAAATACACCTAGAACGCTCACGCAAGGCAAAACTCGAACTATAAACCGCAACTCGTGTTATGAAGATCAGGCAAAAACACAAATGAGCATCGCAAAGCACCTCATTGCTAACTCAAATTGCTCGAGTTAATCGGGAGTGCACCGAACTCCTAGATTTTTTGGACGATGATTTTTAACTAGGCCTATTGCAATGAGTTTTAATAAACTAAGGAAATTATTATTGTTGGATACAATACTCTAACTTTTAAGCCTTAAAATGTAACGATGCTATTGTGCGCGCGCTCACTTGTACGCTTCTCTACTGTTTGCAAATTCATTGAAACATATATGTTTTTAAAGAAAAAGTTTTGCTGATTGTGACTGTGTAAATATCTTAGCCATTAAATTTAAACTAGAAAACTCTATGATCAAAAATCGTACATCAATAGACAACTAGAACAGGAAAAAGTTACTAAGCGTAAACTTTTTTTATTCGTTGGCAAAGAAAAAAACTTCAAGCGACAAAGTTGTAGATAATGAAATTAATTTTAATCTTTACATTTATTATTTATTTTTAAAGCGAATAATTTTCTCGGAAAAATGTGAAAACATGTCCGTGGCGGGTTGGTGAGAATTTCGGAGAATGGCGTCTTCATTTTCAATGTCCGGAATCATGTCTAAACCATTTTATGAACCCTTTCTTACAATGTAGAGTGTTTTTACTTCTCCTCAGTACAAATTTATTATTAATTTAGCTATTTCCGTTAAATAAACATGCAAGATAATAATTAACGCACCCGATTAAACGTTTTGTATAGCGATGCAGCATAAGCATGGTGTTGCATAACCACTAGTGTGGCAGCGGGAGAAAACCCCTTAACTACTGCTTTGAGCTCGATTATTAGACAAACTAAAAATATTACGAAGAAAATTTAAATGTAAACTTTTTAGATCACCTCATAATCTGGAACTTTGCTGCTGAGAGTTTTTACCTAGCCCAAAAATAAAAAAATTTCTCGCTTAGAAACTTTTCATGTCACGTTTAAAAAAATTATTTGTTTTAATATTATTTATACTTTCATAATATTCAATATACCAAATATTTTTATACCGTTGGAATCAGAAACTTATGTAGATTAAGAATACATAAGTGGAACTAAAGCTAGAAAATTGTTTGAGATGTGTATTTAAGGATTAACATTCCAAAATATAGTCAATAAATTCCACACTCTAAGGGCGGAATTCACAAACCTCCCTCAAACCTTCCTCACCTCAAACCGGCCTCAGACCTTCCTCAACCCGGCCTCAAACCTTCCTCAATTGAAAAAACGGAATTCTCAAACCTCCCTTAAACCTTCCTCACAGTGAGAACTGCCACCTGAACAAAACAAAATACTCCCAAAAATGTTTTTATATCAACAGAAATAGACTACTAATCTATTTGTAACTTTTCTATTGGGTTTTAATTTTTAAAAACATTAAACTCAAATTAATATTATATGACTATTGCTCTTTAACAATTAAAATAGTGAATTAAAAATTCACCCATTGTTTTGGGGAAATGTGAGATAGTTGGTAGACATGGCACATATGCCACATGTTTGGGAAATGGAAGTGTTTTCAATATTTGTTTACAAAGGTAGTGTAAAGTAGCTTTCAGACCATGAGCTGCTATTTATAAACCAGGCGTAGGCTTATATTTCTCCTCTAACGATTTGTTTTAAATTTGAAGAAGATAAATATGTTTTATTCATATTTTAAATAAATATATTTTTATTTTACTTTCTTTTATCTGGCATATATAGGATACAGTTATTACAAACATATTACTACAACCACAATTGATTCTTTTGTTTAGATCTTCCATGGTTTTTGTATGCAAAGTTTATGGGAGTGCATTAGTTTTTACCTATATTAATAAATTTAAATGTCAATTTTTAATTTACTTGTTTATTTCTCTATTAATACATTTATTTTATGGTAGATTGCACTAGAGGCAGACTAAGTTAAGTTGGTTGCACGAGACGTGAGACAGACCGCCAGGATTTGTGCTATATAAGGGCAGTTTAACAGCCTGAATTTGAAATGAAGACCTTTTAGACCTTAGTATTGATTTTACTATATATCACTAAAATGATTAATCCACTCCATGTTGCACAAGATAGAGCCAATTTGCCCATATTTAGAACAAATTCTGGCAGGCTGTCTCACGTCTCGTGCAACCAACTGTATGCTAAAATTTGTAGTTGGCCAACACAATTTGATAGGTGTGTTTCTATGTATTAAAAGAATATCGCACAGTCAAACGGCAATGCATGGCGTTCTGCATTCGTAAAAATTTTGTTTTGTGTTTTAGTTGTATATATATGTTCATGGAAAAAGATGATTTAAAGAAAGTCATTTGTAAAATGAAATTTCTCTGTTTACGTTTTTGTACAGCATCGCCCAATCAGGTTTCATAGCCAGGCTGGATTTAAGATTGTGCAGTCAAAGATTTGTTTCCAATATTTTCCCTTAAGTATCTTATTACATTGTAGATATGAAGTACAATTTTTTTCGGACAAACTACTTTGAGGGATATGGAGGTCAGAAGTACACAAGCATATTTTGGTACAATTCTTTCAAGCTTACTTCACCTACAGGGCTGAAATTTCGGTTGTATAGGCCTACTGGATCAATAAATCGTTAGAACTTAACATAAATTTAATTACAAGACCCACAGACGGTAAATAAAATACCCAAAAATGACAGCTTTAATCAATACACTTTTCTTTGGAGTATAACAAAAAACTGCAAAACACCTTCTCTATTAAGGTTGATCACCCGCGCGTTTTTTTAATACACAATGCATGAGAAACGTTAACACCCGCAGCGGCGCACGGCGTCAGGGCCTACAAGCCCCCGCCACGCGGCTACACATCCATAAACAACCTTATTTTATTTTTTTCTACACCCTTTTCATGTTGGCTTAACCCTAGATCTGGCGTTCACGTTTGACACCGTTGGCAGAGCCATTTCTGCCTTTTTGTAGTGGCACCATATATTTCGTCACACAGATCAATTGCTTTGGAATAAGTGTACACATATATATATTTTCTGTTTCAGGGATAAATTTACAATAGAATGGTATAAGAAAATATATTTTCTAGCAATGCGTTTAGGCGTAGAAGCAAAAAGTTTGCAAATGTTTGGATTCAGCAAAATACAAATTTTGAAAGCAACCCGCAAGAAAGCCGACAAATAATTTTTTTTCACACTTGACCTAAAAGTAAAAGTTGTTTGAAATATGATTCCCTACGTAGAAATATCATTGTTTTTTAAATACTCCCAAATAAAATTTTGTTATAAAAAAATTGTTAACACTCAAAAAAACAAGAAAATTGCACACTTTCTTTTATTGTCATATATAAAATAGTGGAATGCATCTAGAGTAAATAAATATGATACTGCATGATAGAGAAATAACTGATCTTTCAAAAAATATATAATTGTATGGGTTTGAATTGGAAAATGTATGAGTAAATGATGTCAGAATGTAAGACTTCGAATTTTTTGTTACGAAAACCTAATTTTTATGAAATTTTCAAAGCAACATAAAATTTATAAAACAAACCTTATAAAAATTCTGAGATATACAAATTGTAGGGAATTTATTCTAATTTTAGGAAATATATAATTATTGTACAAAATATACAACACAAAAAGGTGTACAGGCGAATTTATGATATGCGTACCGATTTTTACAACCTCAATCATTGACTAGTTTTCCAAGTATTTCACAACTGTATAAAATATTGTAATAAATTGATTTTTTTAGTAAAATGTGATGTTGATATTGTAGGAAATATATTGTAGTTTCACAGAAAGTTACATTTTGGTAGGCCTACATATTATAATGCCTACTGATATTTACGACCACCATTTTGGGCCAAGACGAAGAAGATCGGAGAAATCAGGGTGACCTTTCAGAAGCTCGCAAAACAAAATTTACCGTCGCAACGTGAAGCAAGTCACATCAAAGTAAAGGGCAGTTCTTCTTCTTTCTTTCGCTGTAAATATATTCCAGAAAAAATAATTCTAAAACGTAAATATTATTTGTTTTATAATCGTCTTTTTAGTGACGACCGCCGCTGAGGCCATTGCCGCTCAGGCACAAAAACCTTACTTTATTGAAAAATATTTTCTGCCGTAACTATAATAGATACAAAAAAACTGTCAATAGACGACTCGTAGTCCGAGAAATTTCGGTTTCTATGGTAACACTGGCATTTCACTGTGTTTCGTATTAACTTTTCTGTCGATCGACAAAAACAGCTGTTCACAGATGATCACATGACGAATATTTTCGCCGCGACATCAAATGTTGAAATCTCTTGTTATTTCGAACTATGTTTCTCGCTACATAATAAGCGCTCAATAGTGTTTTATATATGAATATTAATCCTCAGAACCTCCTCTTTCTAATGGTATGAGATTCATTGCGGTTTAAAATTAATAAAGGTTAGAGGAAGATTTGAGTTGAGGAAGCTTTGAGGGAGGTTTGTGAATTCCGCCCTAAGACTCTAGGTAATTCTCCTTGCGACTTATAATATGTTTGATAAAACTTTATTTATGTAAATATTATTATAACCTTTCAGTTTGTGAGTCGTTTGATGATGCTAGCCTTGCTAGCGAAAGGCCTCACAAATAAAAATTTCAAAAATATTTGTACCTGTGTATTAGTTTTTAATTTATATAATAAACACGCTAGATTAAAAATGTGTATCATGCAACAATTAACAATTTAATATTACTTTGAGAATGAAAGAAAATTATATAAAATTAGCCTATATCAAAAGAAGAGTGCAGCTTGCTCATGTCCCGCAATCGATATCACCTTCACTTGGCAGTTGACAAATTTCCGAGAAAGGATTGCAGCCGCTCCCAACCGCCAATGTACTATACAGACACTTCGGTACCATACTGAATCGCGCGCCCGTGTTGCAATGTGTGGCCCGGCTGAGATCAGCGCTGTGAGTACAGTGCGGACCCCAAACACGGACAGCATAGGAAAAACATGTGACACAAACTTACTTACATAAAATTTTTAAGATAATTAATTTTTTTAGCCTATACATTACGTAGATCTTTTGATTTAACATTCTCAAGTATGGTTCCTTAAGACAAACATATATTTTACATTTATAAACATTCCTTATTAGTAATACATAGAATGTAAAGAGTCAACTTTCGACCAATCCTGCCGTCATGCCGAACTAGGCTAGTCCCAAGGAGATAATAAAAGATTGAAAATAACTACATTCCATTGCTGGGTTTCAACACTTTCAACAGACACTCTGCATCGTGTGCTATAGTAGACGGAGAATATACAGTAACTACGATCTATTATCGTGTAATAGAAGTTTATGTCAAACAAGGAAGTACTATGAACGACAATTAATTAACAAACTTAAAGAAATTTGATATGTTTAACCATACTAGGGATCGCCCACTAGTCAAAATTCGATCCAAAACTCAGTTAATCTTTTCTTCTACTATATATTTGTCAAATACCACTGACTCACGTATCAACGCACAGCCTAAACTACTGGACCTAGAATCTTGAAATTTTGTATGGACGTTCCTTTTAGGGTGTAGGCATCCACTAAGAAACGGTTTTTGAAAATTCCTTCAGGGCTCCGCCCCACACGTCTTCAAAGTTACCATGTTATTCTTATGGAAGCAACATTTTTGTATTGGAACATATGATTACATTAAGGAATATTAATTTTTTAAACAGCTGTTCTGATTCAAATTATTGAGGGGAGATTGGTAATAAGAAACTAGAGGATAGTTGCGGCGAGTGAGCTTAGCGACCAAGCTAAACCTGACGGGGAGTGATTACTGACTGACTCATCATGAAATCTCAGGAACTACCAAATGTATTTACTTGAAACATTAAACACAGGTTCGTCTTGCCTCTTAGGTGCTCACTAAGAAATGATTTAACAATATTCATTCAGGGCTCCGCCCCACAGGCCTTCGAAATTTTAATATAACGCTATCTGCATGGCCAATTTTAAATACGAATTAGGAAACCTGCACGGTTGAAATTTGGAGTAATCTCTTTTTTTCTTAGGTGCTCAAAAAGTGCTTTAAACATCCCTTTTAGGGCTCCGCCCCACAGGACTTCAGAATTACTTTAGGGCCTCCGGGGTCGATATTTGACATGGACGTTTCTCTTTGCTCATGGGTGCTCACTAAAAAACGGTTTTCAAATACAGTTTTCGAAGTTCTTTAGGACTCCGCCCTACAGGACTTTAAATTACTTTAGGGCTTCCGGGGTCGTTATTTGACATGGACGTTTCTCTTTGCTCATGGGTGCTAAGAAAACGGTTTTGCAAACACAGTTTTCGAAGTTCTTTAGGGCTCCGCCCCACAGGACTTCAAAATTACTTTTGGGCCTCCGGGGTCGATATTTAACATGGACGTTTCTCTTTGCTCACGGGTGCTCGCTCACTAAGAAACAGTTTTTCAAATACAGTTTTCCAAGTTCTTTAAGGCTCCGCCCCACAGGACTTCAAAATTACTGTTTAAATATTGGCCTCCGGGGTTCGTTCCTCTAAATATTGAATCGGACGTTCCTCTTTGCTCATAGTTACTTACTAAGAAATAATTTTGAAAAATTTCGTTTAGGGCTCCACCCCATAGAACCTCAAGATTACCATGGATTCTAGGGGGTATAAATTTAACGTGGATGTTCCGTTTTGCTAACAGGTGCTCACTACGAAATGGTTTTGTAAATATAGTTTTTGTAGTTCTTTAGGGCTCCACCTCACCTGACTTCAAAATTAATCAAGGGCCAACGTGTTTTAAATTTGACATGGACGTTCCTTTTTGTTCATAGGTGATCAATAAGAAACAATTTTGCAAATTTTTTTAGGGCTCCTCCCCACAAATTCTCAAATCTACTATAGATCCTACGGGTTGAAATTTAACGTAAAGGTTCCGGTTTGCTAATAGGTGTTCACTAAGAAACAGTTTTGCAAAAGTACTGTTTAATGTTCTTTAGGGCTCCGACCCACATGTCTTCAATATGACTGTAGAGCCTACGGGGTTGAAATTTGACATGGTCGTTCCTATTTGCTCATAGGTTAGGGACTTTTCTATTTAAGAAACCTTTTCTCTCTAAGAACATTTTTTGCGAAATTCCTTCAGAGCTCCACTCACACTACTTCATTGTTCCAATGTCATTCTCAAGGAAGTAGATTTCGTTGCTCTTCAAAACGATTGTATTACCTATAAAATAAATTCAATCACGGGCGAAGCCGTGACGGGCAACAGCTAGTCTATAGATAAATAGATTTAAAATGTTTTACAACTGAAACACCTGTTCTTCCTGATTTGCTAGCATTTTTTATTACAACATCTGTCTAATGATTAAATATCATCCTTCCATAAGATTAACATTGAACATTTTAAAGCCTGTACTGCAGAACCCTAATTGAAGCTCGCTACTAAATTTCAAACAATATAAGTTTTTTTATAACTTATCTGCAATCAATAATACATAAATCCATTTCTATTTAAGATATTTTTAATGTTTTGGTCTTCATAAAATTCTTGAAATCTTGGCTTTTTTGAGATATTGATGGTTAGAATCGGTATTCATTTATCTACTACTCGACCTAAAAACATAAATTGATAACTTTCAGAATTTGTAATTGAATTTAAGATAAACTTTCCCGTTATAGTTATATTATGCTATATTTTTTTGGTCTAAGAACCATCTCTAGGAATACCACCTTTCATATGAGCCATTAAATATAAAAATCAGTCGAAATTGAAGCTCGCTACTGCATTCTAAACAACATAATTTGTAATTTTTTACTACTCATCTGCAATTGATGATTCATAACTCCATTTCTGTTTTAGATATTTTATATGTTTTGGTCCTATCATACCAATTATGATGGTTCTGTTGACATGCTCCATAATCTCTTATTTGGACTTTGTATAACAAATATATGGCAAACACCAGACACAGATGTTCCACCTTATTATTCAAAATGTGCCATTGTAGCACAAAAAATTATCACCGTGATGAAATTTATAAAAGGATTTTATATCGAATTCCAAGTCCAACAAAAACGTACACCAGTGTAAATTCACTCTTAGCCTATCAGAGGATGACAGTAAGGTGTTACCATTTCCCACGGAATTCCTGAACAGCTTTGAGATGACCGGTTACCATCGCATAAATTAATCTTAAAAGAAGGTACCGTGATCATTCTGCTAAGAAATTTGAGCTATATAGCAGGTCTCCTAAATGGTACAAAGCTAATTGTAAAGAAAATGTTCGAAAATAGTTTAGACTTAGAAATAATAAGGGTAAAAATATTGGACAACGAGTACTGCTATCCCGCATTGATCTCTCGCCCTCAGATTCAACAGTCCCATTTTAGCATAGACAGTTCCCTATAATCCCTATAAAGGTCGCTTTTTGTTTAACAATAAACAAAAAACAGGGACAAACGATAGATAGAGTGGGAGTATTATTTCCGGAACCTGTTTTCAGCCACGGCCAGTTTTACGTCGCCTTATCAAGAGGAAAATCATTTGATATACCGTAAAAGTATAAATAAAACCAAAAGGACGACGTACAGCTAATGTTGTTTGTAAAGAAATGTTCTAAAAGGTAGACGATATATTATTGCATTTATATTCCATTTATATTTGTTTTACTATTTGTATCCAATGTCAATGCTGCGGAGCATAACGGGTTTTCTAGTATATAGACGAAGATAATTCCTAAAAAATAATAAAAGGTCAATTTTTTGTGTATTGGGAAAGCCATCAGCAATTCAGAAACTATAGGATTCTCACTATTGTCTTACAAGTATCATGGCAGAGGGCTTAAATTTAGTCTCGTTTTCGGCTGTTATCAATCATTGTAAAAATATAATATAAGGAAATCACACAAATATTAATATTTTTAAGGTGGTCGGAGTCAAATCAACATGTTCTAATCCTAATTGACTTTTTTCTCGTTTAGGCCAAGAGTTATGGAGTTTTGTGTGTTGTATTCCGTTCTTTAAATGGACAGTTTTGGGAAATCATTAATTTAAGATCATTTAAAAGAACTTTCCTTCATTTTGAACTATCGGTTGTCCCTTAATAGTATAAATTATATTTCTCATAATTATATTTCTCTCTCTAAATTATATTCGCACATTAAATTTATTTTCCCGTGCAGATTTGCCAAGATAAATTATGAACCGTAAACAAAATGTATTTGTTAAAAAATACCTGGTTTTTAATAATATACGAGAAATAATAATATCTCTTACATTTCTCTTTAGGTATTAAATAGATTTAATATTATTGTTATTTTCTTAAAATAACCCTATACAACAAATTAATGCAACTGAAACCAATGATTTGTTTTCTAATACTAATTAAAGCAGACATAATTCTGTTAAAATATTTATCTAAGATTCACTGAAGACCTTCATGACTTCTTCCTTGTTTCAAGCTATAGGCCGACTAAGACTTTTGCTTTATTTACGAATTTCTTTTAAGTCTTAACTTTTATCTACATTTTGAGATAACAGCCCTTAGATGAAATAGTATAAAGATAAATTTGACCTCTGAAACTAATCTTAGAGTACACTGATTCTGAAGGTTTTATAAAGGACAAGTGAATAGATTTAATCCAGATTCCTCCAGAGGGTTCTTCCCCAACATGTCTTCAAAGTTACCATGTTTAACTTATGGAATCAAAATTATTGAGTTGGGACACCTATTATTTCTATTGTAAATATTATTGCTGGATAAATTTTTAGCCCTATCATATAGTTGAAACATGAACGTTTTAATTACATTTCTCAACAAATAAAACGTATCTGAATATCTTTGGGCGTCATTTTGACGAACTATAGAGAAGGTACCTAGTCCTTGTCCACTAATAAAACCTTATTGGATGATTCCATTAATAAAATTAATTAGTCAATTGATGAAAATGAAATAAAACTATTACACGTAATTTAGGTAAAGAGAAGGAAAAGTAGCTATTGATAAAAAGAATATTTATATATATATATGATGGAATTAATATATGTAGTCCTACTGTATATAGGCTATATATAGTATATACTGTAATTTAAGTTTAAAGCCAAGATAAAAAATTTAGATGAGGCATTTAGTAATCAGAAAGTTACATTCATAAAAAAAAATTAACTTAGTGGGCTTAATATGAGTTAAAAGTAAATCAAGAATTTGGTAAAATGGAGGCAGCCGAGTGAACCCACCAGGCTGACTCCGACCACCGCCGCCGCTCCACTGCGCCGTTAAAACCGGATCTCAGTGTGACCGTAAAATAGTAAATGAGTGTATCCATGCACACGGCCACAGTGAGATCCGTTTGTAAAAAACCGGATCTCATTGTGACCGAAAAATAGTAAATGTGTGTATCCATGCACACGGTCACAGTGAGATCCGTTTGTGTATAGTCGACGCTAGCGCGACGTGGTGTCATTTCATGGAAGCTTATACACACGCACACTATAGAAAAATCCATCAAATTGAGGTCCGATTGCTATCGGCTTGTTTCGAGCTGTTCCGGCTATTTCCGTGATCCTGACGACCTCAGGAGGACGAATCACAGGCTTTGGCGCAACGAGATCCGATGGGGTGGATCTCACTGCGCAAACGGATCTCACTGTGCCGGTGTGCATCCATATGCCGGATCTCACTCCGGCTTATTTGTCAGAACACACACACACACACACACACACACACACACACACACACACACACACACACACACACATATATATATATATATATATATATATATATATATATATATATATATATATATATTATATATAGATATATACATATATATGAAAATGAACGAACAGTGTTTTTGGCTTCTGCCTCAAAATGAAAAAGTAAAGTGGTCCCGGGCTTAGGTCTTAAATCAAATCAAATCAAATCAAATGTATCTTTATTCAAAACATACAAAATTATGTACATGAATGCGTCCTTGTTCTAAAATAATCTATTTCCTACTACTAAACCTAATATTTACAATGGTGTTTTATTCATGTTGTCCCTATTCCATGTTAATTACTATGGTTTTATAAATTCCTCTAAACTATAAAATGCATGGTCAATTAGGAAAATCTTAAGTTGATTTTTGAATTTGTTGTAGTTTACCTCATTCCTAATGCCACATGGGAGAGAATGCATAAATTTAACTCCGATATAATTAGGGCTTTCTTTAAATTTTTCTTTATTATGTTTTTTTGTTGTAAAATTTAGTTTGTTTCTAGTGTTGTAATTATGTATGTCTTGCTGCCTTGGTAATTCTGCTTCACGGTTCTTGACATACAATACTGTTTTGTAAATGTAAAGGCTATAAACAGTCAATAATTCTAATTCTCGAAAATGACTCTTACATGATTCATTTTTATCCAAATTAAGTATACATCTTATGGCTTCCTTTTGTAAATGTAAAATTTTATTTAAGTTATACTTACTTGTTCCCCCATAAACTTCTATACCGTAAGAAATATGAGAATGTACGTTGGCAAAGTAAACTGTTCGCAAAATTTCTGTACTGCATAGTGGTTTTAGCCGTCTAATTACAAAAATTCCTGAGCTAATTTATTTACAAATATTATCAACATGTGTAGTCCAATTGAGTGTACTATCTAATGTGAGGCCTAAAAATTTAGTTTCATCGACAAAATTATTAAACAAATTATTTTTTTACTTTCTACAATCAAACTTCATAAAAGTTGTTTTATTTGCATTAAGTAGAAGATTTTTTTCGCTTAAATAATCTTTCAGTATGGAAATTGACTCCTTCATTTTGATTTCAATAAGTTCCATTTCTTTGCCATTAAGTGTCATACTTATGTCATCTGCATACAAACATAAAGTATTGTTATCTACATGGTCGGATAAATGTTTAGGCATCCCTCCCAAGTAACACAGGAACAGGAATGGACCCAACACTGACCCCTGTGGCACAGAATATTTTACTTCTCTGACTTTTGATTTGACATTAAACATTTTATTACCATCTATGTGTCCAATGTTAACATACTGTTGGCGACCCTCTAAATATGATTTAATCCACCTTAACTCTTTACCATAGAGTTATTCCATAGAGAGAGATCTATTCCATACATCTTAAGTTTATTTAATAAGCGTGGGTGATGAACACTATCAAACGCTTTGGACATGTCCAAAAAAGCACCAACAACCTTGTTGTTCTCATCCAAATTATTTAAGACATTTTCAATGTAAGTTATTAGTGCTGTTGTGGTCGATTTATTTTTCCTATACCCATGCTGTTCTTTATCTAATAAGTTATTTTTTTTCAAAATAATCCACAAGCTGAAACAGTATACTTTTTTCAAACAATTTAGATAACGCTGGTTGAATTGCCAGAGTTCTATAGTTAAGGCGATCTGTTTTGTCTCCATTTTTGTACACCGGAATTATTTTTGAAATTTTTAGTTGAGCAGGACCTGTTATAAATGAAGCATTAATCACGTGTAAAAGGGGTTTCAATAAAACAGTTTTGGCTTCTTTAATAATTTTAAAAGGAATTTCATCATATCCTGATGACCATTTAGGTTTCAATGAGTCAATTATTGATGACAGAACAGGTGCATCAATAGTTTTACAGCTAAACTTACTATTTACAGAAAAAATTTCGGAATCTAATTGAGATTTATTCAAATTTGGTAAATTTGGTAAAACATCGTTTTCAACCATATTAGCAAAGCTATCGTTAAAAATATTAGAAACATCATATGGGTCCTCTATGTTGGAGTCTTTGTGCTTGAGTATAATATTACTAAAAAGTTTTTCTTTTTTACTCTTAGATTCAGTGTTTACAATTTGCCAAACAGTTTTGTTAACATTGGTTGATTTTTTAATCTTATTATTAAAATGATTTTTTTTCTTAAGATGAATCATTTTTCTATACTTCTTTTTATGTTCTTTGATATAATTCTTTAAATTCACATTACTTCTATCCTTCCTGTATAAATGGTGCTCAGCAATTATTTGGTGACGCTCATTGACAATTTCGTCATCTATCCAACCATTATGAACATTGCTTTTGACAATTTTAGTTTGAGGGAAATGTAAATCAAAATAATATTTTAAAACATTATAAAAATAAGTAAATTTGTCTTCAACTTTACAATTATAAAGTTTTGTCCAATCTTCATTGGATAGATCATAAACAAAAAGTTCAATGTTTTCTTGTTTAAATTTTCTTTCAAACTTATGCACTTTAGGATTTATAATTTTCTTTCTTTTTGTGTTAAAAATTTTAAAAAGTTGTCTATCATGGTCAGACAAAGCTGTAATTAAACATTCTACATTAAAAAGATTGCTATTTATTTTAGTGATAAAATTATCAATTGCCGATTTACTAATTTCTGTGACTCTAGTTGGTATTTTAACAGTGTATTGAAAACCATGCATTTTCAGTACATTAATAAATTTCTTTTTCTTCTTGTCCTCCTTCAAAACATCAATATTGAAATCGCCCCCCAATAGAATCTCCCTGTTCATTTTATTTAAGATTTTCAGAAGTTCATTTAATTTGTTGAGGTATATTTCAACGTCTTCCGATGGTGTTCTGTATAGCCCAGCAATTAGCAATTTTTCTTTCCCAATTTTAATTTCTGTTACACAAGATTCAAAAATGTTATCTTGATTGAGTGCATTCAAAGAATTTAGTTTTAAATTTTTGTAAACAATTTTATCTGACACCAATATTATTACACCACCTCCCCCAAAATCGGTTCTTGCATACCAGTTTGCTACTTGAAATCCGGGTATTTTAATTTTTATTTCTTCATTTTGATTTAATTTGTGCTCTGTTAAAATGACTACATGTGGTTTTAACTCCTCAATAGTAATAATTAATGGATCAATTCTAGTTGCAAGATATTCAATGTTTTGATGGAAGACAATTAAATTTGACAGATTATTAGTATCAGTAATCCTAGGATTTGATACTTTTGAGTTTGATACTGTTACTTTGCAGGTAGCCACGGCCATGCATGAGAGTTTAAAAAGTTACTTGCAGAAGTGTGATTATTAACATTATCCAAATTTGTGATACTACTTTCTAAATTATTTACACTATTTACATTGTTTGGCCTTAAATCTACATAAGAGTCAGCATCAGATGCAGGGTTTGCTAACACTTCCTTTAATTCACTTAACACATGATTGCCCATAACACTTTTATCACCACTCATTTCTTCCGGAGATGGTTGGATGACAGTTGACTCAGCTTCAGGTTTACTGCTGCAGGATCCTGGTGAAGAAGGTAGATCTGTTGGATAAGTTACATGTCCGGTACTGCAGGGCTGGTAGGGCTGGTGAGCAGTTGCATCAATGTTTTTTCCCAACAAGAAGAAAAGAAAATTTCTTTACTTGAGTCAACATTGCAGCTCTTGAAATACTGGTCAACTATTGTTTGCTTCAAGTGTTGTACAAATGTTGTTTGCTTCAAACCGTTTTTTAAATACTTATCTGACAATTTTTTACTTGAATCTTAAAAGATTAGTTATAAAATGAACAGGTGAGACACGATCGCGGTTGCATCCCATGGTTGAGCAAATCAAAGTTTTGAGGTTCCGAGACTTAAAATCCTCTGCCAACTGAGAAAAGGCTAGATCATATTTTTCCTTGTAATTGGACAAATTGTTAGCATTTTGGAAGTATTTGTGCTTTGTAACAAGGCTGTACACTGCTGCCCCCGATACGTTTTTATGGTAGGTCAAATTGCTGAAACAATAGTCTTCCTTACGCGGTCTTCCAAACTTGTCTCTAAATATTGTAGCAACCCCCTGACTCATATGTTTTCTTTCATTTTCAAAATCTGCTGAAATGCAGTGAGCATATGAGACTTCTGAGTCATGGCTATATTTGTCTATATAGGTATCCATGCCATCCTCAATTACTTTTAAAGAGATGCTTTTTTATATTTCTGTTAATTTTTTTGAAAGTTTCAGGTTTAATGCAAAGTCTGCTATTCTCCTTATTAACACTTGTTTTCCTAGTTTATTTAGATGTTGCCCCTGTACAGTAAAGAATTTTCGTTTAAAGTCGGAAATATTTAATACGTTTAAATGCTGCATTTGTTTTAGTTTTAAGTTGGTTTTATGAATCTCCTTGTTTATGGGGTTGTCCCAAGCTAGGTCAAAACGGTGGAGCTGTGTCACATAAAGAGTATTTGTTTGGCTATTCACTGCTGCAAACTTATCAAATACTGTTGGAATGTCTTCCTTGTTTTGCACTTTCTCAGTGAAATCTCCAATATTATTGGCTCCTGCAATAATAACAGCTATGTCATCCTCCTGAAAGTCTTTTATCATGACAGCTGATTTTTCCAAAATATAGTCAAGTTTGCCCCCTGAGCTTGCCAAAACGAATGTGTCAACAGATTGTGGCATCAATGATTCCAATAAATTTCCTGAATCTAAATCTTACCATGGCTACTACCGTAATAGCGTATTCCCTATATGAAAATTCGCTAAAAATCAAAAAGCTAATCAAATAGCCCAAGTCTTTATCTTTCATTTACCCCTCCTACCTTCATAGGACTTAAAACAAAGCGAAAAATGGGAGCAGGATTGCATAGTGTTCTGAGAGGGGCCCTTTGATCCCTCTTGAGGATGTTTAGCAGCGAGCTAAGTTTGGCGCGGGGCATAGTAGTTCCTCAGTCTCCGCTATTTGCCACCAGTGGCGCGCTACAAATGAATTTGACGTTATTTAAGTATTTTTTATTTTTGTTAAAAGAGACAAGAAATTTCTTAGTTATGTAGTTATAAAATGGAAATATAATGTAGTTTTAAAGCATAATTTATAAGAAACAACTGTAATATTTCATGACTATCGGGTTAATGGTTTGTCCTAAGTATCAATCCACACACAAAAATAGTGAACAATGAAAGACCTAAGAAACACTCAGTTCTTAGGAGTTGCCTAAGAAACACTTTATTGGGGACTTAAATACACAGAAGCACCAGGATAAAAGCGGGGAATAAAAAAATCAAAACTGAATGGATATAAAGGGCTCTAAGGTAAGATACTGAATAATTAAGACTAGAGGTTAAAGTAACTCGGCTTACATATGAGAACCGCTCCGAGGGTTGACTGATGTCATCAGTGTCGTCGAGAGGGACGGAGTAGACTTGCACTGCGCCATCCGCACGGCCGACCAACAGATCGGGGACACCGTCTCCTGTCATATCATAGCAATGGAGGCAGCGCACGGCCCCGCGGTGCCGGCCCCCCTCCACCCGCCACTTGGCGGACACCCCCGCCCTGGACACACGACATAGAAGGGAAGTGACTGCGTGGAGATGAGTCAAATCATCTTTGTCCACTACAGTATCTTATACATTAATACAGTAATGTCCACATTGGAATATATGTGGTTGGGAAATGTATCACTGAGATGAAATAAAATTGGGGAAACAATAAAAAATATATAAATAGATCAAAAATATAAAAACACTAGCAAATAGCCCATCAAAAATTACGGGGAATTTTTTATGACGATTTCTAAGTCTGCATGGTCTCAAAAGTTATGAAACATAATTCATAACATAACATAATACATAACTGAATTTCTGTTTATTATCTATAAAATCCTAACGATGTAATTAAATTTTTCTATTTCTTTAGCAATGTGAACAATATATAGTTACATAACAAAAATAGTTTATAAGTTTATAAATAGTTCATAATACTTACTATACTAACAAATGGTTTTAAAATATAGTAGGCCTATTGAACTTATCTATTGAACAAAAATCCTAGATTGTTAAGGCAATACTTTATTTAGTTTCATTTCATTAAAAGGCTTTTCCCTTCTAATTTGAATTGTAATGTCTTATTTTTATACATTAATTTATGTTTTTGTAATTTTATCATAATTTATAATTCATTTCATACTTTTAATTGATCACAATAGTGTATTTTCTTGTGTTATATAATTTGTAAAGCGTGATTATATAAGTTGAAACAATTTTAGCAAAGTCAGAGATAAATGCTACTTAATGTGGTATTTTTGACAGTATATGGATGGATGGCAACACTGTTGCATCGATTTACCACTCGTATAGAAGGCAGATTTCGCGTGAGCAGATCCGACTCTGACAATCGGTCCGTATGGAATGGGCCTTAGAGAAAAAATTAAAGAACACTAATTTTGAGCATTTGTTTTGAAACAGCTGTGAACTGTGAAAATGTATAGTTGGTTGTTGGTGTAAACTTAATAGCCTATTTACTAAGATACTATAACAAAAATTAATTAAAAACCAACCAGCAAGGGTAGGTCAACCTGGTAATGTTCAAAAACTGAGATATTCTTTTTGGACACCCAGGATATATTATCAAGATAACTAATCTTCTACAGGTGTTCTACATCCCATATGAGAAATCGAGTCAATGTCTGTGATTATTGTAGAGGTCGTCACAGAGTAAATCACAACAAAAAATAAAAAAATTGACATTTTTTGCTTTGTTACAGTAAACAACCTGAAAGTATTGCCTACATTTGAGTAAACAATAATTATTTGTGTAAAGATGGGTTGTTTCGACTGTGACTTCATAAAGAAATTAAAAGGTTTACAGATTAGGATTAATGGTTGTATCAATTGCTACTACATTGAGTTATGATTGATTAGTTGATAATTAATTGTTTACCCTTTAATTATAAGCTAATATTCTGGGTGTAACCAGAGTAAAATCACAATCTAATATATAAGTACTGGGTGACAGTTGTGACAATGGGGCAGTTTCCATGGGTGCCGACAGAAAGGAACTTCACTAATACTTCCAGTGTCTAGAGTTTGCAAGTAGTCATTTCCTGTTTTAAATATTCTACTGATTTTATTAATGGATTTGCTGTAAAATAGTGCATACATATTGGTATGATTTTAAAGTAACATTTCCCACTATAAAATAAAATGGCAAATTTCTTGGACTAAGTATCAGGCGGAGAAGACAACACCACTACGGAAAACAACAGTGTTTTTTGACTAGGCGCCAGGGACGGCCAGCTATTACTGGGCCCTACACTTGTCAAGTATGAGTGTCACATCAGTCTGATGTTAGACTGAGGTCAAAAGGTTCTGTGCAACATTGCTTTATTCACTCATTAGCTGTCTAAAATGAAACAAAAAGTGAAACTGGACAACTTTACTCCAGTTTCTGAAACCATAAATTTATTATTCAACAGAACTTTAGAAAGCAGTTAGCTTTTGTCCTATACTGATCATAGGATGATGTTTAAAACTAATTTTGTATCTTGCACCTAATTAGAAAATCACGATTCATTAAAACTAAACTGCCTAGATCTGTAAAAATAATAAAATAATAAACTTAGTTGAAGATATAGAGAAACTGAACGCAACCAGCTATAGAACTGATAGAGAATTGAAAAAAACCAATTTTTTTCAGGATTGTCTTTAACATTTTACTATTTCATGTTTACAGGGATTACTGAAATTTTCAAGCTTATGTTTAAGACATGTTTGTTGTCTTACTTGGTAACCTGCACCAGTCCAATGGTTCCGTCATCAGTGCCATACAACAGCTGGTCTCCAGTGCTGCCACCATCGTTGTTGTAGAGGTGCAGCGTGGTTGGTACCCCTGCGAGAGGGAAACTATGTACGAGGGCCGAGTGGTCGAGCACTCTCAGCATCCGGTCCTCACAGGCCAGCACCGGCGTCAAGCGGTGCAGCTGACAACAGATGACGACGTCAATTCTGATTGTTCTTTGACAAAATATCTTTTTTCATAAATTTATACATACGTCCTGGTTTGACAAGTTTTGTTCGCTGTCCAAGCCAGTTTTGATCCGAGTAAAAAATGGAGAAAAATAGTAAATTTTCAAATAAAAATTTCCATTTCTAAACTAGTTAAAAATTTTAATATAAAACTTATAACAGAAAAATCACTAGAACCACCACTTGAAAACAAAATTAAAACTCGAAAACATGGCATAAAAATTGTCGAGAAGTTTACCCCTCTAGCGCTCACACACGGAGTTTTTCTCCGCACGCGTAGTTTTTGTTAAAATAAACATTCATAATGGGAGTCAACAGTTGTGTCCAGCCCAGTACTTCACATGCCTTATTCAGGGAATCGCCTTAAGCTATTTATACCCCCACCCACCACTTAGTTTTTTGTTATTTGCCATTCAGTGAAGCGATGTTAGTTTGCGCAGGTTAGGACACCATGTACACATCGCAAGTCAGATTCCTAATAAATTGAAAAAATCTGATTTTCTGACACCCCCTCTCTAATTAAATATCAGAGAACATACTTTGGTGAACAAATTTTAAAACTTTAACACCTTAACTTTTTATGTTAAAATCATGAAATTTTTCTTTTGCTATTAGATTTATAAGACTTAAATTCAGTATCTAGGTACGGGTAACTAACAAGATTTTAGCATATCAGTAGGTTTTATTTTGTTATTTACTTGATATTTAGAAGAATTACAGCATAATAGAGAGGAAAAATTGTAAATGTCAAGACCTGGTAACGTTGATATGCAATAAGATAAATATATATTGTGATAACAAGCAAATATTGAAGAGGTTTCCTTAAGGCCCAGAAAGAGGAGCAGTTTCAATATCCACCTTTCTTTGAATTAAAATAAAAGTTATGAAAAAATACTATTAACTTTATTAAACATAGTATTTGAAAATGAAATTATTTTTTAAGTATATCAGGGTTATTACCAGAGCAATTACTTTCACAATCAATGAATTTTAGATCTCATTAAAAAACTATTTTTTTCTTGGCCACGACTAATAACTAGTCAAATTCTGTAAAAACAAATAAATAATCGTGTTAATCTAAGCCAGAATGAATCAGAAGACGAGTATATACATGTCTGCAAAAACATAACCTCTTTTCCACTCAATTAACCCAGCCCAGATTGCTGACACGGCTCACAGCAATAAAAATAAACTAGAATTGAACTAGAAGACTCGTGCTGACGTATAATTATAATCAAATGGAGTAAAAAGTAAAACTGGGGTTACTCTTTACTCTACCTTAAGAATTTTCAACAAACTAAATGACGATTTAATAACAATCTCGACAAAGTGTTAACATAAAAACTTCTTAGGGGTTGATAAAAGCATGAATACAGAAATACAGTTTGCTAGTTTTAAAAAGCCGGACAAATACAGGATTTCTAAAAATTCTGCTTTTTATGCTCTAAAAAGAGAACATGTCCGGGGAAAAGAGGACGTATGGTAACCCTAGCTATCTTACGAGTGCTCAATTCAGAGTTTATTTCCTCATGAAACTTTCTGTGTTGTAGGTTATTGTACGTATGTATAAGTATGTTTTTATTGATAATTTCAAGTCTCAACTCAAGTCCATAAGTTCAAGCTTGTTGAGGATGAAAATGAAGATTTGACACTGATATCAACGGAAAGCTTCATCTACAATTCAAGTGGTTGAGGGCCTTTATCTTTGACAGCCAAGAGGCTTTCATCACAGAACAAGTTTCTCCTAAAAGTTTTCACTTGATTTTTGCATCTGAAAGTGTGCTGTATTGTATTAAGGGTTTGCCAGTGTAAGTGTTTTCTACACAGTTACGGAATACTCAATAATTTTCAGTAACATTATACTCTGGAAATACCATTTACAGGGTGTCTTCTGCCAAATAAATACTAACTACTAAAATCAGTGACTCTTCTGGGGCTTGTGGGGGTGAAAAAGTTAGATGACTTTTGTGTGGTTTCTACATTTACATTGTGCACATTTTTGGGGATTGGTGTACTTATGTACTTGTGTATTTATCAACTGCTTAAGTCGCAAAATTGTTTCTCACAATCACATTATTTTCTCAAATTTACAAAAACGCTGTGACTTTTCTTGCATTACGTGACTTTTTTGTGACTCGTGAATACAAACTAAAATCCCTGACCAGTAGACACCCTGTTTTAAGAGTCAACTTGCAGATTTCTATTATTTTCACTTGTTGATCAAAAATGTTATTACAACAAAATGTTATTGTAGACAAAACTGTGGGATAGTAAAGCTGCTTAATTTCCGAGGTAGCGGCCAAAAAATAATTTTGTTCCTATGAAAACCATTAAAATTGTTACAAATACACCACGCATGTCCATGTTTTACATCAGACAAACAATTCTCTTAAAAAAAAAATTCTCTGAACACTTTCCAAGACCAACAATAAATAGTCAGAAACAAAATTTGCTGAGCACCTTGTTGAAAAGTCATAGTAGAATTAGCATGGGAAATAACTTGGAAGTACTTTACTAATGCAAAAATCAATTTTATGAATACAACGTAATAATTGCATATACAGGATGACTCCCGGGCACCTTACGAATTTGAAACAGTTGTTGTATAGTTATAACTTAGTTATAGTTTGGGTTAGTTCATTGTTCACTGTCTTGAGTATGTCTTGCTATCTTAGTCATAATGTATAAGTATATAGCATCTTGTCTTTTTAATACAACACTTTTGTTAAAAATTGTAAATTTATTATAAAAAACGACACAGCAAAGTAGATTTTTTTCAAGATTTAAAGATTAGTGGAAATGACACTCTTCTAAGCCAAAACAAATAGTTAAGATGAATTTTCACACATTGAAAACACCAAAAACAGTAAAGAATTAAAAGCCTAACGGTCGTGTAAGAATAGTACAATATGTACTATTTACATAAAATTTACATAAATATGTTACTTTTATGGAGGTAGGATATTGACTGAATCATTTGACAGCTATTGTAATAACAACTGCGCTAGAACAACAGGAAGAACAGGAACCAGATGAACTGAAATTTTGCTGAAATTTCGATCAGGAGGCAATGTCTAGTTTATTTTAATAAAGTGCACACAAGAAATTCAATAAAACAATAGACAAGTGATAAGAAAGAACCAAGGTCAACAGATGGGGTTGGATAGCAAAGAAACTTCCTTGTCCGTCTTGGTCTTCCGTTAGCATAAATGTGAGACTGTAATATGTTATTGTGTAAAATTGTTAAATATTGTTTTTGAACTATATGGTGTATTTTTAATAATGAAATAAAATTACCTTGTCCAATCACTGGTTATCAAAAGACTGTCTTTTGATAACCAGTGATTGGACAAGGTAATTTTATTTGATTATTAATGTATTCCAATTTAGGGTCACAATGAATACTATAAGTGTATTTTTCTTAACTTTGACTAGTCCACTATCGATAAATTTTTTAACGATTTGTGTTGATTTGAAAATGGGATTTTAATCCCGGTATGAACGTAGTCAAATGACTAAACTAGAACGGTTTGGACAGAAAAGGATATAACCTACTATATATATAACCATACTAGGTAGTTAGGTACCTACTTGGAAGGTGGTTGCTTTTGGACCACTTTCAAATCACAAAGAACATTTGAACAGGGTTAGGAGAAATGCAAATATTACAAGTCTGTTACACTTAAAGCAGGCATGTAATACATGTATTTCTCCTGACATTGTAAAAATGTTGTACTCTGCACTTCTTCAAGAATAAAGAAACTTGAATATGAACATGAAAGAGCACAATCAAACTGTTAAAGTTGTTTGAAAGTGTATATATAATCTGAAAACCTATCTATATCCACTGTTTGGCTCAATCCAGTATACTGTCACCAATTGTCCTTCGTTAGATGATTTTAAAATATTTTACTTTTGCCAGGTTGGCATCAGTGCGCATAGCAGATGAAATGAGTGAAAACTGGTTACTTTTTCAGCAGAAAGTGCAACAACGTCATTAATGCGATCGGCTGAGAGGTAGGAGTCGGCGTCCTTGCAGTCACGGTAGTGGTTGTAGATCTGGTTGCCACACACCATCAGGTCACTAGCACTCACAGCCCTGCAACATTAATTAAAAACTTCTTCAAGACACCGATACACTCCAGTGGGCATTTTAAGGAGACATAGATATAACCTCCAGCTTATTAATTTACAGAGTCATTAATTAGTTTTGAACTTTTCTTGCATTTGTGAATATTTGTAAATTTCATTGATGGATTTGTATCTGTGTCTACACTGTATGAGATGTTCACTGCAAATTTGATCTTTGGATAGTGGTTTCTTAGGCAGGTGTTCTTTAAAATGGGTTTTAAATGACCTTCCCGTTTGTCCTAAGTAATATTTGGAGCAGTCGCTGCATTGAATTTTGTATAACCCCACTGTCATCAAATCTATCACCTATCGCTGTTGCTTGGGTGTTAATAAGATTAGCTTCTTTGTTGGAGATTTGATAGACAACAGTGTATCCGTGTTTGTTGAATATGTTAAATAAATAAAATAAATAAATAAAAATGTCTTTGCGTTTCTCAGTTACAAACTGGTTTTCAGGATAACTCAAGTCAACAATGATCTAGTAAAAGTAACAATTACAATACAAGAGAAAACTTATTTACAACAATTCCTCTCATTAATTATATCTTTCAATTTTTTCTTAAAACCTAGCAAAGAATATGATTTGAGGATACCAGGGAAGTTGTTGTAGAGCACTGGACCAAAATATGAAAAACTTTTTCGGCCCAGTTCAAGCCTAACTCTTTGAAAATGAAGGTTCTGATTACGGCTGATGGTCCATTGTGAAACCTCATCACGGTGCCGCAGTCCTTCACTCAGGTAACGTGGCTCCCCGAGGGTAAGGACTTTATGGGTCATGCAGTTGGTCATCAAATTGCAAAAATCCCCCATGCGAAGCATGTTAACAGCATCACGATACTCCGACACGTGGTCTCTTCGTCTCAGAGAGAAAACATACCTCAGTGTTGAGTTCTGTAGTTTTTGAACTATCTGAGCATCATGCATCGTGATGCTGTTTCCATATGCAGGGTAGCACCGACACAGACCCCTCAATAGAGTACTAGAAGCATGTTACTCACTTTGTGGTTCAATGTGTCGGCATAAGTTAACGAACATATTATATTTTTTCTTGTTGTTAGATTAACTGGAATTCTATTCTTTCTTTCACGAAGTATTTTATCAATAAATTTAGTGTCGTAACCATTATCAAAAGCTATATACCTGATCTATACTTATTTAATTCGCTTAGGGTTTTTTTTTTGTAGATAACTCCTCCAACAATTTTCAACCGATTTTCAAGTTCTTGGTGTCGTTGGATAGGGCTTCGTCTGTAGCTGTTTCCGCCAAAAACTGATGAGAATCGGATTGAAAATAAAGTCGCTATCCACAATTGAAATCTCAAAATTTTCCAATAAAATAACATTGTGATTGAATAAAGCATTTAAAACATCTGTTAATGTTCAGCTGTAAATACGTGTAGTTTTTGTGATTACAGATATTACCAATATTGGATTGGTCGGATGTCATTGATTTAGAACTAAAAGTAACATTTGTATTGTATTAAAATAAATTGCTCATTTTCGAGCAACACGTATACTAGTTACGTTTAATTCTTTGTTATAATCATCAGAGCTCAGAGGGATTTTGTTAAGTCTGTGAATGAATGAATTAAAAACGGCCATTTTATGAGAAAAAAGATGGTTAGATGTGGAATGAATGGTCTGACTGGATTTTGTAGGCTTACGAAAAATGCTTAATTGATGTCTATTGTTTTTTGTTGTTATAGTCAGGTCTAAATAATTGATATGCGAAAAAATAATCGAAACGCGTCGCAGAATAAAGCGACAAGTAATGTCAGAAGGTAAAATTTAGTTAACTTTAGGTAAAAATACAAAGTTTTCTTAACTTTTTTCTCTTTAAAAGTTAAGGGGAAAAATTGGTATTTGTCCAAAAGGAGGTGTTAGTATTAAAATGTTCACAGCTATGTGGATACAATTGTTGCCATCCGGGTTTCAATCATGATCCTGGTGGCAACATTTGTAGCCATGCACTTCTGCGTTACAAATTTCATCATTTGAAGATTAGAATTAGAAGTAGGGCCTTGAAACTTGAGACAGATATATACGCTATTCCCTGTCCACGTGGGCTCCACTGGCTCCACCGGACAGTGCTGCTACCTGAACACTGTGGCTGATTTGTAACTATGACTCAGTTGCGAGTCTGTATGCGTGCGGAACTATAACCTAATATTTTTTCTGTGTTTTTTTAGTGTTTTCTTAGTGGGTTTAGCTATTATTTTGTTTAAGAAGTTTGCTTTAGCGTAACTGGTTTCATAAAATTTCGGACCGTGAAAATCTGGATTATGACTAGTGGCAGTGAAGAGTGACCCATCTATGACTTTTTTTTTTGAAAATTTTTCCTAAGAGTAAATAGTCAAAGTAAAAATATCTATAGATATTCAAAATAATATTTGCAAGATAAAACCTTTCATATTTAGCACTCTTAAGTGTAAGGTCACTACCGCAGTGCTGGTGGCTAGACGGAAGCTGACATAATTTTTTACTACCGGAAACAACGTACCAGTATTCAGAAATGTACCAGGAGCATCAATTCACACAAAGGAAATATTTTAAAACATTTTAAATTTCAGGATAGGAGGACGAATTTCCAAAAAATGCTTAGCCACCAAGGTGTTAAGCGGATATCGGATTAGCGGGGTTCAGATCAACGGGTCACTACTGTATTTCGTATGTAGGTTTGCTTTGATTTGATCAAAATTTATTTGATTTGATTGCCGTGATTTGAAGTTGAGTGACTCTCCACCTAGTTAAGACCATACAAAATTTTATAAAGATATGCTGATAAATAAGCAGTATAATATATATTTTTAAAGATTTTCCCATAAGAAGAACATGGGCACTTTGACGCTCTATGACCAGTTAATGTTATAATGTTATAAGCTATGTTAATGTTTTAAAATACTTAATTGTTGTTTTTTTTTTAATTCTTTTAGATGGTTTAAATTAAAATATTGTCGAATTGTAACGAATTTCATATAGGGAATACGCTATTATGGTAGTAGTCATGGTATGACCTAAGCCCGGGACTATGATACTTTTTCATTTTGAGGTCCCTATAAGTGAAAAAGAACATTTGTTCAAATCTGTGTAGGGTAGTAGATTCATCAGGTTAAGATCGAAAACCAGCATGATTGGACCATGTGAACGGGGTCTAATGGGATTCAAAAAGGGTAAAAATGGGTTATTGGCATTTTTTGCCCTTAATTTTTATATTTGATAATTTTAAAGTAAACCATTTAAAAGGCCTAAAAACAATTTAGTATTTCGAATCATAACCGGTCTCAAGAAAGAAAAACTTTTGATAGGCATTCATCAATTTGGTGAGTTTTAATTTGTAAAAGGCGTTGTTTGGGGTTTTTGTACTTTCGGAACTCTGCCTCTTTTTCAGGGCGTTCTAGCATCTTAACAGTTGATCGTCGAGTGATTCGTTAATAACACCAAGCTTGTGTAAGTTTGGTCTACTTAAATTTTGGACAGAGTAGTTTTTTTTTTCATAAAACTCACAGATACAGAAATTTAGAACAAAAACTAAATTTCATATATTTTTCAGGAATGACAACGTTTTGGAGAAAATTAGTCTGCTAACCTCATTTTGGTGTGTTCAGCGCCCCAAAAACCATTAAAAATATAGTTCCCTGAAACAATACAGTACCTCAACTTTCTGCTGTCTGCTTTTATATCCAATGTTTACTAGCCTATTGCCTTAATTAATTGACTAAATTAAGTATTGCCAACTTAATTTAATACACAATATTACTGTACTTCCAGGATTAGTATTTATCACTTACATAGATCGAATAGTTTCTGTTAAATTTGTTTCAAAACCTAGAAACAATTTTCCTTTTTTTGTGTATCCACGTACTTCATTTTTTGAGGACACAAATATTTTATCTTGAGGAGTACCTGCAAGTAAAGATTACTGTATTTGTATGATAAATATTGTGGACATAAATGTTAAAAGATTACAACAGCTTAGCTAAAGCTCTTTTTTTTAACTTGATCTTTAGGGTACAGAAATATTGGTGGGAAGGGTTCCTTTATACTTGCTAATATTCCATTATAGCTGAATAATTTTTGGCTTCGGCTTGGCGAGTGAGCGAAGCGAATGAGCTCGTCTTTAAAATGGAAGAGGGCGAGTGGGCGGAGCAAACGAGCTTTGTGTGAAAACAAAAGTAATAATTTTACCGAGTTTAAGCTCGGTCCCCCTGGTACTTTTTTAAAAAAGTTGATTTTTAATCTTTTTACTTTAGAACTGTTAAGGTACTTTTTAACAACGCATTTGGTTTGGCGTAAACATATAACAGCTGACTGGGAGTCACTGAAAGACATTATAAGTTATTAAAAACATTATTTAAGGAAATCTGCAACCTACTCGAGACACAAGTTTAAATTTTTTGTTTACAGTTTAAATCTCTCCCTCAACCCAATATTTTCGAGGAGGATCAAGTTAAAAAAAAGAAGAAATATACACTGTGGACACATCTTAAGCAATACCAATATAGTGGAACCTTAAGCTGAATCATTGAACTCAACCATTTTCTTTCACGTTGCAACCTGTCGCTCTCCAGATGTCGCCTTTTGCTGTATACCTTGTGTTTGCAGCGTTGTTCTTGTTTCTTGCATTTGCAGTTAACTTATTGTGTTAGTGTTGTTCCACTCATTGCCCTATGTGTCCGTTAAGCGGCCATTAACATTTTGTTTAACTGTATTTTACATTATTCTCTTGAGTACTAATTTTTCAGCCCCATGTTTACTGCATGTATAAGAGTACAAACGTCTTCTAGTTCCGATAGATGCTAATTAAATAAATTTTGTTTTTGCGCCACTGTTTAGTTTTTTACTTCACCATTAGAATAGGCCTACTATTTATAGGTGACCAATTATAGTGTTAAAATTGATCTGTCAAATATTTTATTACACTTTTGGGAATATTAGTTAGTAACTAATGACTCAACCAATAGTCTAAATAAAATAGAATATTTAAT
Source organism: Neoaliturus tenellus (assembly GCA_030545055.2). Classification (NCBI taxonomy): domain Eukaryota; kingdom Metazoa; phylum Arthropoda; class Insecta; order Hemiptera; family Cicadellidae; genus Neoaliturus; species Neoaliturus tenellus. Next base: position 128,335,723 of record CM061531.1, on the reverse strand, counting down.
TAGCACAGGGGCCTCTTGACCATGCCGTTAGCACAGGGGTCGTAGCTACAAGTATGGTGTCGCTCGTAGCCAAATATTTGCTGTGGGCTTGGAATAACGCAGACTCAGATTGACGACACTGATCCGTGGTGATGGGTGCAGGCAGGCCGAAGCAGGAGAACTAGCAGATCACAAGTGCTTCTGTGACTTCTTTGGCTGTTATTTGTTGAAGGGGATAGACTGCGGGGAATCTAGTAAATCAGTCAATGACAGTAAGGCAATATTTGTATGGTCCGGCTGGAGGGAGTGGTCCAATGATATCAACATGGATGTGTTCGAATCGAGTCAAAGGAAGTGGAAATTCCCCCAGAGGAGAATGAACATGTCTTGAGACCTTAGATCGCTGGCATGCATACATCATGAGCCCAGTTAAGGCAATCTTGCTGTATACAGGGCTATTTATAACATTGCGGGACAAGTTTGGCGGAAGCTTTAGCACCAGGATGGCTGAGGTTGTGCAGCAAATTGAAGACTTTAAGTTAAAGTGGTCAGAGACAAATGAACGCTGATTAGAATAGGGTGACACAGTATATCTTGAGGTCTGTTCCAGGTGTTTTGATAATGGTTAAAAGAAGCGATGATTCTTTATTATTGTCATTTTGAAATTATTGTATTTCAGGGTCACTTGCTTGAAACCGTACCAAAGCATTGGCGTCCACCACATTGGAGGTATTGCTTGACAGTTCCTTGACACGAGAAGGTGTCAACTATGTTAGCTGAACCAGGATCTATATCAAGGATCTACATCATATTTTTTACACACATACACACACACACACACACATTGAGTGAAACATGAAATCTGACAAGGCCTGGTAAACACGAGTGTCTTGCATCTGCATCAACGCAGCGTCATATTGCAGCAGCATTTGAGCAGTGCATGTAGGCAAATGGCTCTGTACATGCGTAAACGGAACATGTCTTGAGACCTTAGATCGCTGGCATGCATACATCATGAGCCCAGTTAAGGCAATCTTGCTGTATACAGGGCTATTTATAACATTGCGGGACAAGTTTGGCGGAAGCTTTAGCACCAGGATGGCTGAGGTTGTGCAGCAAATTGAAGACTTTAAGTTAAAGTGGTCAGAGACAAATGAACGCTGATTAGAATAGGGTGACACAGTATATCTTGAGGTCTGTTCCAGGTGTTTTGATAATGGTTAAAAGAAGCGATGATTCTTTATTATTGTCATTTTGAAATTATTGTATTTCAGGGTCACTTGCTTGAAACCGTACCAAAGCATTGGCGTCCACCACATTGGAGGTATTGCTTGACAGTTCCTTGACACGAGAAGGTGTCAACTATGTTAGCTGAACCAGGATCTATATCAAGGATCTACATCATATTTTTTACACACATACACACACACACACACATTGAGTGAAACATGAAATCTGACAAGGCCTGGTAAACACGAGTGTCTTGCATCTGCATCAGTGCAGCGTCATATTGCAGCAGCATTTGAGCAGTGCATGTAGGCAAATGGCTCTGTACATGCGTAAACGCTTGTGTGTACTGGGCGACCGCGAGGACGTAGCTTACATGCTGTATATTTTGGCATTCGTGTGAACTGGGGCCTAACGTAGCCTTAATGAAGCAGTGGAAAGTATTTAGGTAGGCCTAATAAATTTTAAATATATGGTAAAAATTAAATATTACCTAGTGCCCCTCCTAGAAGAAGTCTGGTTATTTTATCTCCAGGAAGTGTTTTGAAGCCAAGTTGAATTTCTCCTTTTTTCAAGGAAAACAACTGAATTACCCCATCATGATCACCAACAACCACCTAAAATGGAAATAAACTTGAGGTTCAATGGTCAGTGAATTTACATATAAATAATTTTAATATAAATAACACAAATTTGATTGATTAAAAAAAGCTTTAAAGAGGATATTTGTAGAACGGTACTAATATGTTATACAGATGCCATTAGTTTACAGCATGCATCCGTTAGTTATTTGTTTGTTTCTTTTCTGTACAGTACAGTATGTACATATTTCAAACCACCAATGAAGTTGCTGGAACATATTGAGAAAATGATTTTAACGATTGAGGAATAGGAATATTGGGTTTTTAACTCGTTATCAATCAGGTGGCAAAAATGAAGCTTCTAATTTGCTTCAATTGTTTTTTTTCTAATTTTAGCGAATTTCCCTATAGGGACCTAAGCCCGGGACCATGTTAGTTTTTCATTTTGAGGTCCCCAGTAGCCAAAAACACCGTTCGTTCATTTTCATATATATGTATATATACACAGTGTGTTCATTTTTTTGTGCTCACCATTGGGATCTCGCAAACTATAAAAGGTACAGCAAAGGTCAAATTAGCAAAGTAGTGCGGAATTATAAGCTGAAAAAAATGATGTGTAAAAATCCCAGATATTTCTACTGGTTCGTTCGCTGTGCTCGAAAAACTGTTTTTTGCTCAAATCTTCTTTTGCTTATAACTTTGTTATTTGTTGAAATACAAAAAAACTTTTGAGATAAAACTTTACAGAAATTTTATGTAGATTCTGAATATTAAAACTAACATTTTTTACTTCAAACGGTTTTTGAGATATTTTAGACAAGTTGATTATTTTAAATTCAAGTATGTATTTTTTTCATCATCATAAAAAAGAAATATTTTTTCTGATCACGAAAATACCAAATATGGAATATTTATTTATCATAATAATTGTTTAATTATAAAAAAATGTGATTAATAAGCAACCCTGAAATGCTAATAATGAGGATGCTTCTAACATTCGGTGCAACAATGGTGTAAATCAGCTGTTTTTCATTTTGTGTTTCATATTTTGTTGCTTACATTGTTGATCAGCTGTTTACCGGCATCCGCAGTTCCCATGAAACGTGTAAATCAGCTGTTACATGGGATGCCGGTAAACAGCTGATCAACAATGTAAGCAACAAAATATGAAACACAAAATGAAAAACAGCTGATTTACACCATTGTTGCACCGAATGTTAGAAGCATCCTCATTATTAGCATTTCAGGGTTGCTTATTGATCACATTTTTTTATAATTAAATAATTATTATGATAAATAAATATGCCATATTTGGTATTTTCGTGATCAGAAAAAATATTTCTTTTTTATGATGATGAAAAAAATACATACTTGTATTTAAAATAATCAACTTGTCTAAAATATCTCAAAAACCGTTTGAAGTAAAAAATTTTTGTTATAATATTCAGAATCTACGTAAAATTTCTGTAAAGTTTTATCTAAAAAGTTTTTTTGTATTTCAACAGTTAACAAAGTTATAAGCAAAAGAAGATTTGAGCAAAAAACAGTTTTTCGAGCACAGCGAACGAACCAGTAGAAATATCTGGGATTTTTACACATCATTTTTTTCAGCTTATAATTCCGCACTACTTTGCTAATTTGACCTTTGCTGTAACTTTTATAGTTTGCGAGATCCCAATGGTGAGCATAAAAAAATGAACACCCTGTATATATATATATATGTGTGTGTGTGTGTGGTGTGTGTGTGTGTGTGTGTGTGTGTGTGTGTGTGTGTGTGTGTCCGTGGTACCGATAACTTTTGAAGGGGACCTCTGATTTTGATCAAATTTAGTATGAAGGTGTAAGACCAGGTCTATTTTCATGAGTTCGCAAACCAGCATGATCGGGTTATGGGAACGGGGTTTTATGGGGTTTCAAAGGGGTCAAAAATGGGTTTTTGGAATTTTTTGAGCATAATTTGCAAAATTTATCAGTTTTTAATAAAACCATTTAAAAGAGCTTAAAAAACAAACAATTTAGTATTTTGAATTTTTAACTTGGCTTAACAGGTTACGGAGAAAAGCCAAAAATAGGTTTTCCATGTTAATCTTATGGGAAATCAACATAACCCTGTATCTCACTTATTTATTGGAATAACTTGATAAAATTTGGTATGTACATTCCCTTGGTAGGGTTTAACTGATATTTGCTTACAACACCCGTATGGCGGCAAACCTAGGTACTCACCCCTATAGGGTTTATGGGGAAAATGAAAAAACACCATAACTTGATAATATTTGGAATGTACATTCAATAGGTAGGGTTTAACTGATATTTGCTTACAACACCCATATGGCGGCAAACCTACATACTCTCTCCCATGGGGTTTATTGGGAAAATTAAAAAGTGCCGAATATTGATACAGTTATAGATATTTACCTTACATAACTATTATATTTCCTAACAAAACTAACATTTTTCTAACAACATCCCATGGCAGCAAACCTACATACCCATTCCTATGGTGTTTATGGGGAAAATATCTCAAGACCGTTTGGAAATTCGCTGAGTACGCAGGTTTGCTGCGACGGGGGTATTTCATAGTAATATGATTTGCCTTGATCTTATGAACAGATTAATGATAAAAACAACTTCCTGAAAAATTATCAGAAGAATTGTAAATTCTCTGTTCATATACCAAATAAAAGTCTTCATTTTAATTCCGCAGATTAGGACCAACTTGAAGCAAAGACATTCTGAAGCAAACTTTGTTATCCGACTCCATTATTGTTATTATCAATACTATAGTAAAATTTTTTATTTTCCATGCTGCTATTTTATTGATTAAACAATTTAAGTTTTACCATTTACACCTGATATAGTTTTTGTTCTAAGATAAATAAAAATACCTTTAGACAGTAAAATGAGTATAGTTTAAACCACTTCCGCAACTGCACTTGCTCTCCAACAGTATGGTCTAGGAGAGGGTGCTCTCAGAGTGATTAACTCTTATCTCACTGATAGGCAACAGATTGTCAGCTTAAATGGTAAGAACTCAAAAACGATGGGTATCAGATTTGGCGTGACACGGGGCCCAATAATGGGCCCTCTACTGTTCCTTGTGACAATAAATGATCTGCACTATAGTGTTGCTGGAAAAGTAGTGCTCTTTGCAGACAACACAACTTTGTTTGCATCACACACTGACATAGCCCTTGCCAAGTCAATAGCTCAAGAATCTTTAGATGTTACTCAGAGGTGGTTTATCAGGAACAGGCTAGCTTTAAATGAGTCTAAAACTAAGGAAATAACATGTAGTCTGTCAACTCAAACAGTGAAAAGTCAATGTGTAAAATTATTAGGATTTGTATTAGACTGTAAGTTATCCTGGGATGACCACATTGATTTCTTATATACTAGATTGAGCAGAGTGATTTATTTGTTGAGACGCTTAACGTCAGACCTTTCTCAGGATGTTCTTAAACAGGCCTATTTCACCTTCTTTCACTCGATTTTGGCTTATGGCACTAGGCTGTGGGGTCATGCACATAGTGCCCTAAAAGTTCTCATTATGCAAAAAAAAAGCTCTAAGGTTGATTTCCGGAATTGGTTTTCTGGAACATTGTAAACCCCCTGTTTGTGCAACACTGTATCTTAACAGTAGTCAGTGAGTACATTTTACAGTGTATTGACATGATCAAAAGCAGACAATCCTCATTTCTTAGAAACAATGATGTACATAGTCACGATACCAGACATAACATGAACATATTCATTCCCAGAAATAGACTCTCAAAAATCAATCACTGCTTTCTTGTTACAGGTATAAAATTCTTAACGTGCTTCCTCCTCCAATCCGTAACCAGCCTCAACCCAAATTTTCCATAGTTATGAAGAAATGGCTCCAACAAAATCCTTTTTACAATCTCACAGAATTCTTTCAGGCGGATCACAAATCAATTGCAATTATAATTACAAACAAAACCAACAACACCATAATTTCAAACACATAAGGTATGTTGATCAAGCATGATTCACTTTCTCTTTTTCTACGAGTTTGATTTTGTTTGCTTGCTCGTGCATGGAAATGACTTTTTTTCTCATTGTTTAGTGTATGGACTTGCATTCTGAACATGCATGGCTTGTATTTTGTATTTATTTAGTATTAGTAATTATTGTATGACGAGCCTATTGTACAAAATGGATCTAATGACAAATAAAGTCTTATTGAGTCTTAGTCTTATATTGAGATTTGAAATTCGTAAATGTGACTCTGCCTAGCTATTCCCAAATGTAGGAATACTGTAATAAATTAGTAAGCCTTCACAACAGTCAATATTGTGTTGATAAAGTTACATCCGTGTGTTAATTTTACTTTCTCCTCCTATACCATAGTATATGGAGAAAGTATTGTTTTCGTGAAAAATTTCGCATTAGTTTGATGATGTATATATCAATTTTGGAGCCCCCTTCTCCCCTATTAATGTATATATTGAGAAAGTATTGGTTTCGTCAACATTTTAAAATTTGAGTCGTTGGTAAATTTATCCGTTTTGTGCCCTCTGAGTCCAAAAAAGTGGTTTTTCAGAGTGATGTCTGTGTGTGTGTGTGTGTGTGTGTGTGTGTGTGTGTGTGTGTGTGTGTGTGTGTGTGTGTGTGTGTGTGTGTGTGTGTGTGTGTGTGTGTGTGTGTGTGTGTGTGTGTGTGTGTGTGTGTGTGTGTGTGTGTGTGTGTGTGTGTGTGTGTGTGTGTGTGTTGTGTGTGTGTGTGTGTGTGTGTGTGTGTGTGTGTGTGTGTGTGTGTGTGTGTGTGTGTGTGTGTGTGTGTGTGTGGTGTGTGTGTGTGTGTGTGTGTGTGTGTGTGTGTGTGTGTGTGTGTGTGTGTGTGTGTGGTGTGGTGTGTGTGTGTGTGTGTGTGTGTGTTGTGTGTGTGTGTGTGTGTGTGTGTGTGTTGTGTGTGTGTGTGTGTGTGTGTGTGTGTGTGTGTGTGTGTGTGTGTGTGTGTGTGTGTGTGTGTGTGTGTGTGTGTGTGTGTGTGTGTGTGTGTGTCGTGTGTGTGTGTTGTGTGTGTGTGTGTGTGGTGTGTGTGTGTGTGTGTGTGTGTGTGTGTGTGTGTGTGTGTGTGTGTGTGTGTGTGTGTGTGTGTGTGTGTGTGTGTGTGTGTGTGTGTGTGTGTGTGTGTGTGTGTGTGTGTGTGTGTGTGTGTGTGTGTGTGTGTGTGTGTGTGTGTGTGTGTGTGTGTGTGTGTGTGTGTGTGTGTGTGTGTGTGTGTGTGTGTGTGTGTGTGTGTGTGTG
>CM061531.1:128093663-128323663 GCA_030545055.2 Neoaliturus tenellus | reverse complement strand
TTGCTGCCATGATAAGCACAAAAACCAAGATTTTTTTCATAAATGGATGGATCTCAGCCAAATGAAGCTGAATACCAAGTTTCATCCAAAAATATTGGTTGACAAGTGAAATATAAACACCTCCTTATGTTCAGGACTTTTGTTTGAACTGTATATTTGGTAATGCAGCTGTTTAGTCTAATTTTAATAATGCTCTAAAACATATGGTTGTTTTAAATTTCTTTGTTTATCTTCTAGTATTTCTCTCTTATAGTTTGGCTGTGTAATTATTTTGTTAATTAAAATTTGTTGTAAACCCGCCACAGTCCTTCTTTAGTCAACATTTTTTGGTCCTTCGAGCCGGATTAAAACCACATTACCTATGGAAATTGTTTGTAAACTCCTCAAAATTGTATCTGCTATAACTCAAATTGCTAACCCATGTGGATGCTATGAACTATCTTCACGCTACCTTGTTGTCAAGACTAAGTCAACTGCACCCAGAGCCAGGATGAAGACCACAAATACCTCAAAAGTCAGACTTCTATCTGGAGAACACATATATCAATGTTAAATGGGACTACAAAATCAACCTCAACCGCCTTGGAATCACCCGCTCTTGCATCAACCGCCTTGGAATCACCCGCTCTTGCATCAACCGCCTTGGAAACACCCGCTCTTGCATCAACCGCCTTGGAAACACCCGCTCTCGCATCAACCGACTTGGATTCACCTGCTCTCACATCATCTTGTTTGGAATCACCTGCCCTCGCATCAAGCGCTCTGGAAACACCCGCTCTCACATCAACCGACTTGGATTTATCCGCTGTCGCATCAACTGCTTTGTTATCACCAGTCTCAAATAATACTAACATTAACTGTCCTTTATCTAAAACCTACTCATCTGCAGTACATGTACTTGTTCTCGCCATACCATAGCCAATGTTTTGATAATGTATTGTCTAATCAATTAATTTGATTTTCCGGTTGCCCTTGAATTTTCTGTTGAAGCTGGATTGCTTCAAGGGGGCCGGTATGTTCAGGACTTTTGTTTGAACTGTATATTTGGTAATGCAGCTGTTTAGTCTAATTTTAATAATGCTCTAAAAACATATGGTTGTTTTAAATTTCTTTGTTTATCTTCTAGTATTTCTCTCTTATAGTTTGGCTGTGTAATTATTTTGTTAATTAAAATTTATTATAAACCCGCCACGGTCCTTCTTTAGTCAACACCTTATTCTCCATAAGATTAACATTGGAGCCCCAAAATACAATGTACTGTCTTTAGACTTTGTAATATCTCGGTAACCAATGGAGATAGAGCAAAGCTTCAAGATACTAAATTGTGTGTTTTTTTGAGCTAAATCCAATGGTCAAAATAAAAATTTAAAATTTTTTAAATTTACATATGAAAAATGCAAAAAACTTATTTTTGGGGTACAAAACCCCCAAAACTACCCCTTCCGGTAGGTCGATATGTTTGGTTTATACGAACTCATCCAAATAAACGTAGGATTACACATCTCTACCAAATTTGGTGCCGATCGGACCATTTTTAGCGAATTTCCCATAGGGAATAAGCTATTACCGTAGGTCTCATGGTAAGAAGCCCGGGACCATGTTACTTTTTCGTTTTTAGGTGCCCAGAGACCAAAAATAAGTCATTAAAATTTATATATATATATATATATATGTATATATATATGTATATATATATATGTATATATGTATATATATATGTATGTATGTGTCCCTAGACACGATAACTCTCGTAAAAAAGGTCCGATCGACACCAAATTTGGTAGAGATGGTTAATCCTACGTTTATTCGGATGAGTTCGTAAACCAGACATATCGACCTACCGGAAGGGGTAGTTTTTGGGGGTTTTGTACCCCAAAAATGGGTTTTTTGAATTTTTTATATGTAATTTTTGAAAATTTTAAATTTTTATTTTGACCATTGGATTCAGCTTAAAAAAACACACAATTTAGTATTTTGAAGCTTTGCTCTATCTCCAATGGTTACCGAGATATTACAAAGTCTAAAGACAGTACATTGTATTTTGGGGCTCCTATGTTAATCTTATGGAGAATAAGGATGTGCTAATATTTCAATTATTAGGCTTCTTTCAGATCAGTGCGGTCCGGCGCCGCACCGGACCGGACGTGCGGCGGCGACCGGAAGGCCTTTTCATATCAAAGCGGCCGAATCCGGCGATTTCCAGGCCAATATTATTCAAATTTTAAATACAAATCCCCATTTTTATATCTTTTTTACAATTTAATTTTTAGAAAAATTTATAAATTTGATATTCCTAACGGTTTAGAAGATGGTAACGGTATAGAAAGTTAGTTTTTGTTTTCAATACCTAAGAATAACATGAAAAAATTCACAACCATTCCAGAGTTTTTGCACACACGGTAAATGAATACGGTAAACGCTAAACGCTATTTAATTAATGGTGGATTTGGGTACTTTTGATGCTTAAAGCTATGAAAGTTCGTTGAAAAGTGGTCAATAGGAACCATTAAGCACTAATAATACAGTTGAAATATCCTGTGTAACGTAATATACGAAAATTTGCCAACTTAAAAATAGCGTTTAGCTTTTACCGTAAGATTTACCGTATGTTGCAAAAACTCTATTGTCTCTGAGAATTTTACGTTAAACAAAACTGTCGAAGCATGAAAATAAATGTCTTACTGTACCTACAATATTGGATTGGTGGGATGTCTTTGATTTAGTACTATATGTAATTTTCGTAATGTATCAAAATAAATTGCTCGATTTCGACCAACAAATGCTGTAGGATACAGGTATTTTTTTTTTTTTTTTTTTTTTTTAAAATAGAGAGTTTTTGCACATACGATAAATGAGTACGGTAAACACTAAACGCTATTTAAAATATGGTGGATTTAGGTACTTTTATTGCTTGAAGCTGCAAAAACTCGTTGAAAAGTAATCCTTAGGAAGCAATGGACATCATTTATACAGTTGAACTATTCTGTGTAACATAAGATACGTAAATTTGCCAATTTAAAAATAGCGTTTAGCGTTTACCGTGTGTTGCAAAAACTCTTTAATATTAGAGTGGGGGAGTGATTTAAACTGTAAACAAAAAATTAAAACTCGTAACAAACATGTTCGAGTATCAGATTTCCTTAAATAACGTTTTAAATCAGTTATAATGTCTTTCAGTAACTCCTAGTCAGCTGTTATATTTTTAAGCCAAACCTATGCCTTGTTAAAAGTAACAGTTCTAAAGTAAACTGATTAAAAAACAACTTCTCTAATAATATTGTAAAACTTATACACAATATGTTGTGATGTAAAATTACCGGCTGGTATAAAGCAGTGAAATAAAATAAATAAATAAATAAAAACAAAGGGCTCCAGCCAATTGGACATTAGCGAGGATAAACGAACCCCCGCCACCATCTCTCCCTAGAAGGATCAGGTTTTAAAAAAACTGGCTATATATGAAAACAATTATGCTTCCGGGTTGTGTTATAATAAAAACACATCTCCCCATGCTTCCGTTACAAAAACACGGTTATGGTGTTCTTTTAAGGATTTCTCCCACAACACTGGCCTCTGGTTGACCAAAATTATCAAGTGCTTGATGTCGATTCATTCCTCCATGTCGTACACAGTGCTTATTAAAAACTACAGTTCAACAAGAAAACTGTAGAACCAACACTAGTCAACCACTGAGAGATAGAGAGTGAAAAATATTCGATTTACGTCCGGCGAAAACCCTGCCGGAACGCACTGATGTGAACGCGTCGATAAAAACCAATGTACGAAACAATGTACGGTCCGGTGCGGCGACGGAAGGTACGTTTTTGCTTTCCGGCGGTCTTCCGGCGCCGGACGTCCACCGTGGTTCGTCCGGACGCTGCCGCACTAGTATGAACGCTCCCATTAGGATCAACAGTCAACAAATTTTCGTCCGGTCCGGTACGGCGCCGGACCGCGCTGATCTGAAAGAAGCCTTAACCAATATTTTTGGTTTAAACTTGGTATTCAGCTTCATTTGGTTGAGATTAATCCATTTATTGTAAAAAAATCTTGGTTTTTGTGCTTATCATAGCAGCAAACCTGCATACTCCTTTCCCATGTTAATCATATGGAGAATAGGCAAACTCCTTTAGCAATGGACAGATATTAATGAAACTTAGTATATGGCTTCATATGGTCGAGATAATTATGTTTTTAAGCTAAAAACCTACTTTTAGTGTTCCCCATGGCAGCATACCTGCATACTCTTTCCCTATTTATCATAAGGAGAATAAGTTAGACATTTATTTCCCTATTTATGGGCATGTGAAGATACTTTGTTTACAGGTTTATCTGATTAAAATTAATATTAATAATTTGGAAATTCGCTGAGTACGCAGGTCTGCTGCGACGGGGGGTATTACGAGAGTTATCGTGTCTAGGGACACATACATACATACATACATATATATACAGGGTGTCCCGGAACTCTCTGGAACAATTTTGTATATTTGTTCCTTGCATCGAGACAAGAAAAAAACATCATACAAATAGCGGTCTAAAATCCATCGTTTAGCCGCTAGCCGCCATTTTGTTTTTTTCACGTAATAATTTTTATTTCCGTAACGGATGGTTGTATTTAGTTCATATTTGGTATGAATCTTTATCATACTAAAGTACATTTTCTGGGAAAAAATTAATTTTTTCTGCTGTGTATTTTCAAAATGGCGGCCATTTTAAAATTTCAAACTCAAATATCTCAAATTTGGTAAATTTCCAAAAAAATTTACTTTGTACAAAAAAGTTGCCAAATTTAATTATCTAACCAACGGTACCAAATTTGTAAGGATCTGATTACAAATAACGGAGTTATTGCGATTTTTCTGTGAAAATGGCCATAATTTGCATTAATTATAATGCAAAATCAATGTTTTTTTTTGGAGAAAAATCACAATAACTCCGTTATTCGTCATCAGATCCTTACAAACTTGGTACCGTTGATTAGATAATTAAATTTAGCAAATTTTTTGTACACAGTAAATTTTTTTTGAAATTTACCAAATTTGAGATATTTGAGTTTGAAAATTTAAAATGGCCGCCATTTTGAAAATAGACAGCAGAAAAAATTAATTTTTTTCCAGAAAATGTACTTTTGTATGATAAAGATTCATACCAAATATGAACTAAATACAACCGTCCGTTACGGAAATAAAAATTATTACGTGAAAAAAACAAAATGGCGGCTAGCAGCTAAACGATGGATTTTAGACCGCTATTTGTATGATGTTTTTTTCTTGTCTCGATGCAAGGAACAAATATACAAAAGGGTCCCAGAGAGTTCCGGACACCCTGTATATATATATATATATATATATATATATTGTGTTTTATAAATTGTGTTTTATGAGTTTTAACCACAGTGGAATTTTGATCAATGTTTGTGGCCAGACGTCAATCTTAATTGAATTTACCGTTATTCTAGTATAAGGGATATCTATTACACACTACTTAAATTATGTCCGGAGAAAAATTTTTCTAAATTTAAAAATCTTGGATCTTGTTTTAACCCAATGTCTATGTTTGTTTCTTTTTTTATCGAATTTCCCATAGGGAATAAGCTATTACCGTAGGTCTCATAGTAAGACCTAAGCCTGGGACCATATTACTTTTTCGTTTTTAGGTGCCCAGAGACCAAAAATAATAGTCATTAAAATTTATATATATATATATATATATATATATATATACCTAAAAACGAAAAAGTAACATGGTCCCAGGCTTAGGTCTTACTATGAGACCTACGGTAATAGCTTATTCCCTATGGGAAATTCGATAAAAAAAGAAACAAACATAGACATTGGGTTAAAACAAGATCCAAGATTTTTAAATTTAGAAAAATTTTTCTCCGGACATAATTTAAGTAGTGTGTAATAGATATCCCTTATACTAGAATAACGGTAAATTCAATTAAGATTGACGTCTGCGCCACAAACATTGATCAAAATTCCACTGTGGTTAAAACTCATAAAACACAATTTCTGACCATCATGGGGTGAGCTGTATACTTTTAAATCAAACAATGACAAAATCTGCGGCGAAACTTTGTTATAAAAATCCGTCTCCACCGTTATTATCGATGTGGAAATTTTGATATTGCGATTGAAATTGAGCGATGAAAACAATCGAATCAACAACGATACTGAGAAAAGATATGTATAATAATAATAATCTAACCTAACAGTGTAACCGTAAACCTCCGTCACTTTAATTGACAGCGATGTTTATAACAACAAAATCAATGGTGTTTGGAAACATTTAAAATGCATATTCCCTCAATACAATACCAAAAAAAAAAAAAAAAAACCTTTCTGATTTGTATTTGGCAGCATTTGTGTGACGCCATTTTAAATCTAACGAAGTCTGCTTCTTCTCACAATTTGAATTTAGATACAGCTACACAACAAACTTGGATAGTGTATTTTGTGTTGTTCTTTGTGTTACAGGTTACATTAGCTACAATTTTTACTTTTTCAGTTGTTGTTATTTTCAGTTACTTGTTTGAATATATAAGGTATTTGTTTTATTGTCAAAAGGTTTATTTCATTATATTAGAACGGGAAACTAAATCAGGTGATAAGCTTAGAATCGTAATTGTATCGTGTAATTGTACCATTGATACAATAGCAATATTATCGCAATTTCGAAATTTCCACATCGATAAAAACGGTGGAGACGGATAACGAAGTTTCGCCCAAAAAACTAGCTCTACCCCCCAATTCATGGGTACCAGATTATTCAATCTGCTAGGTCTACTTGGAAACCTAAAATCAACTCAAGGCAATAAAAATTTGTTAAAAAACTAAAACATAACTTCTTGACAAACCTTATTACAATTTTAAAGAATATTATGAGAAGCACAATGTAATCCAGCTACTTGGAGGTCATGGATTGTGGATAGTTAAAAAAACTTATAAGCGATGGCTTGTGGATGCGATATTCTCTGGTGAGGATTAACGTCCGCACTAGTGAATACTAGTTCATCCATAAAGATCATCCTCATAATTAGACCTATTCGTATATGTGAGGTCAAATTGTGGTTCGGATCCCACGTTAAACTGTAGGCCCCTAGATACCATTGGCTATTGGACTATTAATTAACAGTCCTGTCTAAGAAGAACGTCGGCCTTAGTCAGTTACAAGACTACAAGATCACGTCACAATCATCCTACACTCATCATCTCTCATTCATATTCAGGTTAAAATACCCACTATATGTAGGCTTGCCATACGTCCCGGTTTGACCGGGACCGTCCCGGTTTGACCGGGACCGTCCCGGTTTTTCGCTATTGTCCCGGTGTCCCGGCCGGTTTTGCTTTTGTCCCAATTTTTGTAAAAATTGAGAAAACTGTGATTTATTGATAAAAAACAACAATTTGTGTTTTTATTTCTTAAATCAGCATGACGATTTAATTTTTTAGAAGGCAATCAATTTTAAAGTAAAAATGTAATTTGATGTGGATGTGTAAAATGGTGGATAAAGGTTGGCTGGGCAGGTCTAGTGTACTTGTGACGTGGAAGAAATGGAAATAGGGTATGATTGGAAAAGGTCTGTTCCAGTCAAATGTCAATAAGAGACGATTTATAACTTTTCCAACGTTATTTTTATTCAAGAAGGCGTAGGACCACCCTATCTGTTGAGCATGTGTTAAAATAATAAGCTAACAAAAATATGGAACTGCTTTCATTTTTTTAGTTTTAACTACTGTAATTAATCATTCCTACACAATCCGAAACATTTTAATTTTTCCATACTAAAATAAAATAAAATATTGTATATAAGCTACAATTTTTTTTCTAAAACATTTTAAATCTAGACTTAGGCTAAGTTGAAATTTTGCATAATTGAGACCACCGAATCGTTCTTCATCTACACCTGTTTGAGGGTGTGGGGGGGGGGGGTTCATACTGGGCGTCCCGGTTTGGTCCCGTAAAATTATGGCAAGCCTAACTATGTGAGGTCCCTGTCTCAAGATAGTGATAATATAGTGATACCCTATTAGGCCCTAGAAAAGGCTCGAAGTAGGCATTAACAACTCCCCATCATGACGAAGAGGACTTGGTAAAAGGTAAACACGATAGCCTACATACACCAAATTCTTATAGTCTTACCTTTTGAGCTGCTTTGGGTACGTTGCTAGGTAAAAGTTTCATACAATGTGAAGAAGTTAATCCAAGAAGTGTATAGTCTACCCTTGAAAGTTCCATGGACTACTTATTCAAATTCTTTGGGTAATGCTTAAAATCCCATTGGGAGTACAAAAAAGTTAATATAATATAATTCTTATTCGTAGGTCAGTTTTGCCATTTCACTATTAAAGTTATTTCAATATTGATAAATTCTTTGTTTCCCTTACAGACAGGCAGAACGAAACACAAAACAACACAACAACAGACAACACAAATCAGCTGACCTGTTGCCATAGAAACGGTTGAAAGAGAAGAAGGGAGTGAGTATTCCGGGCGCCTCACCAGGGTCACCAAAACGGTAACTTCGTCTGCTATGTCGTCTGCTAACAAGGCATTTGCATTGTTTAGCAGACGACAAATTAGTCACCGGTAAACCCGGTGAGGCGCCCGGAATACTACCAAAGTGATCCACTCAGTGCGTTTTCAATATATTCGACCATTGTCTATGGATACTGAAAGCATTGAATTTGGATACTATAATACGTAATATCCAAAATCAATGGTATAACCTTAGACTAAAGATACAGGCATTGACTAAGGATACAAATAGACGAACCAAGCTTATGACGAATTTGTGCCTGTTCGTGAAATTAGTTCATGTTCGTCACGCTAGAGAGCGCTGGCGCTGGTTTGTTTACATTTGTACTTGATCGCCGCCATATTAGAACTAACCTCATTTAGTCATTTAATAATTGAACATATTATTATTATTGTACAGCAGCATACAAGACATAAGTTATAATTTTACTTTTCACCCCCTTGAATTACTTTTGTCTTTATATAATCCCACATTACAATTTATTTACTTCAGATATATTATTGAAATGAACTTCAATCACTAATTACTCTTTTATAAGTTAATCAAGGCATAGGCTTAGCTTAGGCTTTAGATTGAGTTTTGGAGCAAACCTGTAACAGCTTAGCTTTCAGGCTAATTAATAAAATATGTTGTGGTGACTCAAGCAGTAAAAAATATTTGTTGTAAATTTCTGCCTGGAAGGAAACGTTCAATAGCTGTGCTATGGCAGAGCCTGATCCAAGATGCAACAAACTTCAAGGTGAGTTGATAGTCCATTGATAGTCCTTACTTTCTATTGTGAAAGTCTTATACATTATTTTATAGCTTGTATTACCTCTTATTGAACACTAGCCTATTACTATAACACTATTTACTTTAGAATACGGTAATGTTGTGTGTAGGATAGTAGGGCCTAAACTTACGGAACTTAAGTTTCATATAGGCTACACACCGGTACATAGTACATCCTGCCTCACCTAGATTAACAACAAATTCAGCGGCTTAAGACCATTACTAAAAATTGTAGTTTTCCAGCCCATTGAATAGTGGATTAATTCTAATCCTATAGCCTAACTTAGTTGGATAATGACAATGTCCAGTGCATGATTGGAATAATTCACAACAATAAATATTGCTTACTAGTGCGGTGGTTGTCTTGGGATAAAGTAGCACACAAAGTGGTAGCCCGATTTAAACAAAAGTCATGCTGATTGGTTTTAATACGGTTATTTGATGTGGTTTGATTCCTACTTGTTTGGTGAGGTTAGGCCTCCTGGTTCGCAAATAGGATGGAAGCTGCCAAAAGCTTCAATTAATAGGCCTAAATAAAATTTTAATTCCATTTTGGGTTTATTTACATTGCAAGGATTTTGAGCTAGTTTAACTAGGAGCTTGAGGTTAATATATTCTGGTTTGTTCTCAAAGAGCTTTAAATCGTGTAAGCTAGAGGGATTAATTTATGTGTCTGTAGTAGCCTATATGAATGCTGATGAATCTTGGGGGATATCTGTGATCCGTAACAGTAGGATTAAGGGAAATTTTAGGAGTCAATACATTTTCTGCACCCCTGTACGGTAGTTTTTTTTTAGAATAGAATAAATGTTGTTAAGCTAAATTTTGTATTTCACAGTAATTTTTTATCCCATTCAATCGAAATATCGATACATACTTTTATTCGACAGTTGTGTAGGCGCTAAGATATATGAAACTGTATGCTACCTGAATTGATAACAATAATGATTATGAATGTACAAACGACTAGATAGACTATGTGATGCGGTTGAATTGATTAAAGAATGAGACTGGACATGAGATCATGAAAAAATTCTATGTGACAAATTAAATACAAACAGATAATCTATGATCATTTGCGAGAAAAAATTTTGAAAGGCTTGGTACGGTACCGTACTGTAAAGATTGTTAATTTTGTAACGAGAAAAACAAGAATTTGAAGGATAACGTTTAGTCTAACACTTTTAGGCCTATACTATTTTATAAAACGATCCTATTTAGCCTATATGGATTCCCCTGACTTTCCTGATTTAATGCCAATATCTCTGACTTCTGTGTAGTAGACCAAATGCATTTTATTTTGCAATTCTTGTGAAAGATAGGCCTACATATGGAAGGAATTTACATGCCGTTGTTTATTAAGTTTTTATTGGAGCCTTTTCTAATCATTTTGTCTTTTGGAAAATTATAAAATTTGTTGTCAAACGGTGTAAAACAACACTGTAAAGATATGCTCTTTCTTGATTGGGCTATATTGTCAATGTGGTAGATGAATTCAATTTGAAAAATGGCGTTACACAGTTACAAGAAGTAGGCCTACCGAGAACGCAAATTAGAAAACAGGCAGAACTAGTTTATTCCCATCCCATGTAAACCCGCCTGATAGCTTACTGGCAGTCGAGACTCGGCACCCGTCATGAGCGCTCACGTTTTAATAAGAGTAGGCCTACAGTTTTTATTCGTCCGTGTTAGTTGTCTGTGTTAGTGTTATGTGTATCTTTTAAACTGTGACGTGACCATCATAACGATGTGTTGAAACCAAGTTTTTGTGTGACCAGAAGATGATGTAATTTAAAATCAAAACGCGTAGTCCAGTCTTGGAGTAAGAGGATCACTGGCTGTATCAGGTATTTTAACCTTTTAGCAATATATGTCAACGTGATTCAGAATAAACAACACACAATGAAACTACAATAATGATTTATTGGTTCTTATATGAATTACAGCTTTACTTATTTTTTCAGCGGCAGGGAGCCTACTTTTAAAGAGACCAACAAAGGATGCTCAGAAGCAAAGAATTAGCTGAGACATATCATGAAGTTCTCTTGTGGCAAAAGGTCAGTAAAGCAAAGTTTCATTCTCTTTTCATTTCACACTAATTTTCTATACAGGAGGATTTTGGAGTTGTATTTCGTTGTAAAAACGATTGTTTAAGTTTTATTTAGTGAATTTTCCTATAGGGAATAGGCCTATGCTATTATGGTAGTAGTCATGGTAAGACCTAAGCCCGTTACCAAGTTACTTTTTAGTTTTGAGGTTGTTAAGAAGGGTACTTATATTTGGGGGTAGGCCTATATTTTATTTTTGTTGAAAAAGACAATAGGCTAATTTATTAATAATGCAGGTAGTTAGTAAAAATAAAAATATAATGTAGTTCTTTGTAAGCATGATTCATAACAAATAACTGTTGGGCCTAAAGTATGTTAATCGGATTAATGGTTTGCCCTATAGGCCGTATTGTTGTACCAATGTTTAACAAACTGATTATTTTCCAAATTCGCAACCCCCATATTTTCCCCAGAATCACTTATAAACTGTATGTGAGGTGGAAAACCAGAAGGTGTCACCTCTTGTTGGCCCTGTGTTTGAAGGTTGATAATAGTTAATAATTGATAATAAAATTTTTCCGAAAAAGTTTACGGGGTGTAAATCTCCAAAATCCTTCCGGTTAAAAAAAAGAATAATCCTGAAGCCATGTTAAGCTACAGTTCTAGCTACAGGCTTAGAAATATCCGTCACTCCTAATTATTATTCTGGGGCTATACAAAATGAATTTTAGTTCCTATTTTTGCAAATTTTACGAGACCCACGTGAAGAACTAGATTTTTGGGTACTTTGAAAGCAAGGGACTGTTCTTTGAGGCCCAGCATGGGTTTGGAGGGGGAAGAGAGGGGGAGGAGATTTTCTCTGTGTGCGCCCTATCTCGCGAGTATGCTCAGTGCGGAGCTTATTTCCCCATGAAACTTTCTTTGTTATAGGTTATAGTATGTGTGTATAAGTATGGTATATGTATATTTGATTTATAATTATTATCAAATACATTTTGTCTGCATTGATTTTTAATTATACTAGCTTACCCGGCATACTTCGCAGTGCCAACTTGAGAAATTTGTTGCCGTTCAGGTAAGGTCACTGCGCTCACTCCCCATCAGGCTTAGTTCGTTTGCTACGCTCACTCGCCGCAAGTCTATAATATCGTCTGGTTTTTTATTGCCAATCTCCCCTCAATAATATAAATGAGAAGAGCTGTTTATTAAATTAATGATCGCCAAAAATTAGTAATCATATGTTACAATACAAAAATGTTGCTCCCATAAGAATAACATGATAACTTTGAGGAGATCTAGGGCGTTGCCCATTGTAAATATTAATATGACAATAGTTAGACTTTCCTATTTTAAGCCTAAAGAATGAGTATACCAAATTTCAGCACTCTCTAGTCGGGAAGTTGGAGGATTAGTGATGAGTGAGTCAGTGGGTGAGTAATTGAGGGTTTTCTCTTTTATATTTTTAGATTAATGCAAAGAAAAATTCCTCATAATCCCTCTCATGTAACACAGTGATTTAGTGATTTTAACTATTTTATATTATAAAATTACTTACAATGTTTGGTTGAAATATTAAACCTATTAAGTTAAACAATTAATGGTTCTAATGATGAAATGTGGTTCCTGATGAAGTTAGTCAACATTTAAATACAATATTTCGTCATAAAACACGTAAAATGGATTTAATTTGTGCAATTTACTGTTGCAGAGTAAAACTCCGCATGCACTCTGCTGCGGTTTTACTGGTGAAGCGGCTGCTTGAGGGTTAACAGTATTTCTTAATTTATTGTAAACTATTTTTTATATCATGATTGCCCAAGCTGAACAATTTTGTCGAAAGTTTTAATTTATCACTTCACATTTTAAGGGAACGGCTTACTGATGACGTCTTGATTCTTATACCTAAGCATATAGCTACCGGTATGTCAATAGTACATTGGCCTTAGTAAAGACATAGTTAGATCCACAAACCCACTTTAATTTAAATAACCAAGTCAAATTGCTATCAAGCTTTGCATTTTAGGCTTCAAATAATGTTCTTGAAAAATATTAATATGGGGAAAGAATGTTTTTTTCTTTGTGTTGATACTAAATTGAATATCGTTTTCATATAAGGACCTTTTCTAAAATTTCAGTGCTAGAAAAATACCACCCAACTTTTGAAAAGTCCTGGGTTATTATCCATATATAACTTCCTGAAAGTGAAACTTTTTCCAAGCAGGTGGAGGAAAGAGCATGAGATAAAAATTTATAAATAATAAATTGTCGACAAAAAAGTGCTAGAGAGCGATATTTTGGATCTCAATCATATACAGAATCTAAGTAAATCATCGGTGTTTTAAAATAACAATCGAGACAACCGATATTCCCGATTAAGTCTGCCTTATTGACATCGGCGAGCCGATATATCGTTCCATCGCAATTTTTGGATGAAAAGCAAGTCACAATGTATCGATAATTAGTATTTTATGGGAAAACACGATAAATGATATGGTAGGCTATATAGCTCCATAGCATCAAAATGGTCAAGAACGGAACTTGTGAATTAGCCTATATTTATTTTGTGATTTTTTTCGTTGGCCTATTTATATCATACTTGTTTTTTTCCAGGATAAAAGAACAAGAAGAAGCTGATGATGTGTAAATCTTCGAATTGCAAATTTGTGTTTCAATCGGTGTTAGTGTCATATTTTCAACATTATTAAGCTGGTGTTTTTTGTTTGTATTATATTATTCATTTTTGTAAAATTGTTTTTATTCTTACAATGAACAATTCAACCTTATATATAACCAAATATGTGGAAATATTACCTATTCAAAGTTTAAATAAATTAAAGTGTGATGTGTTGAATATTTTTCATCTTTTCCTTAATTGCACTCGAGTAAGATGAGGTTTTTTTAGATCACTCGTTTTTTTTCAGAATATTTTTGAACATTCATTTTATTGAATGATAAAGTAGAGTCCTTAAAACCTAGAATTCTTGATAACTTGGGAACAGGGTGTCTACAACCTTGAAAAAACCTTGAAAACGCCTTTAATTTGAATTGGCCTTGAAAATTCCTTGAGACTTGAAAATGCCAGTGTATCCTTGAATTTAGTTTGATTAAAAAAAAAAAAAAAAACGCGTCGCAGCAGACCTGAGTACTCCGTCAATTTCCATTGGTTATTTATTTTTTATATATAAAAAATTTTATAATAATCAAAGATTTTCACAAAAAAATAAATATTTAATAGCATTATATTTTTAAGTTGATTATTTTACTGTTATTTAGAAATAAATTTTTTGTCAACAGTTATAAACTCTTTTGTTTTTATTGAATACTATTTTAGTAATGAAATTTCACCTGGCGTAAAGGAAATTTTCCTTAGAGACGGGGAAAGTAGAGAAGGCAAGTTGATGGCTGCACGTACTTGCCTGTTGCACTTATTGCAAACTAACCTTGTCTATAGACGTACTTTTCTCCTTAATTTAGGAAAATAGACGTAATGGACAGTATACTTGCAGCCAACTTGCCTTCTCTAAGCAACAAGATTCCTTTGATCTAACTAAATGAACTAAAAAGTTCATGTGAACATATATAGCACTAGCCACCATTTTCTTTATTACACCCAGTAATTTTTATTTCTGAAACTAATTGAAAATTTTTAGAATCTGACAACAAATTATTGCGATTTTTTTCTAATAAAATCATCTTATTTTTCAGGAAGTATAATTCAAAATCAATGTTTTCTGCAGTAAAATGGCAATAACTACGTTATTTGTTTTCAAATCCGTACAAATTTATATGTATAAAATGTCTTAACTGTTTGTGTCTTGTAAAATTCGATGAAATTTACAGGTTTAGAGATGTGTTCCATTGTAACTGAAATAACAAAAATTTAGATACACACAAAAAAAATAAAAAATCATACAAAATGGTTAGTAGACCAGAGACCAAATAATATTGCTTTGTAAAACTTTACCAAAATATGGTAGAACTTAAAGCAATGTTTATATTAAATTATGACATTCTTGCAATTAAAAGTTTCCATTATCCATAAATCCATTTAAGCCAGTCATAATTTTATTTTTTTTTAACAAAAACAAAAACAAATTGGCAAGATATAGTACTTTTAAAAAAAGAAGTTAGTAAACTGTTTAAAAAAAATAAAACTAGGTTCATAAAATTCAGGTAAAAATAAAATTCAAATAAAATTCAGGTTTTTTAATGTAAATTACTTGATTTTCTTATATCTTATATTTGAAAATGTAAAATATTTTGTGAATGTAACGTAAAACAAAGCAGACAATTTTTTAAGTGATGTGAATTTCGCAAGTAGCCTAAAAAATGTGAAAATTAAGTGAAAAGGTAAAATGTTGGTAATTTGAAAACGTGAATTTCACGTCTTTTTCACGTGAAATTAGCAAAAAAAAAATTGTAAAAATAATGCGAAGTTCATGTGAAAATCGAGGAAAAAGGGTGAAAATTCAGTGATAAATTTGCGAGAGTGAAATTTTGGTGAAATTAAAATTTGAATTTCACGTTTTATTTTCATGGGTTTTTGACGCGAAATTCAGTGCAATTTTTATGTCATTTGCGAAAATAACTTGATTTCCTCCTTTTTTTTAACGTGAAAATGTTCAAAATGAAGCGTTATTTTAACGTGAAAATAACGTTTTTGTGCTATCTGGGTAAGTGAAGAAGAACTGTTATTCAAAGTTTTGTCAGGAAGAGTCAACAAACTTGCATTTGCACTATTGGTCACCCATATATATTTCCACATATATTTATAAAATGAATAAGTTAATTGGACGTCACAAGGAAAATAAACAAGTATTCAGAAAAATAGACCCTATAATAAAAATTATAAAAAAAAAAAATCCCCAAGTCCTGGAAGAGAGGAGACCTGAATACCTCAGAGAAAGGCTGAAAACCCGCTCTGAGGTACGTTCCCGCTGCACTAGGCAGGACACCATGCTTGAGTTGCCTCGTGTGCGCTGTGAAGGGGATAGGAGGGGGTTTTCATATTTTGCCCCAAAAACATTAAATATGCTGTTGTCCAGGTTGGGGAGTGGCCTGAGTGCAAATGAATTTAAGAGGGCACTTCTTGACTTGTTGTACAAAGAGGGCACTTTTTATAAAAATTAACTTTGTTTTCACCTGAAACTCACTTTATTTTATTTATTATAAGTTTGTATTTATGACACATTATGTTTAGATTTTAATTTTAATTTATGTACAAATTAATATGACTCGAGTTGTTTTGAAAAACATGTATCATGAAAAGCGCTCTAAATAAAAGACAATTTTATTTATTTATTATTTATTTAATATAACATACTGTAGTAAGAGAAAAAAAGCAAACACTACACTGCTTTATGAGTGCATTAGGATAACATTTTAGAAGGATAATTTACAATTTTGAAAAAAGGTACTTAAATTAATAATACAAATTTACGGGCCACAACAATGACGCAACAATGCTGGCGCAACATGAGAGAGACAGACAAACTATCGATAAAAAGGACAAATAATAATGAAATGTCAAACAGTATGTTAATATAGGCTACTCTTGTCTGTTATGGAGAAAAGCAAAATAATAATTATTTACAGATCATTCTTTGTAATTTAGATTTTAAGACGATAAGCTATAATCATCTTATAAATATACATACAGTTTACATCAAAATTAATAAGCAAAAGATATAATTCATTTACTCATAAGGACCAGAGAATACAAACATAAATAGTTAATAAAAATTTTCAATTTTAAATATCAACTAATAGTTGCAATTTTTTATGTAAAATCAAGATGGTTGTGTTTAATAGCACAATAATAATGATCAGCAACTAAGTGAATGTGAAACATAAGGCCTTTTCGCATCATGCAGACAGACACCATTATTACGTAGCCGGTCCGTTGTGGCACTCGTGCGGTGCCAGTCCGCTCGCTGCGCCGCGCCGCGCCGGCCGGCTCATCGGTAGCGGTGAGGTGGGGTGAGGAGAGGAGCATTGCCAAACCAAAATATCTCGGCCGGGAAGCAGACGATGCCACGGCGCGCCGTTAGTTCCAGGGACGACCACGGAAGCAGCACTGCATTGGGAAAAAACTCAGAGATTGGCTGAAAATCCAACAGGTTCGCTAGTCGCGCTCTCAAAAGCTTGGCTTCAAATTAAAGCATTGCTTGGCTATTCTATTTAGATGTATATTCAATGATACAGGTAATGTCATTGCTATCGATACCGAAAGTACGTAGAAACTTTCAGTATCTGTAGTCAATGATGCTGTACAGATGATACAGCCCCTGCCTATGGATACTATGCTGTAGTTTACCATTTACCATTTACCAGGTCCTCTTCGCCATGATCGTCAGGGAATCGTCATCTTCTTCTTTCTTCAATTGACCTCTGTTGTGTATGTGTTATGTGTATGTGTGTTTAGGGCCTATTTTTTTTTATGTTCCTCAAAAAATTCGTTTAGAGAATAGTAAGGCTTTTTAAGAGATATTGTTTTAGTTTACTTGAAAAAGTTTTGTTATTTTTTATTTGTTTTAAATTCTCTGGAAGGTTGTTGTAGAGTTTTACCCCCATGATGGAGGGTATTTTACTGGTTTTTGCTAACCTATGATGTGAGAAATCAAAATTTGTTTTATTTCTTAGATTATGACTGTGACATTCTGATCGTTTTTTGGGAGGATTTTGACGGATTAGGTTTATGGTTTCTAGGATGTAAATGGAAAAGAGTGTCAGGATGTTGTTGTTAATAAAAAAAGGTTTGCAGTGCTCTTGAGGTTGGAGTTGTTCGATGATTCTGATGGCTTTCTTTTGCAAGATCATGATTTTTTGAGTTAATGTTTCAGAAGCAGTTCCCCAGGCTATTATTCCATATCTAAGTTGTGATGCGAATAGTGCATGATAAGCTGTAATGGTGATATTTTTATTAGTGATTTGTCTCAGTCTTCGGAGTGCAAAAAGTGTGGTTGAGAGCTTTTTTTGAAGTTGTTCAAGGTGCGGTTGCCAATTTAGGTGTTCATCGATGGTGATGCCAAGGAACTTTGTGGTGTTTGAAGTGGCTATTGTAGATGAAGTTGCTGAGACGACTGGTGAATCGGTAGTTGTTGTGAAATTTATGTTTACTGTCTTGCTTTTATTGATTTTTAATTTTAGGTGGTTGCAGGTGCTTTCAGCCAGATTTAGTGTTTCTTCTATTGTTTTTTCTAAACTTTTTGCTTCTGTCAGTGGGGATAGTATTGTTGTGTCGTCAGCAAATATAATTGTTTTTCTGTCTTCTGGAAGTGTTGAAGGGAAGGAGTTTATGTAAATTAAAAACATTGGGGGTCCAAGTATCGAGCCTTGGGGAATTCCGAATCGTGATGTGAGTTGGTCAGATCTTGCTTTGAGTTCATTGTTTTTGTGATAGTGTTCAAGTTCAACTTGCTGGGTTCTATTTGAGAGATAATTTATTATCCAGTTCAGAGCATTGCCCCTGATATTCAAGTCTTCAAGTTTGTTTATGAGTATCTGTCTGTCAAGGCTGTCGAACGCCTTCTGAAGGTCGAGAAAAATGCCGCAGGCGGATTTCTTATTTTCCCAAAAATTTGTAATTTCTTCGCAGAGTTGATTTAAGGCTGTGCCAGTCGATTTAGCCTTCAGGAAGCCATGTTGTTGCTTGCTTATTGCTGATGTTGTATTGAGGTAGTTTAAAAGTTGTTGCCTTTTCTAGGTATTTTGACAGTGTCGGTAGTATCGATATAGGCCTATAGTTCCCAATTTCTTGCTTTTTCCCCTTTTTGAATTTGGGGTAAATTATAGCTGATTTCATTCCTTTTGGAACGACTGCTTGTATTATTGATGTATTTATTATATCTAGGAGTGGTAATATTAATTCATCCTCACAGTATTTGACCATTTTATTGGATATATCATCATATCCGGTTGCATTTTTTGGTGGCATTTGATTGAAGATTTGTTCGAGTTCGTTTTTTGTTATTGTTTTGAAGGACTGTAGGCCAGGTTCCAGGTTATTTGTATGTATATTGGGGTTGATATGCGTTGATAAGAGAGGTTCGGGAGCTTCTATTTCGGCTTGGTCTTGAGGTTCTCCGATTGAAGTAAAGAAATTGTTAAAGTGGTTTGCAATTTGTTTTGGGTTGGCAATAAGTTGGTTTTGATAGTTTAGAGTAATCTGTTCTCTATTTATATTTGGCGGTTTTCTCTCTTTATTTATGATGTTCCAGACTTCTCTATTTTTGTTCGGTGCGTCTGAGATATTGTTAATGAGTTGTTCCGATTTCCTCCTCTTGATTTCAAGGTCGTAAATTTTCTTTAGCTGATTGTATATTAATTTGTCTTGGTCCAATCCGGTGTTTAGAAATTTGTCCTGAGCTTTTGTCAGGGAATTCTTTAATTCGGTTAGGCGGTCGTCCCAGGGAATTTTCACTTTTCTAGGTTTTATTGTCTTTATCATTTTAGGCATGGCCATTTCCACAGTAGTTTTTATAATATTTACAAAGGCATTATATTTTTTTCAGCTGTAGTTGAGAGATATACTTCCTTCCAATCTTGTTTTTTCAGTTCATTTTTTAGATCGTCAAGGGTATTTGAGTTTGTTTTTCTTATAGCTTTCTTTAGCGGGGGCCTTATGTTAGCGGAGAAGAAGGCAATCTCGCAGCTTAGGCTTTTATGGTCAGATAAATGACTATCAGAGACTTTGACTTTTATGGATGCCAGATCTAAATTTGTAGCGCACACATCTATCCCTGTTGCACTATTTTGTGTGACACGGGTGTAGGGTAGGTTTAGAGGTTCCAGTAGATGTTGTTGGAGCAGATCTTTGAAGTTTTTTGTTTCTGGGTTTTGTGTGTTTTTGATATTGAAGTTTTGATCTCCAAGCATAATAATTTTTTTGGGGAGTTAGTCAATGATACAGCCGTTGACTATTGATACTACGTATATAAATCTATGATACTACGTATCTATAGTATCTAAAGTCAATGATACAGCATTGTGTTGTCGATTGTCGATGGTATAACAAAAATCAATTGTAGATACAAATGTTGGAATAATTTCATTTATTTCCACCATTGACTAAGGATACAAATAGACGAACCAAGCTTATGACGAATTTGTGCCTGTTCGTGAAATTAGTTCATGTTCGTCACGCTAGAGAGCGCTGGCGCTGGTTTGTTTACATTTGTACTTGATCGCCGCCATATTAGAACTAACCTCATTTAGTCATTTAATAATTGAACATATTATTATTGTACAGCAGCATACAAGACATAAGTTATAATTTTACTTTTCACCCCCTTGAATTACTTTTGTCTTTATATAATCCCACATTACAATTTATTTACTTCAGATATATTATTGAAATGAACTTCAATCACTAATTACTCTTTTATAAGTTAATCAAGGCATAGGCTTAGCTTAGGCTTTAGATTGAGTTTTGGAGCAAACCTGTAACAGCTTAGTTTTCAGGCTAATTAATGAAATATGTTGTGGTTACTCAAGCAGTAAAAAATATTTGTTGTAAATTTCTACCTGGAAGGAAACGTTCAATAGCTGTGCTATGGCAGAGCCTGATCCAAGATGCAACAAACTTCAAGGTGAGTTGATAGTCCATTGATAGTCCTTACTTTCTATTGTGAAAGTCTTATACATTATTTTATAGCTTGTATTACCTCTTATTGAACACTAGCCTATTACTATATAACACTATTTACTTTAGAATACGGTAATGTTGTGTGTAGGATAGTAGGGCCTAAACTTACAAAACTTAAGTTTCATATAGGCTACACACCGGTACATAGTACATCCTGCCTCACCTAGCTTAACAACAAATTCAGCGGCTTAAGACCATTACTGAAAATTGTAGTTTTCCAGCCCATTCAATAGTGGATTAATTCTAATCCTATAGCCTAGTTGGATGATGACAATGTCCAGTGCATAATTGTAATACTTCACGACAATAAATATTGCTTACTAGTGCGGTGGTTGTCTTGGGATAAAGTAGCACCTGTAGTAACTATAAAGTAGTAACCTGGAAGGATTTACAAGGAGAGCTAACATCCATCTCCATAGCACCCGTAGAAACAATGACCTGGACATACCTTACTGTCGCCTCAACAAGAGAAAGGATTCCTTCCCTGTTTTTGCTCTTCGCCTTTACAATGCCATCCCTGCAAGGTTCAGGGAGCTAAAAAATTCACAGTTCACTACTAGAATGAGGGATTGGCTCGCAAGAAACCCCCTGTATTCCTTTAAAGAATTCTTTGAGGCAAGCCGGGACATGACTGTCTAGCCGCCGCCATCTTAGTTATGTTGTAAATATCAGTTAAGTTTTAAGTATTAATTGACGCTGTCTATCCAGCCTGCTGGTCAACGACGAAGAAGAAGGTATCCAAGGTAGGTAGCACACAAAGTGGTAGGCCGATTTAAACAAAAGTCATGCTGATTGGTTTTAATACGGTTATTTGATGTGGTTTGATTCCTACTTGTTTGGTGAGGTTAGGCCTCCTGGTTCGCAAATAGGATGGAAGCTGCCAAAAGCTTCAAGTAATAGGCCTAAATAAAATTTTAATTCCATTTTGGGTTTATTTACATTGCAAGGATTTTGAGCTAGTTTAACTAGGAGCTTGAGGTTAATATATTCTGGTTTGTTCTCAAAGAGCTTTAAATCGTTTAAGCTAGAGGGATTAATTTATGTGTCTGTAGTAGCCTATATGAATGCTGATGAATCTTGGGGGAAATCTGTGATCCGTAACAGTAGGATTAAGGGAAATTTTAGGAGTCAATACATTTTCTGCACCCCTGTACGGTAGTTTTTTTAGAACAGAATAAATGTTGTTAAGCTAAATTTTGTATTTCACAGTAATTTTTTATCCCATTCAATCGAAATATCGATACATACTTTTATTCGACAGTTGTGTAGGCGCTAAGATATATGAAACTGTAGGCTACCTGAATTGATAACAATAATGATTACGAATGTACAAACGACTAGATAGGCTATGTGATGCGGTTGAATTGATTAAAGAATGAGACTGGACATGAGATCATGAAAAAATTCTATGTGACAAATTTAATACAAACAGATAATCTATGATTATTTGCGAGAAAAAATTTTGAAAGGCTTGGTACGGTACCGTACTGTAAAGATTGTTAATTTTGTAACGAGAAAAACAAGAATTTGAAGGATAACGTTTAGTCGAACACTTTTAGGCCTATACTATTTTATAAAACGATCCTATTTAGCCTATATGGATTCCCCTGACTTTCCTGATTTAATGCCAATATCTCTGACTTCTGTGTAGTAGACCAAATACATTTTATTTTGCAATTCTTGTGAAAGATAGGCCTACATATGGAAGGAATTTACATGCCGTTGTTTATTAAGTTTTTATTGGAGCCTTTTCTAATCATTTTGTCTTTTGGAAAATTATAAAATTTGTTGTCAAACGGTGTAAAACAACACTGTAAAGATATGCTCTTTCTTGATTGGGCTATATTGTCAATGTGGTAGATGAATTCAATTTGAAAAATGGCGTTACACAGTTACAAGAAGTAGGCCTACCGAGAACGCAAATTAGAAAACAGGCAGAACTAGTTTATTCCCATCCCATGTAAACCCGCCTGATAGCTTACTGGCAGTCGAGACTCGGCACCCGTCATGAGCGCTCACGTTTTAATAAGAGTAGGCCTACAGTTTTTATTCGTCCGTGTTAGTTGTCAGTGTTAGTGTTATGTGTATCTTTTAAACTGTGACGTGACCATCATAACGATGTGTTGAAACCAAGTTTTTGTGTGACCAGAAGATGATGTAATTTAAAATCGAAACGCGTAGTCCAGTCTTGGAGTAAGAGGATCACTGGCTGTATCAGGTATTTTAACCTTTTAGCAATATAAGTGAACGTGATTCAGATTAAACAACACACAATGAAAACTACAATAATGATTTATTGGTTCTTATATGAATTACAGCTTTACTTATTTTTTCAGCGGCAGGGAGCCTACCTTTAAAGAGACCAACAAAGGATGCTCAGAAGCAAAGAATTAGCTGAGACATATCATGAAGTTCTCTTGTGGCAAAAGGTCAGTAAAGCAAAGTTTCATTCTCTTTTCATTTCACACTAATTTTCTATACAGGAGGATTTTGGAGTTGTATTTCGTTGTAAAAATGATTGTTTAAGTTTTATTTAGTGAATTTTCCTATAGGGAATAGGCCTATGCTATTATGGTAGTAGTCGTGGTAAGACCTAAGCCCGGCACCAAGTTACTTTTTAGTTTTGAGGTTGTTAAGAAGGGTACTTATATTTGGGGGTAGGCCTATATTTTATTCTTGTTGAAAGAGACAAATAGGCTAATTTATTAATAATGCAGGTAGTTAGTAAAAATAAAAATATAATGTAGTCCTTTGTAAGCATAATTCATAACAAATAACTGTTGGGCCTAAAGTATGTTAATCGGATTAATGGTTTGCCCTATAGGCCGTATTGTTGTACCAATGTTTAACAAACTGATTATTTTCCAAATTCGCAACCCCCATATTTTCCCCAGAATCACTTATAAACTGTATGTGAGGTAGAAAACCAGAAGGTGTCACCACCTTGTTGTTAAGAAGGGTACTTATATTTGGGGGTAGGCCTATATTTTATTCTTGTTGAAAGAGACAAATAGGCTAATTTATTAATAATGCAGGTAGTTAGTAAAAATAAAAATATAATGTAGTCCTTTGTAAGCATAATTCATAACAAATAACTGTTGGGCCTAAAGTATGTTAATCGGATTAATGGTTTGCCCTATAGGCCGTATTGTTGTACCAATGTTTAACAAACTGATTATTTTCCAAATTCGCAACCCCCATATTTTCCCCAGAATCACTTATAAACTGTATGTGAGGTGGAAAACCAGAAGGTGTCACCTCTTGTTGGCCCTGTGTTTTAAGGTTGATAATAGTTAATAATTGATAATAAAATTTTTCTGAAAAAGTTTACGGGGTGTAAATTTCCAAAATCCTTCCGGTTAAAAAAAAGAATAATCCTGAAGCCATGTTAAGCTACAGTTCTAGCTACAGGCCTAGAAATATCCGTCATTCCTAATTATTATTCTGGGGCTATACAAAATGAATTTTAATTCCTATTTTTGCAAATTTTACGAGACCCAAGTGAAGAACTAGATTTTTGGGTACTTTGAAAGCAAGGGACTGTTCTTTGAGGCCCAGCATGGGTTTGGAGGGGGAAGAGAGGGGGAGGAGATTTTCTCTGTGTGCGCCCTATCTCGCGAGTATGCTCAGTGCGGAGCTTATTTCCGCATGAAACTTTCTTTGTTATAGGTTATAGTATGTGTGTATAAGTATGGTTTATGTATATTTGATTTATAATTATTATCAAATACATTTTGTCTGCATTGATTTTTAATTATACTAGCTTACCCGGCATACTTCGCAGTGCCAACTTGAGAAATTTGTTGCCGTACAGGTAAGGTCGTTCGCTGCGCTCACTCCCCATCAGGCTTAGTTCGTTTGCTACGCTCACTCGCCGCAAGTCTATAATATCGTCTGGTTTTTTATTGCCAATCTTCCCTCAATAATATAAATGAGAAGAGCTGTTTATTAAATTAATGATCGCCAAAAATTAGTAATCATATGTTACAATACAAAAATGTTGCTTCCATAAGAATAACATGATAACTTTGAGGAGATCTAGGGCTTAAGTCTATCTTAGTAGATCTAGGAGATTAAGTCTGCCTTATTGACATCGGCGAGCCGATATATCGTTCCATGGCAATTTTTGGATGAAAAGCAAGTCACAATGTATCGATAATTAGTATTTTATGGGAAAACACGATAAATGATATGGTAGGCTATATAGCTACATAGCATCAAAATGGTCAAGAACGGAACTTGTGAATTAGCCTATATTTATTTTGTGATTTTTTTCGTTGGCCTATTTATATCATACTTGTTTTTTTCCAGGATAAAAGAACAAGAAGAAGCTGATGATGTGTAAATCTTCGAATTGCAAATTTGTGTTTCAATCGGTGTTAGTGTCATATTTTCAACATTATTAAGCTGGTGTTTTTTGTTTGTATTATCTTATTCATTTTTGTAAAATTGTTTTTATTCTTACAATGAACAATTCAACCTTATATATAACCAAATATGTGGAAATATTACCTATTCAAAGTTTAAATAAAATTAAAGTGTGATGTGTTGAATATTTTTCATCTTTTCCTTAATTGCACTTGAGTAAGTTGAGGTTTTTTTAGATCACTCGTTTTTTTTTCAGAATATTTTTGAACATTCATTTTATTGAATGATATTTATCATTCAAGGTTTATCATTCTAGGTTTAGAAAACCTAGAATTCTTGATAACTTGAGAACAGGGTGTCTACAACCTTGAAAACGCCTTTAATTTGAATTGGCCTTGAAAATTCTTTGAGACTTGAAAATGCCAGTGTATCCTTGAATTTCGTTTGATTAAAAAAAAAACGCGTCACAGCAGACCTGAGTACTCCGTCAATTTCCATTGGTTATTTATTTATTTTTTATATATAAAAAATTTATAATAATCAAAGATTTTCACAAAAAAATAAATATTTAATAGCATTATATTTTTAAGTTGATTATTTTACTGTTATTTAGAAATAATTTTTTTGCCAACAGTTATAAACTCTTTTGTTTTTATTGAATACTATTTTAGTAATGAAATTTCACCTGGCGTAAAGGAAATTTTCCTTAGAGAAGGGGAAAGTAGAGAAGGCAAGTTGATGGCTGCACGTACTTGCCTGTTGCACTTATTGCAAACAAACCTTGTCTATAGAAGTACTTTTCTCCTTAATTTAGGAAAATAGACGTAATGGACAGTATACTTGCAGCCAACTTGCCTTCTCTAAGCAACAAGATTCCTTTGATCTAACTAAATGAACTAAAAAGTTCATGTGAACATATATAGCACTAGCCACTATTTTCTTAATTACACCCAGTAATTTTTATTTCTGAAACTAATTGAAAATTTTTAGAATCTGACAACAAATTATTGCGATTTTTTTCTAATAAAATCACCTTAATTTTCAGGAAGTATAATTCAAAATCAATGTTTTCTGCAGTAAAATGGCAATAACTACGTTATTTGTTTTCAAATCCGTACAAATTTATATGGATAAAATTTCTTAACTGTTTGTGTCTTGTAAAATTTGATGAAATTTACAGGTTTAGAGATGTGTTCCATTTTAGACTGAAATAGACTGAAATAACAAAAATTTAGATACACACAAAAAGAAATAAAAAATCATACAAAATGGTTAGTAGACCAGACACCAAATAATATTGCTTTGGCCATATTTTGCTTTACCAAAATATGGTAGAACTTAAAGCAATGTTTATATTAAATTATGACATTCATGCAATTAAAAGTTTCCATTATCCATAAATCCATTTAAGCCAGTCATAATTTTATTTTTTTAAACAAAAACAAATTGGCAAGATATAGTACTTTTTAAAAAAGAAGTTAGTAAAATGTTTAAAAAAATAAAATTAGGTTCATAAAATTCAGGTAAAAATAAAATTCAAATAAAATTCAGGTTTTTTAAATGTAAATTACTTGATTTTCTTATATCTTATATTTGAAAATGTAAAATATTTTGTGAATGTAACGTAAAACAGAGCAGACAATTTTTTAAGTGATGTGAATTTCGCAAGTAGCCTAAAAAATGTGAAAATTAAGTGAAAAGGTAAAAATGTTGGTGATTTGAAAACGTGAATTTCACGTCTTTTTCACGTGAAATTAGCAAAAAAATTGTAAAAATAATGCGAAATTCATGTGAAAATCGAGTAAAAAAGGGTGAAAATTCAGTGATAAATTTGCAATAGAGTGAAATTTTGGTGAAATTAAAATTTGAATTTCACGTTTTATTTTCACAGGTTTTTGACGCGAAATTCAGTGCAATTTTTATGTCATTTGCGAAAATAACTTGAATTCCTCCTTTTTTAACGTGAAAAATGTTCAAAATGAAGCGTTTTTTTCACGTGAAAATAACGTTTTTGTGCTAAGATCTGGGTAAGTGAAGAAGAACTTTGTTATTCAAAGTTTTGTCAGGAAGAGTCAACAAACTTGCATTTGCACTATTGGTCACCCATATATATTTCCACATATATTTATAAAAAGAATAAGTTAATTGGACGTCACAAGGAAAATAAACAAGTATTCAGAAAAATAGACCCTATAATATTTAATATAACATACTGTAGTAAGAGAAAAAAGCAAACACTACACTGCTTTATGAGTGCATTAGGATAACATTTTAGAAGGATAATTTACGATTTTGAAAAAAGGTACTTAAATTAATAATACAAATTTACGGGCCACAACAATGACGCAACAATGCTGGCGCAACATGATAAAGACAGACAAACTATCGATAAAAAAGGACAAATAATAATGAAATGTCAAACAGTATGTTAATATAGGCTACTCTTGTCTGTTATGGAGAAAAGCAAAATAATAATTATTTACAGATCATTCTTTGTAATTTAGATTTTAAGACTATAATCTATAATCATCTTATAAATATACATACAGTTTACATCAAAATTAATAAGCAAAAAATATATTCATTTAAGGACCAGAGAATACAAACATAAATAGTTAATAAAAATTTTCAATTTTAAATATCAACTAATAGTTGCAATTTTTTATGTAAAATCAAGATGGTTGTGTTTAATAGCACAATAATAATGATCAGCAACTAAGTGAATGAGAAACATAAGGCCTTTTCGCATCATGCAGACAGACACCATTATTACGTAGCCGGTCCGATGTGGCACTCGTGCCGTGCCAGTCCGCTGGTCCGCTCGCTGCGCCGCGCCGCGCCGGCCGGCTCATCGGTAGCGGTGAGGTGGGGTGAGGAGAGGAGCATTGCCAAACCAAAATATCTCGGCCGGGAAGCAGACGATGCCACGGCGCGCCGTTAGTTCCAGGGACGACCACGGAAGCAGCACTGCATTGGGAAAAAAACTCAGAGATTGGCTGAAAATCCAACAGGTTCGCTAGTCGCGCTCTCAAAAGCTTGGCTTCAAATTAAAGCATTGCTTGGCTATTCTATTTAGATGTATATTCAATGTTTCCACGATTACTCTTTGTACCCATTAATCTTCCTTGTTCCTTCTCCTTTCTGCTTGCCACTGCCACTCCACTCCACTTGTGATTGTACACGTCGTTGTTTACGTTGTCTTGTAAATTGTCAGATTTCTTTGTAGCTGGGGTTTATGTATCTGATTTCTTTAGAAAAATTGTCTTATAGTTCCATTTTGAATCGTTCCATTTAACAAAGAAAAAAACTAATTTATTTAGTAAATTAATCATAACTACATTTTTAGTTTGATTAAGTTAAATTAAATTAAACGAAGTTTAGGTTATCTTCATACAGGTTAAAATGCATTCATTTTTAAGTAGAGCAAATGCAATTTTAGCTTATACATTAACGGTTTTGGCTTTTTTGACGTTCGTATGCTTTATTTCAACTCTTTTTATTGACTACAGAACCACTGCCAAAATGGAAGCTGTAAAAGTTGTTGTGTAAGTCACTTTTCTTTTAAGTTAGTCCTAAGTCCATATAAATTGTGTACTGAATATGGTAGCATTCCTTAATTTGATGTTGTTTGTAGGATTAATTCATCATCATGTCATCAAGTTACTCTACATGTTACGAATGGTGTATTTTTATCAGCAGCCACTTGGCTAATCCATTTTTATTCAAGGCTAACAGCCAAAAGTTCTCATTCAAATTCGTAGCTAGCCCATATCAATGTTTTCAATAGAGTCTAGTGATATTACGATCTTATAAGTAGGTAGGCCTAGGCCTAATCAATTTTTAAAATGAATTATTATCATTGTGAAACATTAATGGTTAATGAATAGGCCTGAAATTGTATGCAATAAGGTAAACTGCCTAAATGCCGTGACCTTAAGCATCCTTCAGCCTGGTTAAGTTTCTTTTCAACCATTAAACACCTTTTTCCATAAGTAATGTTGTATGTTGTACTATTTTTTTACTCCTCATTATTTCCCCTTCAATATACTGTTTTCAGGTGGTAAATAGCTTCAAAATGTGATTAACTATAAAATATTTACGAGAGCAAGTCATTTTTGCACCATTTACATAATTCCGTGAGAACGAAACATAACTCCGTGATATGTCAGCCAAATTCCGTGACCATCCTGCTGTACCCATATTATGGTCAGAAACTTTTTTTAAGATGTTACTTTAGCAATATAACTACTTATTATTGCTAAAACAATACACCCATATAAGAAATGTCTTTTACAGGCTGAGGACAGTTTAGAGCATATGATGTCAAGACTGCATACAGTAAAAATTTCTTCTCATAGAGGAATAAAATAAAGGAAACCCAAATAAAAAAGTTATATTATATCAAATTCGTTTCATTTTACCAGATTAATAGCCTCTTAAATTAAATCCAAGTTTACACAATACATTAGAAAGGCAGTTAAAGTAAGTTACATCAACATTTATTGGAAAAGGAGAGAACTATTTTTGCTAAGTATTTACATCATTGACTATGGATTCTATAGTATCCATAGTCAATGCTTATATCTTTGTTCAAGAAATAACTACATTTTTTTAAAAGAGCATTGACATACAAAATATTTAAGGTCATTAAAAAGTTAAGACAATATTTCTACTCCTACATTGCTTTAATGTGTTAAACATCTTGTTAAAAACCTTGTACAACAAACGTGTTTTCAGTAATGTTAATACCAAAATTTCAACCACGGATTTTGGGATTTGTGTATTTTAGTGTTATAATTAACACTTTTTCAACTAAACTTGGATCAAAATGTGGAAAAAATTAGATATTTCATTACTAAAAACCACCTCTTCAAAAGCTTTAATCTGTGACTCCAAGCACGGAATTTGAAAAATGCATTATTTGTCATTCAAATCCCGTGACCATTGATAATTGGAAATAAAAAGGTTAGATCATATTTTAAACAATTTATTTATTAAAATCCTTATCTGCAAAATGCTTTGAGTAAAAATATATTTTTACAATTAAAAATAAGTGAAAAGGCAAATAAATAACACCCTCAATATAATCAAAGCTTAATAAACGTCTTAGTACATTCTTTGACAAGAAACAAGTTATTTACTTAAGTAAAAGTTAAAATATCAACCACGGAGTTTAGTATTTATATAAATTAGCTCTTTATCTAGAATTTCATAAATTATAACTTGTTTGAAACGTAAAAAAAACTATTTTAATGCATTACTGAACAGGCACATATAAAAATCAAATTCCGTGGTCGTTATCACGGGTTTTGAAAACTGAATGATTCACAGTCTAAATCCCGTGACAGTTATTTTAAAGACATTCAGAAATGAAATCGTCGTAATGAAGCAGTTTTAAGATAGAAAAGATAATAAACAATGTTTAAATCGATAAAAACTCCCATTTATATGAAATATACAGCGTCAATAACTTATTTGGCTCTCCCGTATCCTTAGTAAAGAAGCTAAGAAAGTAAGCACTTCTGCACCGGGCAACGTTTGACCGCCAACTGACGAAAATTTAGCCGCCGCGTCCCGCCAAGAAACACACAGAGTAGTAAACAAAGAGTTTTTGAGTGAAAATGACGTCGTTATTTCGCCGTCGGTTTGCCGATTTCGTCAGTATTCGCACGTAAAGTGAGGAATCACGGCGTTTGGTATGTTCACGGCATTTAGGCAGTTTACCTTAGTTTGTTATGAAAAGGTAAAGATGATACCGATCTGGATCGGATCTATCGATATCTTGATAGTAGTGTATTCACTATATGAAACTGAAGCCTACCCTCAACTGGCTCTGAAATCAAACTTTTAAAAAGCTATGGTTGACTGGGGTAGGGCCTAGTAGTGAACTGTCTTTTCTTAACACGTTCGCGGCGGCGAGGTTTTTGCTCGAACCTCGTCACCATCCTAGAAGTAAAAATTTCGTCACCCCGCCGTAGCAGCAGCACTGCCCATTGAAAACCCACGTGGTCCCGAAATACATTATACTATTGAGCAGTGCTGTGAAAAGTATCAGATTTCTAGCTCAGATCCTGGCTTAAAAATAAATCACATTGTAAAGCAGTGGAGCTTGGGAGCGATCGCACCCATCAGGATGGCATTAGGGTTCCGCGTGGGAGCGATCGCTCCCGTGCCGCCGCAAACGTGTTAATATGTTATAAAAATTGTGTAACAATACACAAAGAATCAATATTTTTCATTGGTATGAAAAAATCCCTTACACATTTTTATGTAACTTACACTTCAACCACTCGGATACAATAATTTATAAAAACCCAGTTTCTAAGGTAAGAAATGTTATGAAGCACTTCTAGAGAAGTGATCAAAAGCCTGAGAGGTTCCCTTATCAACTGCAAAAATCTATAATTTATTACCAATTCTTAAACACCCCATAATTTTAAAATAGTGGGGTCATTATAAATTACAAAAAGGAGTAAATGGGATCGTTGTTCACAATTGCCCCAATTCAGTAAAAAGTATAAACAGTGTAGGCCTACTTTAATTAGAGGAGCTGATTTAAATTTGTGTTAAAAATCACTACTTACGAAAACCGAAAAAAATTACATAGCCTATGCCTACATACTTAATGGCTATGTTGGAGTCAACGAACAGTAAGGCAGTTGATCTGAAAAACTTTAAATTTTTCACATATTATAGGCTATTTTTTCATTAAATTCCATTACAGTAAGTACTGTACCATTCATTTTAGAAAATTGGTTAATGTAATTTTAACCTTCATTTTTTGGTAGGCATTAAGAATACCGTAACAGAAAAGATCCTTACTTGTTCTTTAAGTATAACTGTGCTGTAAATTTGATTTTCGTAACTACATGAATGTATTTCTCTTTCAAAAGTCCTCTCTTCACCTTTTTGGGTGAAAATCATGTAATTTTTTAATTAGTGTTTAAATATACAAAAGATCATTATTAGTTTGCATTTACCTAATTAAGTTACCGTACTAAAGTTTTGGTTTATTTTATTCTTCCTTGCGTTTTTGCACAATTTTAAGGCGTGAACCTGCATTAAAGAAGGGGAATTCTGGCGAAACTTCGTTATCCGTCTCCACCATTATTATCGATGTGGAAATTTTGATATTGCGATTGAAATTGAGCGATGAAAACAATCGAATCAACAACGATACTGAGAAAAGATATGTATCATAATAATAATCTAACCTAACAGTGTAACTGTAAATCTCCGTCACTTTAATTGAAAGCGATGTTTATAACAACAAAATCAATGGTGTTTGGAAACGTTTTAAATGCATATTCCCTCAATACAATAGCAAAAAAAAACCTTTCCGATTTGTATTTGGCAGGATTTGTGTGACGCCATTTTAGATCTAACGAAGTCTGCTTCTTCTCACAATTTGAATTTAGATAAAGCTACACAACAAACTTGGTTAGTTTATTTTGTGTTGTTCTTTGTTACAGGTTACATTAGCTACAATTTTTACTTTTTCTGTTGTTGTTATTTTCAGTTACTTGTTTGAATATATACGGTATTTGTTTTATTGTCAAAAGGTTTATTTCATTATATTAGAACGAGAAACTAAATCAGGTGATAAAATCGTAATCGTATCATCGATATAATAGCAATATCATCGCAATATCGAAATTTTCACATTGATAATAACGGTGGAGACGGATAACGAAGTTTCGCCGGAATTCTGAAGTGTCAATAATTTTGTAACTGGGGTAGGTAAATGTGAAGAGGTTTGGTTGTGATTTATTTTTATTTACCCCATCTCGCTTTTGCTGCATTCTAAATAATATTTCTGATGGCATTCACTTTTATCCCACAGTTAAGATTTGCAATACCGGTATTGTGCGGGGGAATTGTGAACGGTTTGTAATACTGGGTGGCGCAAAAAGAATGGTCACATTTAAAATGAAAAGAACACCAATGGTTTTACAAATAACTTTTAATATATTGTTTCAGAATACTCCAAAGTATAGCCCATTACAAAAAATTACATTGTTAGTAGCATACTTGCAAGAAAAAATCGGTCAGTTGAAGAGATATGTATGAAAAATGACTTCTGGCAGATGGTGTCCTTCCTCGTGGATACACTCTAAAAGTCTTTCTTCGAAACTCTCAAACACTTTCACCACCGTTTCTTCTTGGATTGCCGTTATTTCTGAACGGATTGCATCTTTTAAGTCAACTAAGTTTTGAGGTCTTTGCACGTAGACTTTTGACTTCAAGTAACCCCAAAGAAAAAAGTCGCATGCTGAGAGGTCAGGTGACCTAGCAGGCCAGTGGACGTCTCCGAATCGCGAGACGACGTGGTGGGGGAACATCCGCTTCAAAACAATCATAGAGTCGTTGGCTGTGTGGGCTGTAGCCCCGTCCTGTTGGAACCAAATGCGTTTTCGATTAACACGTAATTCCCGCAGTCTTGGCATCAAAAAGTTAAGAAGCATGTTAACATAACATTCAGAGTTCACAGTCACTGTAGCTCCATTCTCTTTAAAAAAATTAAGGTCCAATAATCCCCAATTTGGAAATTCCACACCAAACTGTTACTTTAGCACTGTGGAGAGGCTTTTGGTGTAGTTCTCTAGGATTTTGAGCTGCCCAATACCTACAGTGACGTAGCCGTCCAAATGGAAGTGGGCCTCATCTGACATCATGAGCACAACATAATCTTCAGAGTACAAAATGTCCAACATTGTTTCACAAAAACGTCTGCGTTTCACAAAATCATGTTCATAGAGCTTTTGTGTGATCATAATTTTGTACGGGTGAAACTTCAACTCATTGCGTAGAATGCGCTGCAACGAGCGACGACTGAGGCCCAAAGTTTGAACACGACGCCTGGTGGAGCGATGCGGACTTTGAACTACTGACGCTCTCAAATTATCAATATTTTCTGGAGTAACCGCCGTACGAGGACGCCCAGTAGATTTGCCACTCATTACAGAACCTCTTGTCCGAAATGCAGTCACACAGCGTGATATTGATCTGCGATCAGGAATCGGTCCATCGCGTGCAACACCAAAATGTTGTCGAAACAGCCGCTGCACTGTAATGAAAGATTCATTGTTTTTTAAAAACTGTTCCACACGCGGTGCTCTACCGTCCATTGCGCCATTTCGCGGCAAACTGGCTTCTATGGCCGACTTGCAGACGGGCGGCAGCGGTTCCCTCCCCTCCCCTGCCACCAGCACTTCGCAGTTCAAATCCGACCATCCTTTTCGCGCCACTCGTTATTTATGTTATTCACTCAAAAACTTTTATGGTGTATCCTGAATAATGTAATTAAAAATATAGGTGAAACTTCGTTATCCGTCTCCACCGTTATTATCGATGTGGAAATTTTGATATTGCGATAATATTGCTATTATATCGATGATACAATTACACAATACAATTACGATTTTATCACCTAAAAAACTAACTTTTATTTTTTTTCTATTGTATTGAGAGAATATGCATTTAACATGTTTCCAAACACTATTGATTTTGTTGTTATAAACATCGCTGTCAATTAAAGTGACGGAGGTTTACGGTTACACTGTTAGGTTAGATTATTATTATTATACATATCTTTTCTCAGTATCGTTGTTGATTCGATTGTTTTCATCGCTCAATTTCAATCGCAATATCAAAATTTCCACATCGATAATAACGGTGGAGACGGATAACGAAGTTTCGTCAAAATATAGGCCTATACTAGCCTATCACATGATATTTATATTAAACTAGCTGACTTACCCGTACTTTGCAATGGTACTCAAATTGCAATGCCAATCGGAGGAATTTTTTACCCTTCAGGTGAGATTGTTCTCTACGCTCACTTGCAGTCAGGTTTAGCTCGTTCGCTGCGTTCACATACCGCCTCTGCGATTTATTGACCTCTAGGGTTTATAATCTCCTTCAGTTTTTGTTTTTTTTTTGAGCCGCCGAAGGGCAGTGTTTTTCAAATTAAGTTTGAAAATCAGATTGATTGGACTTTGGGAACAGGGTTTTGTGGGGTTTAAAAAGGGTCAAAATGCAGTTTTTGGCATTTTTCACCCATCGTTTTTAAAATTAATAAATTTTTAAAGAGAGAGCCATTATTTAATTTTTAATTTTTTAATAATTTTATGAAAGATAAAAATATTGTTTGTAAAATATCTTAAAATCTATTTTATTATTTTTTGTTGCTAAGAAACTAGTTCAAAGAAAAATTCCAAGTTTAGGAATTTTAGCAATTTCTTATATATAGAATGAGCGTGAGAGACAGTGACGGGAGCGACCGGGCTAAACCTGACGGCGGGCGGGCGTGGCGGCGAGTGAGCGTAGCAAACCAGCTAAACCTGACGGCAGCTGAGCGTGACAGCGAGTGAGCGTAGCGATCGAGCTAAACCTGATGGCGAGTAACACGAGCGAAGCCGCAGAAAAAAGCTAGTATTTTATATTTTATGGTATGGATTATATTTAATTATATTTTAACATAACTCCAATGTATTACTCATTTGTATCACCATATATTTAGTTGATTAACAATATCAGCCATGGGAAATTCGCTGAGTATGCAGGTCTCCTGTGACGGGGGTATTTATCAATGCTAGATCTTTTTGGCAGTTATGCAAGAAAAGTTAAAAATATAAAAGATTGTTTCACAGGTAGTGAATCACTTTAAGGAGGCTAGAGTTCTACTTTTGTGCATTTTGTTTCAGGAAAAATGTACCAGATTACAGTGCTTCAAGAGAGAAAAATGACTTGGGCTACCTGACATTCAACTTGAAGACTGATATCCTTTTAATTGGAAGTTCTTAGTCAGCAAACCTTATTTATTTTAAAATGTTTTAAATGATTCAACTTTTTTAGGCAGTTTTAAATTGATTGAAAACACTAAAAATAGGCTACAAATTTTTGTTTAAACTTAGTGCTAAAAATAACATAATAAATCTTGGTTTTTGTAAT
The DNA here is from genome assembly GCA_030545055.2 of Neoaliturus tenellus. Lineage (NCBI taxonomy): Eukaryota > Metazoa > Arthropoda > Insecta > Hemiptera > Cicadellidae > Neoaliturus > Neoaliturus tenellus. The sequence continues at coordinate 128,287,332 of CM061531.1, read as the reverse complement.
TATCATGGAAGCAAACCTGCATACTCTTTTCCAATGTAAATCATATGGAGAATAGGCAAACTCCTTTATTTAAGGACAGATATTGATGAAACCTAGTATGGTATATGGCTTCATATGGTTGAAATATTTTTTTTTAACAAGTAAAAAATGTTTTAATAATAAAAACATTGCATAGTAGCATGACATTGTGGTCGACTTAGGATACATAGCCTTAAAAAAATTAATAGTGATTTTATTGCAAATATTACTTACCTTATTTATTTTAAGATTATAGTAAAAATATCTGGAATTAGTCTAGAATTTAAATAGAAGGAATATAGTACTAGGCAGACATCCTGTTGAGTAGTTTCCTTAACATTGTGTACATCTGACTCACCTATTCAACTGGAATGTCAAGCAGCTTTTCTTGTACCTCACAGCAGAGTATACAACAGCCAATAACGTACTCAATCAGGTAACATTCTAACTCTGATTGAACTCTGATTTACAGAGTGATGAAATAGTAGGTAGGCATAATGAAGTGAAATGATTGTTACATAATCATAATACCAAGAAAACTTTGCAACTTATTTTAAAATAAGTTGTTGGTGACTTGTTCATGTATCAAGTACAGTAGAGGCCCTCAAATCCGGCCACCTCGGGACCGGACTGCGGGCCGGATTTCAAAATGTCCATATTAACCGGCAGATTATTAAACGAGTTGAACAGAGACGTGTAGTACATTTGTGTGTCCCAACAATGGACTATTAGGGTATATTTAAATATGAAGGGTCTCATACTTGCCCAATCAATACTGTGTATCGACATTGTAACGATCATGATTTGTTCGCATGGATGTAATGCAGCTGGAAAGAACGGACAAGCGGTCGCTAGCGATGAAACTGCATAATACTGATCTTCTGTTAACGAAGGCACTAACGTATAGACGTTGGACTAACCTAATAGCCAATGAGAATATCTGCGGCTGAACGTTACATTTCCGGAAGACTGCGGCCGGATTATCCGGCGGCCAAACCATCAGAGGCTGGACTAGAGGGCTTCTACTGTAAATACAAAAAATAACCTGGTTCAGAATCTGGATGGATATTAGACCACCAACCAAAATCATTTACAACTAACCAGAGATAAGCTGATGTCAGAATTTATGATTCTGATTTTGATTCTGAAATTTTAGAGTACATGCCGTTGCACGAGACGTGAGACAGTCCGCGCATGGGCGAAGAGAGGGCTGGGAGGGGAATTGGAGTAGGAGTGGGAGAGACAGGCGACTGTGTACTATCCTAGCGCACATTCACCAAATTGTCCTAACTTAAATTTCGGTAACAAAATAACCATTAAAATGTTAAAAAAACATAAAGTAATAATACAATACAGCTCAACCATCATTAATCCTATACTATAATACGAGGAATTTCTGAAGGGATGTGTGTTCCACGATCTCGAAATCTAGCGGTTAGATTTCGCTTAAACTTTCCATTTAAGAGTGTTTTAGCCCAAAAATAAGTTTAGAAACCGCCTCAATCCCAGAAAAAATCGAACTTTGTATGAATCTAAGTTTAAAAATCGTAATTTTTAACATTGATCTTATGGGTTGCTATTTTGGTAACGAAATAACAACGCAAAGTAAACAACCAATAAAAGCCAAACACTTTTTTAAACAGCTGCGTCTTTGCTAGGTATTTAATATGCGCTGTGAGGTACAGTCGACATTGGATATTTTATAGCCCTGTTTGATTCATTACTGTAACAAAAGATAAATAGTAGCCATTAACCCATTGGCATACCAATATTCCACTACCTGACAGCATGTGGGAATTCCTATTTTTCTGGCACTTTTGTTGACTTTTATAAAAACTGCTGTAACTTTCTTATTTTTTACTATTATGTATTGAAACTTTCAGAGATTATTACTCAAATGTTGTACTTGCCAAAATTATTTTTTCGTTAATAATTATATATATATACACATATATATAATATAATATAATATATATATATATACAAAATTTATTATAGTAAAATTTTATTTTAGTTATCTACTATAACTATTTATATATATCTACTGCTAAAAAAATATATATACTTAAAATATATAATCTATATATAGGACATACCAAAATAAGCACATACTAACAGTAGGCCTACCCATCTCCGTAAAATAAAATGTTGGACTCACCATTGCTGGACTCCTGATTTGCTGTATACTTTTGTACTGCACTACACAAATCTCTAAGAGTACTACACAAAACTACACTAATATATACATATATACACAGAACTAAATCATTCTGTAAATTAGGAACTTCTATTACGCTACTAGGCCTAGGTTCCGTACCGGTCAATTCAGATGTCGTCGGTAGATCTATTTCATCATCTTCGTCGAAGAGATTGTAGATTGTAAACAGATGGTCAAGCGTGGCACGATCTAATTCGACACTTTCTTCATCGGATTTACACGAGGATAATTCACAATTATCAAGATACTTATCAATTTCACTCGATCTCAAACACGGTCGCGTCATTTTCGCGGCGAACACAACCTCAAAACTACACACCTGTTGTTTACTAATATTTTCGTTCTCAAAGACAGGTTAGCCAACCAACGAAACTGAAAAAACAGCAGAAACTATTGCAGATTCATTGTCAAACAATGATTGACCCGACAAGTGCTGCGATCCCTCGGAAAAACGTCGAACTACTAGCAAACGGAACAGTTCCGTTTAGGAATGCAGGAGCGCATTAGCGGCGTTACGGATAGGTTCCGTCCAAGTATGCCAATGGGTTAAAACGGTCTTTAGAAGGATTAAAAACAGTGCAATAAGTTCAAAGAATCTATACTTATTTAATACGCTAAGGGTTTTTTTGTCTTGAGAACTCCTCCTACAATTTTCAACCGATTTTCAAGTTTTTGGTGTCGTTGGATAGGGCTTGGTCTGTAGTTGTTTCCGCCAAAAACTGATGAGAATCGGACTAAAAATAAAGGCGCTATACACCATTGAAATCTCAAAATTTCCCATTTAAATAACATTGGGATTGAATAAAGCATTTTAAACATGTGTTAATAATCAGCTGTAAATACGTAATGTTTTGGTGATTACAGATACTCACAATATTGGATTGGTTGGATGTCATTGATTTAGAGCTAAAAGTAACATTTGTATTGTATTCAAATAAATTGCTCGATTTCGAGCAACACGTATACTAGTTTTAATAAATAATATAAAGCAGCTTTTACAATTTACAATTCTTTTTTCCAACAAGAATCAGTTATACATTGAGAGTTCTAATATTTGTTGAAAAATTAATTCTACTAATATTGGCCAACAAGGTAGAGGCAATGTAGGAAAAGCAATAATTTTTTAGTAACATATTCAATTTTTGTGATAATTTTAATTGAATAAATATAAAATTATATTCATTACAAGGAATTTACAACACAGCGACTTAAGGTTTTTGTTTAGGTAACATGTGTTTTTGAAAAAAAGTTAAACATAAAATTGTCAACACATGAAATTATTGTAAACTCATTCAAATTCAAATTTCCAAAAATACATGCAAAATGGAATGAATGGATGAATGGATGGAATGAATATAATGAATGTAAAGAATGCTAAGAAATAAATTCTAATAATACTATGTCTCAAGGTAGACCACCAAAACATGGTGGTCTACCTGAGACCAAAGGAAACATAGTAGAAACGTTACTTTACTTTACTTTAGAACGTTACTTTCCAAAGGAAACATAGAAGAAGAGGTATATGGTAGCTGCTTATCTGCAGGAGACTTTGAAGGAATGGCAAAACGAGCCATTCTTGTGCCTCTAAACAAAGACGTTAATCACATAAATGATAAGGTAATTGATTTGTTACCAGGTGAGGAAAAAACTTACTTAAGCTATGACACGGTAAAAGACCAGCCGGATGGAGCACTACAGTTCACACCCGAATTCCTTAACTCCTTTGAAATTGCTGACCTACCACCTCATAAATTAAAATTGAAAACTAAAGCAATCATCATGCTCCTACGTAATTTAGATGTGTCCGAAGGCTTATGCAACGGAACGAGATTAATTGTCACAGGCCTTTGCAATAATATAATAAAGGCTAAAATAATCAATGGGGAAATGGCTGGGCGAGAAGTGCATATCCCTAGGATCACGCTAGATTCAAGTAAATCACAGCTCGGATGCACTATGCAACACCACCAGTTTCCTGTTCGCGTAGCCTTTGCCATGACGATACACAAGTCGCAAGGCCAAACTCTCGAAATTGTTGGAGTGGTGCTTTTATCTACAGTTTTCATGCATGGAATGTTATATGTCGCGTTTTCAAGGGTTCAACGGCGAAGTGGCCTGAAAGTTCTACTGCCTCCTGAAAATCCTAGGTTTACAAAAAACATTGTTTGGAGAGAAATTTTAAGCGACATATAATTCAAGTGCTCGACATCAGATTCACAAAAAAAGTTTCTCATGAAAAACTTTGGGATTTCTTTGTTTAGTAGTTTAATAATTAATTTGTTTATAATTAGCACTGTATATATTATAGTTTTTTTTTCACGTGAATATGTCTTTACTCTTTTATTTCTTCCGTTATTTTCTATACTCACACTAGCTATTTGTTTTATTTAATATTAGCAAAAATGTAATTTTTTAATACAGATTATATCAAGTACATAGACAAATTTGTACATATTGTATTACCGAGCAAGGCTCGGTCACCCGGTACTAATAACTATAAACAGTTATCGATATGCAGTTGATTGAAATTCAATGTTTCACTGACTATTATTGAGTCAATGTTTTTAGCGAATGGCACCTGACAAGAGCTAACAGCTGACTGGCGGTACTGCACTCTAGCGGCGAGTGGGCGCGCATGCGCAATAGCCCCTTTTGCTCGCGCGCATCTGATACACTATCTCACGTCTTGTGCAACCACCTGTAATCATGACTCTCACTTCCGTGAAACAAAAATACAGTGGAACCTAGACATATTGAACCTTAATAGGCCTATATCAAACTCTAACAAAGTATTTTTATTCACTTGTACCTGCCTATCAATGTAATATTATTTTTACCTCAATATATCGGGGGATTAGCCAAGATAACCGTAATATTTTGAACTTTTGTAGTGCTCTATACTCCATATAGTTAAACATTTTGATACTTAGACACTCTCTAAGTCCACAAAGTATCGAAGTTCAACTGCAACTCTTAATTTATGGTTGGTATCTAACCATTGAATACCGAATTTTACTAAATTTAATGTTTATTTTTTCTACACATCTATGTTTGGGAATTGGATAGGCCTATATATAATTATTATTAAAAGTCAAGTTATTTTAATTAACCATTTGAAAATCTAATGATGAAACTTACCTGTTTAAGAATTAATCACATTAAATTAAGCTTGATAGTATGACCAAAGTTGATTAATCACTCTAATCAATATTTTTCAGGTTGTTTTGTGGGACAAAATAATTTTAAGAGGTGAAAATGCAGTTCTAGACTTCAAAAACATGAACACAAAATACTATTTCTGGGATGACGGCAACGGTTTGAAGTGAGTAGTGAACTATGCTGATTAACAAGCCTGGAGCTGTGTTTCTCGAGATAAAGCTCGAATTCTGTTACATTTTTTTATACCAACAGTACTGGTACATAAAAATATGTGATGAATTAATCATAATTTTATGGAACCAACCCACTTTGCACCCATATTACAATGTAGATTAAAATAGGCCTATTGAAATGTGTTTTTCATCATTCTACATGCAGAACAGCCGTTTTCTGGCCTGTAATTAGTCCGTAAGTTGATGTTTACTGTAGCCTTTTAAAAGTGCCCCCAAAAAACATCTGTTTATTTTTTCCATGCCAAAATCAAAAATTGTGTTTGTCTTAAAAGAATTATGCTAATCTAAAACAAATGATAAGGACGATGTTAACAAAAAATGACTTGCAAACCTACATTGTAATTGCAAGATTTTGATATTTCATTCATTAAAGTTACACATCAGTTGCTTTTAAGCAATATTTAAATTGAGATGAAAGTCAACTACAGTAGGCCTAGGCCTACTAAAAATACCCCCCGTCGCAGCAGACCTGTATACAATATTTTATTACGTGCCCATAAATAGGGAAATAAATGTCTATTCTCCTTATGATAAATATAGGAAAGAGTATGCAAGTATGCTGCCATGGGGAACACTAAAAGTAGATTTTAAGCATATATAAAAAAATAATTTTTTACCATATGAAGCCATATACTAAGTTTTATCACTATCTGTCCATAAATAAAAGAGTTTGCCTATTCTCCATATGACTAACATGGGAAAAAAGTATGCAGGTTTGCTGCCATGATAAGAACAAAAACCAAGATTTGTTAACATAATGGTTGAATCTCAACCAAATGAAGCTAATACCAAGTTTCATCCAAAAATATTAATTAATAAGTGAAATATTAACACATCCTTATCCTCCATAAGATTAACATTGGAGCCCCAAAATAATGTAGGCCTACTGTCTTTAGACTTTTTAATATCTCGGTACCAATAGAGATAGAGCAAAGCTTCAAAATACAGTACTAAATTTTGTGTTTTTTGTAACTAAATCCAGTAGTGAAAATCAAATAAAAAAAAAAATTACATATGAAAAATACAACAAAACCCCCAAAACTACCCCTTCCGGTAGGTCGATATATCTTGTTTAGGAACTCATCCAAATAAAGGTAGGATTACACATCTCTTACACACCAAATTTGGTCTTGATCGGACCTTTTATATGAGAGTAATCGTGGCTAGGGACACATACATATACATTTATTTATACATATACATTTATTTATATATATAAATTTTAATGACTATTATTTTTGGTCTCTGGGCTCCTCAAAACGAAAAAGTAACGTAGTAGAAATAATTTAAAACCTTACCTTAGCAATCCTTTAATTGTTGTATGTGTGATATCGATTTCGAACTCGAAAGCTCATCTTCAGTCACAATGCAGGTTGACCAAAATTAAAATTGTAAGTCATCCAGGGATTTTGTCAGTTGATAAAATTACTTTGACACATAACACACACATTTGGCCTACAGAAATCACTAGTGAACTATATACAAATCTAATTCTAACAATGGTTAATTTTGCTTTGTTCCTAACCTCACACTGTTATCACTATTGAAAAGAGCATGCTCTGGTGACTGAACTGATATCAGTGTGAGGTTAGGAACAAAGCAAAATTAACCATGGTTAGAATTAGATTTGTAGATAGTTCACTAGTGATTTCTGTTGGCCAAATGTGTGTGTTATGTGTCAAAAGTAATTTTATCAACCGACAAAATCCCCTGGATGACTTACAATTTTAATTTTGGTCAACCTGCATTGTGACTGAAGATGAGCTTTCGAGTTCGAAATCGATATCACACATGCAACAATTAAAGGATTGCTAAGGTAAGGTTTTAAATTATTTCTACTATACAATAAGCAATCCAGAGGCTAAAATGAATAATGAAAAAGTAACATGGTCCCAAGCTTAGGTCTTACCATGAGACCTATGGTAATAACTTATTCCCTATGGGAAATTCGCTAAAAGTAAACCAATAATGAATTATTAACTAACAAAAATAAAATATTTTAAATTTTTTTATATATTTGCAGTATAATGATAAACGTTGTTCATCACTCGGACTGAAAGTGTTGCTCGGTGCTTAATTGCATTCCAAACTTGGCTTCACCTCGCTCGTAAATCGCGATTACTGAAAAAAGCCACTTTTTATCATAGTGATTTAAAATAATATTCCAAAGCCTGTTTAGCGATAAACCCTCAAGAAAATACTTTAATACAGTAGACTCCCTCTTAATCGGCCACCTTTAACCGGCCTCCGCTTTAACCGGGCCTACCCCTGACACTAAATAACATCTTATTAACCGGACATTCTTTTATCTCAACATCGCTTTAACCGGCCGCGCTTCGCCGGAAACGTAGTTTTCTTATCTAATGTATCACTCAATTCAACTTATATTTCATATTGACGTTCTCAAACCAATTAAAATGTAACGTCCTGGACGGAAGTGAATGCCACCGAAAGTCAATGCGTTTGGACCTACTATCCAATAGACCACAATAAAGAAACAAATTATTATTAGTATAGGTTTGTTGTGGATTTTATGGGTGGTAGATGTTAGCTATAAATCATATAAAGTAATGTATTTAAGGTTGTTTTTCAAGTAATATTTATATTTAGGCCATACAAAATTGTGGGGTGGCGTTCTTAAATGAACATCGGTTTAACCGGCCAATTCATTATCCGGCCGCGGCCTGGTCCCGAGGTGGCCGGTTAAGAGGGAAGTCTACTGTATAGGCTTAAAACATTTTACTATATGGTTGTTCTATTGTATTAGGACTGATTTAATCCTGTGATTGCCAAAAGCATCAAAGATTTGGCTGAAAAAATAATCCGTTTTTAGCAATAAAATTGCCCACAGTGTTTATGTTTTGGTACTAAACCTGAGCTTTGTTGTAAATTTTATACTTAGTATTTAATTTTAGTATTTTTTAAAAGTTTGCATTTTATTTTGGTTTTACAATATGCTTCTTTCATTGAGTAATAACTGTACCGAAAACAACACTATCATAATAACGGAACGAAATAACAGCAGTTTAAAGTAAAGGTACAAAAAGGCTTGGTGCTCCCATGCTGTTATAAGCCTGATGTGGAGGTGCTTAAACTCGATATGTGATTGGTGTTCAAGGTGCTAAGAGTAACAAAATGCTTTAGTGAGGTATTTCATCTCAATTATTGTAATCAAATCATGACATAAATTGCTCTTATCCCCTTGCTAAGAAATGTGTACTAAGGGTGGGTCGAAAAAAAATTATTTTATTTTCGGAACACTTTAGTGCGGAAAAGTTGCCTACTACAAAAAGGATAAAAAGTGCATATAAAATATTTAAATCGGGTAACATCTTCCGTTCGTGCATCGGACTTATAATTTATAAAAATTTTCAAAATCTCGTTATTTTTAGAGATTTTTAAAAGTTATAAAACTTTAAAAAATAAAGAAGCTCTACATTTTATGCTTATTTTAGCATGTAAAGAGCGTAAATAAATTATATTCTGTTCAAAAATCAAGTAATTACCGTTCGCGCAACGTATCTAAAACTACAGAAATATACCAGTTTTGGCATTTTTTCCGTGCAACTCTTCGCTCGTTTTGCGATTACAAAACGACCCCAGAACTCACCACGTGGAGGTGGTTGCACTTCAAGTTCCACCCACACCCTACTCAGCATTGGTGGGAGATACAAAACACAAGAATTCCAATCTATCATTTCAACGTAATCGGAGGCCTGGAAATTGATCTTCGGGGGAACGAAATTTCTAACTGTCTTCTTCTTGGGGACGTTTGTCTTGCTTTTAATACTCTTCTGTAGCCAAGCTCCCGAATATGCTCTCTTTCATCAACAAGCATTGCCAATAAGACATTCTCTTGGTGAGCAAAGAATCCGTTTCTTTGAATTACTGTATCTACAACTTGAAGCAATTCGGGTGATAAATACCGTGTTGTTTTGATTGCTTGGAATACATGTTTCGGTCCGTCTGTAAAATATTTACTTTTTTAATTGCAAACCACAAAGGCATGTATGATTTTAAGATAAAGCCAACTAATTCTTTCAAGTTGTCGGATGGATTTGAAGAGCTTATATACAACCTCAATACTCTGTTGGCAGCAGTAAGCCATCTGGAATGGGATAACGGACCCGGATCCCGATTTGCCAAGTCTCCTGGACAATATCCTAAGGCGATAGCATTGGAAATGTCCAACAAATACTGTTGGTCTTTGCTCAAAACATGTCTGTGTACATCAGGAATGGTACAATCTATGGGTTCATAGATAACAGGGAGTTTTTCACAGCAACTGAGCTGCTGCCCGATTGGCCCACTAAACGATTTAGGCCTTGCAGTTTGACCGTCAATATGTTGGAATATATGCGAAAAGGAAGCTCATTAAAATGCAGGAGGCATACGCTCCACTGTAACGGGCGACCCACATGGTTTTCTATTCAAGAAATGGTGCCGTTTTTCCATCCAGTGTTAGTTACAGTGCCATCACATCCTATTACTTCTAGGTTTCTAGTGGCATTGATAATTCAGACAAACGTCGGATAATGCTTTGAGTTATATCATGTGATGAACTTGAAGAAGGAGATACATGTCCGATGTATGTTGATCCAGGTTCCTGTATTAGAGCATAGTGCTCTTCTTTCACGGTTCTGCGAAATTGCTTGGCATTTAGTTTTTTGATAACTAAAGTGGCATCATTTCGTCCGTCAAAGAAAAGACCCCAACTATCCTCAGGAGGTTTAAATTGACTTTTCAAATCTGTCCTAACACGACTCTTGTCTTTTCTTATTTTACTCTTATCAACCACACATGAAAGGTCCTTATCGGTTATCATACCACGTCTTGCAGAACGCTTGACGCAATGACAGCTGTTGCCCGATCAGAAACCCCAAACCGATCACTATGAGCGCTGTTGCACAAAGTTTAATCCTCATCTGCCATTGGGGTTTTTCTGATGATTTACTTGGCTTATATTCGTCCTCTTCAATTTCCGACTCCTCGTAGAACTGTGTCTCTCTTCATCTCTATCTTGATTTTCAGGAACTTCTTTGCTACTCAGTGCTCTCTGAAGCTCTCGAACTTTCCGCTCGGCCTTTACAGATAATCTTTTAGTCACTGTTTTGTCAATAGGTCCGATTTTCCTCAAATTGTAGTTCCTTTGAAGAAATATGAACCTTAACTCGAGGACAGGAATTTTCCTTGTTTTGTCACATAGACAGTTGATTGTAATTGCACACTGACACATATCTGGTGTTTTCTGGCAAGTACAGTTCTCACCGTCATTGTGCATTTTCAAGGCTGCGACATCAAAAAGTGATTTAGATTTACGTATAAAATCGTCTAGCCTACATTTAAATACAGCCTTGTCTTTATCACGTTTATACGACTTCCTTATCTTAATATAAGAATTGTGATACACTTCAATCAGCTTTACAATTCGGCAGTCAGACAACGGCGGAATGGATGCTTTATCATACAAACATTTGATTTGTTTCGCTAACCGTAGAGGCTACTTTGGCGAAACCCACATTTTTATTGTTTGTTACGTGGAAAGATTGTAACATCTAAGAACACATTCATATGTGGGTAGTTTATTTTGAAGGAATCCTCTTGGTTCGCCAAAATAGGACAGTAAAACTCCTGTCTGGAGTCGGCAATCTCACTCCTAGTGAGAATAGCTTGTGATTCATTCATCATCAGCGAATGTTTTAAGACCTACGTCGAGGAAATAACTTAAAACAATGCACAATAAGGAGCAGCTCACAACACGCAAGTCACACACAGCACCAAAGCGAGTTCCAACTGTTCTACACAGAGCGCGGCACAGCGACAGACTGAAGGGGAAAACACGCGATAACGGCGAGTACAAGGCCGTGTTGGTGGTGAGGGGGAGGGGGTTAGAGCAGGGAGGGGATATACCACGACTCAATCTAGTTCAAACCAGTTCAATCCATCTTTAACCAGTGTACTCTTGTTCAAAACAGTTCAGTGTGCTTACAAAAGTTGCACAGTGAAATCGCTAAAATTGGTTAATTTCTATTATTTCTGAGGCGTTGCGCGAACGATAATTACTTGATTTTTGAACTAAATATAATTTATTTACGCTCTTTACATGCTAAAATAAGCATAAAAACGTAGAGCTTCTTTATTTTTTAAGGTTTAATAAATTTTAAAAATCTCTAAAAATAACGAGACTTTGAACATTTTTATAAACTATAAGTCCGATGCGCGAACGGAAGAAGTTAACCGATTTAAATATTTTATATGCACTTTTTATCCTTAATGTAGTAGGCAATTTTTCCGCACTAAAGTGTTCCGAAAATAAAATAAATTTTTTGTATATTACTAAAACAGTATGCAAAAAGGGAAAAAAATCCATTGACTAGAAAAATTGCTGTTGAAGTGTTTGGATTATAGAACAAATCAGGATTAAGAATGTCGGACTGTCAATTAATTGTCTTAGCAGATATTTATTAGTAACTGAAAATACATGCCACTCAATCTTCCAGTGCCAATTATTTTGCCACTTTTGCAGAGGTAATCAGAACGTGACTCTCACCCTGACTTGGAACATCATCCCTAATGCTGGATTACTGCCAAGCATCTTTGCCATTGGCCACCATTCCTTCAAGTTCCCTAACGAATACACCACTTCGAGAGTCTAGTCATTCTAGCGGCCGACTACAGCTGTTATCAGTATTTCAAAAGATCTACAGACTTATCTGCACTTGTGTCGGTGATTTTTTTACACTGTTGAATGGTTGTGTTTGTTGAAGTACTTAGTTACGTTTGATTCGGTTTCATTTTTGTCATGACATTTTTTGTAAGGGGTACTGTAGTTTAATACACACCGTATTAAACTTACGGAATTGTTATACCACTTACTTATCGATAGGATTTTTGTTTTACGAAATTTTTTTTAGTTTTGGGAGTGTTTAATTTTTCAACATCTTGTAACATATTGAGGACTCTGCTTATTGAAATTAAGGTTTAACATTAAAAAAGTTTACACTTTCAATTTAAAGGATACACATAATTCCCATCTGTCTAAATGTTGATTTAGTTAGACATATGTAATGTTTTGTTAGAGCATTGTAAAGATTTTCCATGTTTAACTATTGTATATTTATTAGAATAAAGACATTTTCATAAACTAATTTTAATTATTTGATTCCGCATTACGATTAATTACAATTCTTCTTAATATTGGCTTAGAAGTAAAAAATTCCTTCCTTTGTGGTTTTTACAATGGCTGATCAAACCTCTGCAACAGATTTTCTCACAGCTAAATAAACATATTATGCATACTTTACATAATTGGTGTAGTGTATGTCAATGTTATTCCCTACGGTGTAGACAAAATTATAATAAGACACGCTTGACTCTTGTTGCTCTTTATTAATTTACAGCATGTCACACGTATATGAATATTGTTTATTTAATTAATAATCAAGAATTTTTTCACACTTATTGTGGCTTGTGTAATATGATCAAATAAACCTGCACAACCATGACTTCTTTACTAGCCTATGATTTTTCTTAAAAATCAGACATGGACTCACATCCAAATTAGTTACATCATTCAATTTCCTCAATGCTGTGCATTGTAGTTTGATGACAGTAAACAATTTTGAGTTTTAATTCAACCTCGTTTTTTAAGTGTCCCAATTTGAATGATTTTTAAAAAATGGTTCAATTATTGTGATTTCTGTAGGAGACTGTTTATATTTCTTAAAACACTCAACCAAATTGGTTCAATTATCAGTGAAGCCTACTGAAGGTCCAATGAAGACATGCCCACAACAAGGTTAAATAGTTTGATGAACAAAAAAGCAACAACACAGAAATTTGTATAAATAACTGAGTAGAATATAGTAAGGGCAAACTATATCCAACCACCAGTGCCGTCCTTAGGGTGGAGCGGCCGCTCCAGGCCTCGCGCTGAGGAGGGCCTCGCACAAAATATCGGTTTAATTACCCGCCCAATATGTTCAATAATTATGATTTAAAAACCTACGAACGCGATTCTTATTAGTACGTAATAGTAGCAACCAAAAGGATGCAAACGCAAAACATCGTTTGATAGCGGCGGCCGGCGGGCGGGGTGACGGGACCAAGCCTAGCGGCCGCCGAGCCGAGCCATGCTTGCAGATGCCACAACGATGTATAACCGACTTGGCCTATCTCTAGCCGTTTTTCAACTGTTTGTCTGTATGTGATATTTTGATTGATCCATTATATCTTTGAAATTATTTAAGGTACGGAATTAAAACTTGTCACAACTATTAAGTGCGTTAAGGCACAAATGCAAATGAATTTGGACATTTCTAACATTTATGGTTTCAAAATGGCGGCCATTTAAAATTTTCAAAGCTAAATATCTTAAAAACTGCAAACAAAAAAGTTGAAACTAAGTTTGGTTTGTAATGATCAAACGAGAAACAACAAATTAATCTAAGTTTTTACATTTTTTAAATCATAAATATTTACATAGGCCTAAGTTTACGAGCGAAACCCATGTTTTCTCAAATAAGATTTTAATTTCTCCACTATCCATTGTTTTATCTTAACAATCTTAGTATTTTTACTCCGGTAATAAATCATGCATTTTTTTGGGAGTTTGCAAAAGTTTGTAAAATTTACAGCTTTTAAAAATATTTAGCTTTGAACATTTTTAACTACGCCATCTTGAAACTTGAAACAGTAAATGTTAGAAATGTAAAAATTCACTTGCATTTGCGACTTAATACAAGGTGTCTCTGAACTCTCTACCTTCCTTTTCAGATATTAGGCCTATTCCTGGACCAAAGACAAGCCAAAATCAAAATATCATATTTAAAAATTCCAAAACACCATAGTTACTTGTACAGCCGCCATTTATTATTTTTTTGAGAATAATTTTTAATTTAAGAATGGCTTGACGTAATAAGTTGAAATTCGGTACACAGCTTTTTGAAGTAAAGACCTAGCTAGAAAAAATAAACAACTTTTTATAATTCATGTTTTCAAAATGGTGGCCAATTAAAATCTTTAACCTTAAATACATAAAAACTACCTACATAAGGTAGCAAAGTTTATGTTCTTTTGTGTTTTTTGTAAATTTTAATTTAAAATCCAACGTGTCATGAAAATTGGTTCATAAATAAGCGAGATAGAGCGATATAACTAGGCTAGTCACGGTCAGACCGCTTCCCCAGGAGCAGCTTTGGTATGAAATCCCTTAGTGAGCTGGCGCCGCAACCGCGCTTTTTGCGCGGCAACCCGCTCATATGTGTGACTATTTGTATTAAAATCACTAAATTTTAAATATGATATTTTGGCTTGTCTTTGGTCCAGGAATAATACCTGAAAAAGAGGGTAGAGGGTAGAGTTCAGGGAGACCCTGTAATTAATAGTTGTGCCAAGTTTCATTTCTGTAACTCTAATAATTTCAAAGATATAGAGGTCTAATGGATTGATTACATATATAGACAGTGGGAAAAATTCTAGACATAACTTGGACACATGCTGTCGTATGTTCCATACCCCACGCAACCCCCCAGCAATCACCGTTAAATAAGGCCTCGCAAAAATATTTTGCTCCAGGCCTCGCATTTCCTAAGGACGGCTCTCTGCCAACCAGCCCCTACTTAGAGAAAATTTCTCCAGTAGCAACGCAAACACAATATGAAATAAAACTGTTCCAGAACATTATCTGTGGCAAAAAAGTGATAGAGAAACACTACTAAAAGTGGCATTTGGGCATTAATGAAGTTGTAGTTTACAAGAGGATTTGAAACAGCTCTGGTTTATAAACATAATAGGGAACATGAACAGTTAAGGACATTGGTTTGAAAAATAACTTTGGTTATACTTTCAATTCACAATTAAATTTTAATAAATACAAAACAAAACCATGTACGAAATTTAACAACAGTAAAAGGTGCTTAAATGACTTAGTGAGGACTATATTACAGAACTAATAAACTTAGTGAGGTCAGTAATTTACAAATGTACACATTGTTTTAAGGGGTCCACACACATGCTCGACTCGATGTTGGGTCTGACATCAAACCTGGCAAATCGGGTTAGACCACTGCCGTCCCAAAAAAAACACCCGACCGAGCATCCAACAGACTGTCGCACATGTTAGACAAGCCGTTGGGTCTAAAGTCGAGTCAAGCATGTTCGATAGTGTGTGGACCCCTTTAAACTGACTTATACTATTTTGAATTCCATACTCAGAATCATTATTCTTGTAATGTTGAATAACATAGAGTGTAAAAATATAGTTTAGTATATCTAAGTGGAAGGTTATGTAAAGGTTAATTAGATTTTCAAAGGCAGTAGTTTTGAAATAAATGTTTCAATTTCAATATTATTATAACGAATACATGTGATTGTACAATTAATTCTTTGTATCACAATGAGATACGGCAGTTTAAAATTAAAATTATGATAGTTTAAACAATTATCTGCTTTCAGATGCAAACTGTGCAATTGTTTAAAAAATTACCATCACAAAAATCCAGGGGTGCAGCGTACCCCTGTACATCTGCCCATGGTGCCTAGGCAAAACACTTGAGTTTTTAATCTTGTACAACCAGCCAAATTACTACATTTCTCATATTTTTGTAATAACTCTAATATTTTGGGATTAGTAAACGAATCATTTAGTTGCAGTGGCGGACTTACCTACGGCGCCGCCCCTAGGCCCGTTCGGCCGGCCGCCCCTTTGGGTTTCACGAAAAAGGAAAGGTTTAAACGTTAAAGCGATATTAAATTTCCCGTTGTTGGGATAATTATTGCATTTTTTTAAGAAAGACATAGTACAATATGAGTACATTATATTAAAGTTGTATTTATAGATTTTAAGAAAAGCACATATTTCGTGGTTGAGGCAAGAATGAATATGAATAGGCTAAATTAATCGCCGCGCTGGACGCATTGCCTTTCTTGAGGAAATTCAATAAAAATTTATTCAATTTATATAAATTTCACAACATCTGCCACCACTTTGACTGCCAACAGAAACACAACACAGGCACTGGTAATGCACACTGACAGTGCTCGCTACTCGCAGTCGTATGTCTGCCTCTGCACGTCGCAACATGAACGTGAGTCATCTTCACCGCTCACCACGCCCCCGCCGCCGCCCGCGGCCGGGCGCCCCTAGGCACGTGCCTAGTGTGCCTTATGGTAAGTCTGCCACTGTTTAGTTGCATCCTAATTCCATTTGAATTGTGCTAGAGAATGCAGGTTTGATGCAACCTGCATTCTCTAACACCATTCAAACCTCTGAAAAGATTTAAACCTCTACTAATATTGGTACCAGTACAGTAGGTTTAAAATTACTTCAGGACTAAAAATTAAACTGATATTATCTCTACTTTTAACATTGTATTAAAAAATACTTTATCAACATTCCACAATAGTCTCATGATTAGGGTTTTCATTGCTTAGTGAGTTATGGTTGTAAACAGAGGTTATTCAATAATGTTCCTGGTTCTACTTTCAAGCACCTCAACAAAAAACTTCACATCACAATCTATAACTATGTAGGTATGCTCTGGTGTTAACGATATTCCATTCTTTGGCAGGAATCCCTGTCATCAGTGTAATTCTTGTTTTTGCTTGTAAACACTCTTAAACAGAATGGCTGTTCATGTTTCCACAGGCTTCTCAATCATGATATCTGCTTTTAGTTTTTCTTCGATCTCCTCATTCGAGGTTGAACCAAATTTCACAGATATGTCCAGTAGTTCTCTCAAACCCTAAAAGTTAATCAGTATTAAGTTACTTAATCTCCAAACACTGAATAACTAACTAAAATAAAATACCTACAGAAACAGATATAAAAAGAGTAAAGATGAAAAAAGGAAGGTTAGAAATTTTAGGTTTAAGGAAAAGGATATTAGGTCATCTTATTAATGGATTGGAAAAATATGCCAAACATACCTTAACACTACAAGGTCCACTTTAGAATAGGTACTAAATCTCGACAAACTTATCAAATATAACATTGGGAAATTGAAATATTTTAAGCTCACTGAGCACAGAATATTTCAATTTCCGTATTGTATCCATAGTAACAGTGAATACCATGAAGTGGATCATCACTTTTTAAGACAAGACTCTATGTCTAGAGAGGCTCAAGAATGTATAAAAAATATTTTAGCTAAAAACAAAAACTTTACAGGCTTGAGGATCTTAAACACCAAGATCGGTATAGGAAAAGTATAACAGGTCTGCTGTAAAACTTTTTTGTATCCCGGATATGAAGTGTTAAAACTAAAACAAAAGTGATGTCAAGTTATAAGATTTACCCACTGAGCTCTATACATGAAGCTTAGTTGATTTACCATTACACAGCAGATTATAGGCAGAGGAAGCAATAATGCTACGGGTATGATATTTATCATAATGACACCGTATTACCTTTGACTATGTACACTAATGTGAATAGACTTCTTGTAGCATAGGCGTGTTTGAAACCTATTGAGGATGATGCGATCTTCTGTGTCGTACATGACGTACAAGTGATATATGATAGATAAATCGGTATTACCACTCAATATTTTTAATTCTTACCCCATTACCAATTCTAAGTTTGTGATTAAACTTGAACTAAGAGATTTTCAACCCACTCATATATTATAAAATACCCCCGTTGCAGCAGACCTGCATACTAAGCGAATTTCCAAAGAATTTGATATTTTATTTTTACCCCATAAACAGCATAGGAATGAGTATGTAGGTTTACTGCAATGGGATGTTGTTAAAATATATTAGTTGTTAGGAAATGTAATGGTTTTTAAGGTATAAATCAAATATTGAACCAATATTCGGCACTTTTCAATTTTCCCCATAAACCCCATGGGGGTGAGTGAATATGTAGGTTTGCCGCCTTATGGGTGTTGTATGAAAATATCAGTTAAAAACTATCTAGTGAAGGTACAAGCCAAATTTTATCAAATTATATTAATAAATAAGCGAGATATGGGGTTTTGTTGATTTCCCTTAAGAATAACATGGGAAACATATTTTTGGATTTTCTCCATAACCCGTTAAGCTAAATAAAAAATTCAAAAATACAGAGTTCTTTTAAATGGTTTAGGTTAAAATTGGTAAATTTAAAAAAATTGAGGTTGAAAAATGCCAAAATCCTATTTTTGACCCCATTCAAACCCCGTTCCCATAACCCGATCATGCTGGTTTGTATTTTTGGCTTCTGGGGACCTCAAAATAAAAAAGTAGCATGATCCCAGACATAGGTCTTACCATGATTACTACTGTAATAGCGTATTCCCTATATGAAAATTCACAACAAATTTTAATTTTAAAATTCAATTAATCTCTAGAACCCAATAAGAAAGAGTTTATAGTTTAATGAGACACAAACCTTGTTTTCCGTTGTCAGCTGAACAATCTTTGCTTCTTCTTTTTCTCCATTGTCATCATCAACTTGAGCAGCCATCTTCATCACAGCAGCCATTTCACTTATTTTATCTGCTTGTTTCTCAATTACCTGCAACAATATAACACGACGTGGATGAAGTGTGTCCAGCATTCACTTGCCTAAAATTCTATAATATTGTCTTTTGAAGTAAAGTTTATAATTTATATTAAAGCATATGTATACAAAAGGTATATAATATTGTATAAGCTTATTTATAAAATACATTAAATAAGACGGTTCATACTTATTGCTTGAAAATAACTGCATTCGAATAGGCCTATTAATGTTATATATAGACTTGTTAATTTGCGGCAGTTTTTCTTCAGTTTATAATATTAGATTTAAAAGTAAAAAAAAAAAAAAAACATTTACACACACATACCTTAAATTTTTTTTAATTGATCAATTTTTTAAAGTCATTTTGCAGAGGGAAAAAATTAAAATAGCCTAAAAACACATTAAAGTAGATAAGAACAAATTTCAAACACAAAACCATTAATTTGAGGGATGTGTATACAATAATTAGATAAATAAATAAATTAATAAATCTTTATTTGTTGTAAGGATTATACAATCATTAACAATTGTCAATACTTAATACTAATGCTTAATAGTAACATATATGACATATGTCAAAAAGCAATGTTCTTTATTTTAAAGAATTCTTCAAGATCATAAAAGGGATTTTTCAGTAACCAAGAGTACAGTTTATTTTTAAACTGTTTTTCTGAGTACCTATCTATTAAGCCTTCCAAGGAATTGTAAATTTTCAGAGCAATGACCAGATGACTATTCATGGTTTTGCTTAATCTGTGAAATTCAATGTAAGTATGGTTTTTTGCTCTTGTATGATAACTGTGGATTTCATGACTTGGTTTTATTAGATTGGGGTTCTTTAAAATATAAGTAACAATATCAAAAATGTACAAATTGATAACCGTTTGAATTTCTAATTGGATAAAAAGTGGTCTACAATGTTCCAATGTATATATTCCTGACATGATTCTCAAAGCTTTTTTCTGAAGAATCAATATTTCTTGAACTTTTGAGCAATTACCCCATAAAATTAAGCCATACCTGAAAATTGATTGAAAATAGGCAAAATATGCTGTTTTTAGGTAATCTTTTGGAACAACACTGTGTAAACGGCTTAAAAGATAGATTATTCTAGATAGTTTTGTATTTATATAATCCACATGATTGCCCCAAGTCAATTTACTATCGATATTTACACCCAAAAATTTTACATATTTACTGCAGTTACTAATGGTACTATCAGATTGTGAACAATGTTTTAGATTAAATGTTATGTTTTGAGTTTTTTCTTCATTCAGAACTAGTCCATTATTAATAAACCAATCAGTTGCATGCACTAGTGTGTCACTGGTGAGGTTTTCCAACTCCAGAACATTATTACTAAAGTTTAAAAAGGTAGTATCATCTGCGTAAAGGATTGTTTTAGATTTTATTGCTTCAGGTAGATCATTAATATAGACTAAAAATAACAGAGGACCCAGGACGGACCCCTGTGGGACTCCCCATTTGACTAAGATGTCACTGGAAGATTTATTATTGATACAGACTATTTGCCTACGTCCTTTTAAGTAGGATTCAAAAAATTTCAAGGGTGAGCCGTCAAAACCATATAAAGACAATTTATGTGTAAGGAGAGAAAAATCTACACAATCAAAAGCCTTACTCAGGTCACAGAGAGTCGCCTGAGCAAGGTCTTTGTCATCAAAAGCCTGGTGGATACACCTTATTAAGTTGTCTAAAGCATTTAGTGTTGAGAGTCCCTTTCTAAATCCAAATTGAGAGATGGTAAAGAAGTTATTTATCTCGAAAAAGTGACTCACTTGCTCATGCACTACAATCTCAATTAATTTTCCTACTACTGGAATAATTGAAATTGGCCGATAACTCTGAGGGAGCTCCCTGGGGCCCTTTTTATAAATTGGACAAACGCGTGATAATTTCAACTGCTCTGGAAATATTCCCTGCGTTAAAAGATTGTTAATGCAAACTGCAAGAGGTTCTGCAATGCTTTCAATTATACTCTTCATCAAATTATTAGATATACAGTAGACATCACAACTATTGGAGGGAGACATACGTTTAACTGCATTTAATACATCCTGTGGTTTTACTTCTTTCCAGAAAAATTGTTTCCTTTCAGAATTTATGTTATTCTCAACAACTTTGCTACCGGTACAATTTGACCCAGATACAATAATAGATTTTTTTAATTCTTTAACTGAATATACAAAGTAATTGTTCATTACATCAGGTTCAATGTTTAAGGTAACATTTCTTTTAGGTATGGTATTGTCTTTAATTACATTCCATGCAGCCTTACATTTATTTGTATTATTTTCAGATATATTTAACATTGTTTAGCATTTTAGCCTCATTGATCAATTTCTTGTACTGAGATTTTAATTCTACATACTTTTGTTTAATGCTATCAGAGTTAGAAATCCCCGGACATTTACTTAATGTATGAAAAAACAATAACTTGTCTTTCATCTTTGCTAGGTCATTGGTGTACCAATTTTGTTTGTTTCTATGTTTAGACTCTGGCTTAATTTTTTTAGCATCAGGACTCAGTAGTTTCTTAAAATATGTTACATTATTAATAATAATACTAAAAATTGATTGAAATATTTCCTCAGAGGATTTCCCTTCTTAACTAGACATGATGTTTAGCCAATCATAAGAAGCCAAATTTACAGTCAGTTTTTGAAACATTATTTTGGGAAAATAAAATTGGGTTTCAAAGTTTTAGTTTTTGAGTTTTGTACGATCGACGACGATACTATTGGATTCATGTTTATTATAATACCATCATGATCAGAAAACGGGAAATCAAAATGTTTTTGAATGAGACCTGTTCTTTTGTTCTATTACAAAAACGTTATCTAAACAGTTTTGGCCTCTTGTGGGTTGACTATTCAAATGATAAAAATAGATATCCAACAATTAATTGAGAATTGGGTAGCACAAACAGTTAAATGAAATTTTTGTTGAAAATAAATTAAGACGTCAGTGAAACAGTTACATTATTAAAGACGAAAATTTGATTTGTGAAAGCAGTTTTCTGGAGATTCAATTCTGGGGTTAGTTTTCCGGCAGTCAATACGGAGTAGAATTTCTAGGGGTAGTTTGAGGATGGTTTCCCGCACTAGTAAACTTACAAAATATTGATTTAATCAAAAGTTATTAAATACTGTAGGTAAATGATACAACAGCATAACCACAATCACAGTAGTATATAATGTATTCTCAACAAAATGTTGTGGCTGGAAAACTACAACCATACCTGTAACATCAAAACAACATAGTATTTTTTCATGGGGGTATTTTTCTGAGGGTGGAATTCCAGCACTCCTTTTATGGAAATATTAACTATGTAGCTGTGAACAAGAAAGAATTCAATCCATCCCATATTAAAAGATCAATTATTATTTTATAAAAATCGCAGCTACCAAGTGAGAATGCCAGGAAAATACATATATTCTAACCAAATATTGAGATAATAGTTTATTAATCAATATATAATATTAGGTTATTAATATTTTTCAGTTGGTATATCCAACAACAAATTTGGCCTATGTGTATTGAATATTACTGGAAAAGTATAAAACCGATCGAACCAAACAAAGCTACGAACAGGCATGGCCAGTAAGTAGTATCAAATTGTATTCAATACATTGCGTTTACCTGTGTGTACTGCTGGTTGTACAATGCATGGTAGTCCTGCCGGCTCATGTTGACCAGGTGAGTCATCTGCTGCCGATATTTGCTCATGATCAGTTCTAGAGCATTCTGGTGTTCCTCCAACGCGGCCCGCAGCTCTCGATTCTCCTGAACGTGACAAATTTTAGTTTGAGGGTGTACCAGGGTTCCCACAACCCTGAAATTTGAAAATTAAAATCACAGGTTTTCCCGATTTTTACAGTCCAAAAATCATGGAACTCATGGTCTAGAATTGAGTCGTTTTGCGTAGGAAATAATAATTACTAACCGAAAATTAGGCCTACATATATTGAATATCGTACTTGGCCAATACTGTAAACACAGACACAACGACGTTAGGCGTTTGATCTCTTTTATGCATCTTTCAATAGAAAAACTGTAATATACAAAAGTTGCGCCACTGGCGATGCACCACACCATGCGGTCTACTCTTTTGACCCTGTCCACGCAATACAACTTTTCGCTGTGCGCCATTAACAGTGACGTCATAAATCATAATAATAACTTTATATTATTACTATTGACCAACTAGTTTTCCTTACTCCTTGATGTCACGGAACAAACGGCGAAAAGTATCATATCGAAAGGGCCGTTTCCTCCATACTTTACATTGCTTACCATTTAGCCGCATAAGTGATAAACAACAACTGGTGATGGAAGAAGTAAAAGTATATATATATTATATTTATGCCATTCGTGGATTTTAGAATTTAAATTTTAAGTTAAAATGTTTAGTTATTTTATAGTGACGATAAGATCCTAATACTTCACCATCGACAGTGCAAAACAAACTATCAGAATCAGGCTGCAACATGAAATCAACAAGGCTCTGGTAATTTTTCTACCAACCCCTTTCTTTGACCTTTATTCAACCTTCCTTCCTGAATTTGTCTCCGCCCACTTGTGTACAGTACGCGGTGTGTACAGCACGTTTGAATGGTTACCGATGGTCTTCCAATCACAGGCTTAGGTTGTCATGGTTACCGACCTTCTAATCATGCTTAGGTTGGGTACACACGAGCGACACTAACAGCTGAACACCACAGCGATATTGCGGCAACACATCTGTACACACGAGTGACAATCACATCGGCGACAACGCAGCGGTCGCTAGCTCTACAAGGAAATTTTTTAATCTAAGATGTTTGCATACATTTATGCCCAATCAAGAATAGGGAACTCAATCTCGAACTATATTTCCGAACCCGCATTTCAAGTGTTTTATCTGAATCCCGGACCAATCTCATGAATGGCTTTTTGCTATTTTTTATGCCGTAGAACAGCATATAAATTTAAATGTCCATGTGGTACTAAAAACTACTACTCAAGACCAGTGGCGGCTTCAGGGGGGGCCATGGCCCCCCCAAAAATTTTCGGCCAGTCATTTTTGGGGGCTTAAAAATAATACATTATATTTTAGTTACAAAAATTATCTATTTTTCATGAAAGTTTGATATTGTTTAGGTGTATTTAGCTTTAATTTGTATTAATTGAGATTAAAAACAACATTATTAAGTTTTGGGGAAGTTTTGGAGGTGCTTAAATTCAGAGTTTGCGTGCGCGCGCAGCAGACGACACGGACAACGTGATGAGTCATAGTCATAGTCATAGTCAAACATCTTTATTCATATATCATGTACATTGGTGGTACAGTGAATAGTGTGAACAAATAAGTACAATAATTTAACAAAAATTGTAATCTAAATAAAAGAAATTTCTCCTGTAAATACAGAAAATGTTAGGGTTTATATCTATTTCTGGGAGGTGGAAAACTCATCAAAAGAATATACTGATAAATTTATTATGTACTCTTTAAGCATTTTCTTGAATTTTGATTCATCTTTTTCTTTTTTTATAAAATCAGGGACATATTTTAGAAAAAGGTTACCAGCATATGAGGGTTTTTTTTCAAAAAATTTTAATTTGTGAGGATGAACAATCTCCCTTCTTCTCCTAAGATTATAAGAGTGTAATGGACTAACGTTTTCCTCTAATTCCTGCTTTTTGGCAATAAGAATTGTTTCATATATATATTGCCCGTAAACAGTAAAAATTTGCAAGTTTTTAAAATGTTCTTTTGTTGAATCATCTCGTTTAAGCTTAAGCATGATTCTGATAGCCTTTTTTTGCTGCCGCAGAATGCTATCCATATTTAATCTTTTTGTTGACCCGTATAATGCTATACCGAACATAATATGGGAGTGTACATGGGCAAAATATATACTTTTTAAAGTTTCTAAATTACAGTACACTCTCGTTCATCGGACTCGGCGACATCGGAACTCCGCTTCATCGGAACTGAAAATTTGGATATTATTAATTTTTTTTCTTACGAAATAAATCATTTTTCCGTTTTAGCGCCTTCAATTTCCATTCGTCCTATCCGCACAACAGTGAAGTATTACATTTTGCATCAAACGTCATCAGGCGTTTTCCATAATCTGTACCCATCGATGTGATTTACGAGGCCGTGGCTTATTCGCACAAAAATAGAAAGAGAAAGGGGGCAGGAAGTGAACATCCGTTTCAACCGCTTCCCAAACTGTCATTCAGTCTGTCTTGTGTCGCAACTGCACCTGTGTTATGTGGAAGTCAGTTGACTGCTGGAATATGAGTGGAATATGAATATGGAATATGAGAATAAAGATTTTGGATCTTTATTTCCTGCGTTGTTTTTATTCCTATAGGTTCATTGTTACCATGTTCAAAGTTTGAGTGCCTTATTTTCATAAAATCTCTTGTGTTATCTTAAAAACAAGAGTGAATACAATCACGATAGGTCACCATACGGGCGGAAATGATGACTCACGTCGGACTCCGCTTCATCGGAATTTTTAGACATCCGAACCGGCCGTCCGCCACATTAGTTCCGATGAACGACAGTGTACTGTACAATAAAAGGACATTTTTGATAATGCGAATATTCCAGAGTTAACTTTGATTAAAATTTTCTCTATATGTTCGTCCCATTTTAAATTTTCATCAATTGTTAAACCTAGAAAGTTGATTTTATTTTCCCTTTGAATGTTATTTGAGTTATAAGTTATTGTTGGTTCTTTTGTAATTTTGCTCTGTGCTGTTTTAAAATTTATAAATTTGGTTTTTTGTGAATCCAATAATAAGTTGTGATTGTAAAAGTAATTACCAATATTCTCTAATTCTACATATGAAAAAATTCCAGTTTCTTCAGGAGAGTTAGATGACACGATGAAATTAGAATCATCAGCGTAAAGGCATAGTTTAGAATTTTGTTTATACGTTAAAATATCTTCCATGCCCTTAAGATAACACAAAAAAAGCAAAGGTCCTAAAATTGAACCTTGGGGGGCCCCAAATTTAATTGGCTGATAAGTTGATGATGATTTGATAATTCTATTGTAATTTGTCAAATGGGTCATTTCCACAAACTGAGATCTATTTGTCAAATAAGAAGAAAACCAATTAAGAGCTCTTTTAGATATTCCAATAATTTGAAGTTTTTCTAGTAATTTACTATGTTTTACGCTATCGAACGCTTTAGAAAGGTCCATAAATATGCCAACTGTATAATTTCCTTTGTCTACAGATTCAATAACGGATTCAATAAAAGAAACAGCCGCGCTCACCACTGATCTCCCTTTGCGGAATCCATGCTGATTATCATCTAATATATTAAAATTTTCCAAAAATTCTGATAATTGTAAATGGACAGCTTTTTTGTACACTTTAGAAATTGAAGGAAGCACAGACACTGGGCGATAATTGGATATATTTTTAGGGTCATTCTTTTTATGTAAGGGAATTATTTTTGCCTGCTTCAATAGGTTTGGAAAAATGCCTGATACAAATGAAGAATTAACTAGATGACACAAAATTTTACTAATATAGGATTTTACAGCTTTTATTATTGTTACAGGAATTTCATCATGCCCACTGGAATGTTTATTTTTTAAAGACTCAATGATTTGTTCCACCTCCCTTTCACTGATTGGTTTTAAATCAAATTTCGGCTCTACAAACAAGGCATCGATAAAATCATCTTTCACATAGTTGGTCTTGTTTTCATTCAAATTCAAATCCGTAACCATATCACTAAAATAACCATTAAACATGTTTGCAAGTTTTTTAGGGTCTGAAACTGTTTCTGAATTTTCTTTTAAAATTATATTTTTAAACGGTTTCTTGTCATTTTCTCCAACTTCAGAGTTGATTATATTCCAAACTGTTTTTTGAATGTTTTGGGAACTTTCAATTTTTTTTGAAAATGTCTGTTTTTAGCCTTATTTAATTCTTTTTTATAAATAGTCTTTTCCTGATGTAAATAATTTTTTAAACTAATGCTTTTTTTACAACGATATTCCTTAGTCAATTGAATAATATTTTTTTGTTTAATTTTTAATTCTTTAGTTATCCATGTACGTTTTTTGTTTCTTTTTGTGACCAATATTTTAGGAAAAGCTTGATCAAAATAGAAAGAAAAGATTTAAAAAAAGACATCATATTTTGTTTCTACCTTGGAATTATAGACATCAAACCACGATTCTTGGGAAAGTAATTGCTTAAAAAGATTTATGTTTTCAGGTGAGAATTTACGCAATTCTTTTTTGATAGGCAAATTTACTGTTTTTATTGAATTTTTACACTGAATTTTTAATAGCTGTCCATCATGGTCAGATAAGAATGTAACTAGACCTTCTACCTTTAAGTTAGATAATTTTATATTTTTTATCAAAAAGTTATCTATTGCTGTCTCTGAAATGTCGGTAACTCTCGTTGGGAAATCGACAAGGTGCCTCATATTTTTACTTTTTAACATCTGTATTAATAATCTAGTTTTGCTATCCGATACTAAAACATCAATATTCAGGTCACCTGCTACGATAATTTTATCATATTTTTTATTAAAATAATCAATTAAAACACTTAACCTATCCAAAAAAATATTGACATCTGATTTAGGTGACCTGTAAATACCTATAATGAGATATTTTTGCTTATTAATACTCCATGTACAGGCACAAAATTCAAATTGTAATTCTTCAAGTAAAATATTACTTAGAGCATCTATCACAGAGACCCTCCTCAGCTCAAAACCCTCTTCTGCCAGGATTATAACCCCCCCCCCCTTTGGTTTTTATTTTTCTGGAGAAACTAGATTTTGTTAAATAATAATCTATATTCAGCCGTTTTATTTCCTCTTCTTTCATGTCATGTTCTGTCAAAACAACTATATGGGGATTTATTTCGTTTAAAATTGCCTGAAGTGAATTTAATCTTGAAGGGAGGTGTTGAATGTTCTGGTGAAAAATTTTGACTAAATTTTGTTGTGACTTTATTTTATTGGTGTGTTGGTCTGGAGAACTAAGTTAAAGCTGAGAAGGATGACTGGGCTGCACTAGAGCTGTAGGCTACATCACTGTGTCTAACCTAGCACTGACTCCACTACCATCACTATTACTCTGCTCTAGCACTTCACTAAATGATAATTCGCCTGGTGCCAAAGTAACTTGCTCTGGTTGGGTTGACGTCTGCATCGTGAGTTGCTCAGCTGCTCTCGTCACCGCTGTGGCCGCTGGAGTAGCCGCATCTGCATCAGTGGTTACAGTGCCCATGGTATTTGAGGTTGAGTATCCAGCTTTAGCTCTGTCCAGTTGAGATGAAGGCTGCCTCTGTTTTTTATTGATTAGGTCGTTTAGTTGAGAGACAAAGTCTTTGTGAGGTAAACCGTTCTTCAAAGTCTGATAAGAATTGTGACAGTATGAGACTATTGTGACTTTAGCTTTAGTAATTTGTTGGAACTTGATAATGTTATTAATAAAGTGATGCAAACCTATTTTGTCCCGTATGCAACCAATCGGGGAGCAGATGAGGTGTTTTAGCTTCTTCCTCCTGAAACTTTCGGTTAGATCTTTAAAGGCAGTATCATAATTACTTTTGTAAGGCTTATCAAAATATCTTGCTTTAGTTATGAGGCTGTACACGGCTGCTCCGTTATGGTGGTTTTGCAAGGCCAAGTGACTGGAAAGGCGCTGTGACGGTTTAGGCCTTCCGAAATGAGACCTGAACACCACTGCCACCCCGCGAGTCACGTGGCCTGGGTCAGAGAAATCGGCAGAGATGCTGTGAGCAAAGCTAATAGTTTTGTTGTGTCGATGTTTTTGGAAGAAATTAGCCATGTGAGCTTCAACTAATTTTATTGGCATGTCATCGTTGAAAAACTCTGTCATTGTTGATTCTGTCTTCTTCTTAGCTCCTGTTTGTTCTAAGTTTGCATCTGCAGAGCATATTTGCACCAACACATCTCTTACAACAAACCCTAATTTTTTCTTGCCCCTTAAGTTGAAATGAAAACCTTGCCGGCCAAAATGAAAAGGGTTAAATTTATTGTTGTCAAGATCAACAAGATGAACATTGTGCATTTTATTAGTTAGCTCTCCAATATATGCATTAAGGAGATTAATTCTGTTGTGAACTGGATCCATAATATCAGCATCGAATCTCTGAGGAACTGTTGTCAAAATCACTGTTTTGTTTTTACTTAACTCGATAAGTTTCCTCTCTAGGTCTCTATAAACTGGCTCAAAGTTACTGCAGAAAGAGTCATTGGTACCACCCATGAGGATAATAATGTCATCCGAAGAACCCTGTGCAGCTTCTACAACATTTAGTAATCGTGCATTCGGTAGAACAGTTCCAATTGCTTTGATTTCACCCTGCCCAGCACTTTCTATAAATTGCTGTAGACCTCTTCCTTGACTATCCGAATACACTGAAAGCTTAATCTTCTTATTAAATACCGCTCCTGTTTTTTTCTTAAGATTTCCAGTATTGTTTTTAAGATATACCATACTGGCAGGTGAAGGTTGTTGTGTTGTAGGAGTTGCTTGTTGATCAGTCAAAACATGGAATCGATTTGAAGTGACAATTGGATTTTCAAGAATAAATTGGTTTGATTGTTTAGGTGAATGTTTTTCCTTATTTTTTGACCGTTGTATCTCCCAAGATGTTTCAGGATGTATGACATCAGATATTAATTTTTTAATAATATATTTTAATTTTTTAGAGACTCCCAATTGTTTGGGAATGGTGAAGTGAGTGTTCCCACTGCTGGGCTTGCCGGGGACCCTGCTAGTGTGTATGCTCCCCCTGATTCCCATGATTTGTTTTTCCACTGCAATATTCAAGGATTGACCCAACGTTTAAAAATTGACATTTTCAATATTTTTCTAGACTCTTTTTCCAAAAAGCCAAAAGTTTTATGTATCACAGAACACTGGTTCAACGAATCAAACATTTTTATTTTGAATAAAGTTTCTGGATATAAAGTCATTTCATATTTTCCTCGTCAGAACTCCATCAGGGGAGGAGCCTGCATTCTGGTGGGGGAACAGGTACAAGCTGAGCCCTTAAATAATTTCAAAAATTTGTCGAAAGAAGGTGTTTTTGAGTGTGCTGCAGTGCTGATAAAAAGTGAGATTAAAAGTGTAGTTCTGTGCATATACAGACCCCCTAAGTACGATAAGGCCAACTTAGATTGTTTCTTTTCTACTCTTGAAAAATTGCTTTGTAAAATCATTAAGAAATTTAAACATGCAAAAATATTTCTAGCTGGAGATTTTAATATTGACACGTTGGTAGATGACAATCTTAAATTTCAGTTTTTGAATTTAGTTAGATCATTTAACTTGCAGCCAAACTTCCACTCTCCAACACGAGTTACTTCAACCTCCAAAACGTGTTTGGACAATATTTTCACCAATTTCCACCCTGTCTCATGCAGTCTCATAGAGACAAGTCTTTCGGACCACACTGGTAACCTCATTGTCTGTGACTTGGCGGCCCCTGATACCAGAGTAATTCCGACTTCAAAGCGATGCTTCTCAGAGGAAAATATTCAACATTTCCTTTCTGAGTTGCAGCATGAAAGTTGGGACTCGGTATCTGGGGACAACTTAAACATTAATGAAAGATACAAAAACTTTATTGAAAAGATTAGATATGCTTTAGAAGTTTCTTTCCCTTTCAAAACTTTGAGAACTCAGCAACCACAGAAAGGGCCTAAGAACTGGATTACAAATGGAATTCGGGTTTCCAGTGCAAGGAAAAGGGATCTGCATGAGATGGGTAGGTGGTGTAAAGACCCTGAATTCCTGTCTTATGTTAAAAAGTTTAAAGCCATTTTCAAAAATGTGTCAGGGCAGCTAAACTCAAATGTAACAATGAATACATCTCAAAGTCTAAGAACAAAGTAAAAGCTGTATGGGATGTAGTAGCTAAGGAGAGTGGCAGGAAAGAGAATACAAACCAACTAGACAAAATTATTGAAAATAATATTGTAATCTCAAATAGTAAAGACTTAGCTAGTACCCTTAACAACTATTTTTGTAATATAACTGACAATTTGAAGCTTAAGCCAAACCTTTCTGATGCTCTTAAACTGTCCTCCAGTAATGTCCAGCATAACTGTTTGTTAATAAGTTTCAGACTGGCAACAGAGAGTGAGGTCTACCAGGTAATTAAGGCTCTTGAACCAAAAAAATCGGCTGGGTGGGACGAAATCTCACCTTTCTTGTTGAAAAAATGTTCTCACTGGGTATTAAAGCCTCTGACCTTTCTCATTAACTGCTCACTCCAACACGGTGTCTTCCCTGATCTTTTAAAATTCTCAACTATTAAAGCAGTCCCAAAGAAGAGTAAGGTGCACACACTTGACAACTTGAGACCCATCTCTCTGTTGTCAGTCTTCTCCAAGGTTTTTGAAAGGGTTGTATTCAATAGACTTTATGACTTTTTTGAAACCAATGGCTTGCTGTCCTGCTTTCAGTTTGGGTTTCGCAGGGGTAGGAGCACAGTGGATGCCATCTATGAGCTAGTGGATCGAGTTGCAAACGCGGTGGATGGGTCGCAATTCACCGTTGGTGCCTTTTGCGACCTATCCAAGGCTTTCGACTCAGTGAACATAGATATAATGATTGCCAAACTGAGGCAATATGGGGTTGTGGGTACCGCTCTTGGTTGGCTGCAATCTTTTCTTGCTGGGCGACAGCAAAGGGTTGTCGTTGGTGCCGGAGCTCGGAGTAGCTATAGAGCTGTGAAAGCAGGCGTACCCCAGGGCTCTATTCTGGGGCCTCTTCTTTTTCTGGTGTACTGCAATGACCTTCCTGCCATATCTTCTAACGCCCAAGTTCTCATGTATGCGGATGACACCTCTCTTTTTGCCTCAAATCCCAATCAAGGTAGCCTTTTAAAATCTCTAGAGAAGACGATCAACCAATTGGATTCTTGGTGTACAGTAAATGGGTTAAAATTGAACCCTTCAAAAACACAATTCATAAATTTTCATATCAACCACAGCAAGACTCTTCAATCTGACTCTTCATATTTACCTTCTCACTTCAATTCAGTAAAATCCACCAAATTTTTGGGCTTAGACATTGACTCAACTCTTTCTTGGCAGCAACATATCAACAACTTACTTCCTAGGTTAAGTAAAGCATATTATGCCTTACTTTCTCTATCCCAGACAGTTGACCTTCAAGTCCAAAGACAAGTCTATTTTGCTTACTTTCATTCACTAATTTCCTATGGAGTAATTTTCTGGGGAAACTCCAGTGACTCTATTAGGGTTTTCCGAATGCAGAAGAGAGTCATAAGATTGATATCGGGTGCCGGACCTAGGGACTCCTGTAGACCACTTTTCCAAAGGCTTCACATCCTTCCACTTCCATCTATACACATCTTGCAATGCCTTCTTTTTGCCAGAACCAATTTAGAGACAAATTTTTCAAGAACAATCATAAACATCAATATGACACCCGGAATTCCAAAACATTGCAGTACCCAATCCATAGAACTACTTTTTTAGAAAAATCTCCTTCATACTTGTGTTTAAAGATTTATAACAAATGCCCCAAGCGCATAAAAGAGGAACTTTCACCCAAAAAATTCAAGAAGTTGGTGGTTGATTACTTGATTGGTAACTGCTTCTACAGCCTTTCCGAGTACCTGGATCACGACATCCCAGTTTTTTAAGTTGTATTTTCTCTTTTTCATGAATACAAGCAGTTTGTTAGTATTTTATTTGGTATTTGTATTACTTTATTTAAGTGTTTGTCAGTATCTCCCAGATGGTGAATCACATATGTACATAGATTAGGAATAGAAATAAGGAAAATTGTTATTGACAAGTCTACAGCCCAGGCAAACACTGCATGTAAGGGCGTGATTAGACACTGTACATAAATAAATAAAATAAATAAATAAAAATATGGACTGCACACAACTAGTAGATGCTTGACAGGGATTAACTTCATTTAATGACTGTGTATTAAAAATCATCTTGGCTATTATTTTTGCAGATATTCTCAGGTGTTGATTGTCATGCAAGCGGTACGCAAGGGTGGCTCTTTTTGTAAATAGTTCATTTTCGGTTATTTCAATATTTTTAATGAAAACTTCCATACTCATTTTGTCACTCTTCTTTTCTATCCAGCTTATCAAGTGGTCAATAAATAACAATACATAAATGCCACAGTCTACACCATTGATTTGTTGTGGGCAAGACAATGTTACAAAAGCAGGCTCCTTTGAAAAAATTGCATATTTTGAGATCTTTTCAACAATAGTCTCTGCTGATTTAATATTCACATTGTTGAGTGAATCCATGTAGTAAAATGTATTACTGTCTTTGGAATAAAATAACAAGCTCCAATGAGTGCCAGATACTTTTATGCTGGCTTGTGCAATGTTAACGGGGATAAAAATATACTTTTTATTTTGCAAACCAAGAGGGCTAATGATGGATTCACTGTCATTGAAAAGCTTAATTGATTGACTAACAGCAGGTGTTATGAAACAAGTGTCCTCCTTTCCTAGTCTGTTGGTTGTAATAATATTAAAATATTTCTCAATTGTGTCATCAGTGATCCACTCATTATTTAGTAGTGTAAGAGCAAGTCCTATTGATGTATCCACTTGTGTTGACATGTTATTTTTTGTGGAATTTGTTGTGCTATTCATAGGGCTTTCTGTTGAATTAACTTGTGTTTTTAGCGGGGGTTGAGGAGTACTGACAGAGAATAAACTCGAGCTGAATAGTACACTGTTGTCTAATTCATTTTGCGACATAAAAAGTTGTGAATTAGATTCATCTAATTCAGATGTTGTGGAGTCAGATATTTTGGAGTTAGTTTCATTAGAAAGTACAGTTTCATTTTCATTCGTTTGATTTTCATTTTTTATAGAACCACATTTTTTTAACGACAAATCAGTAATATTAGTAGTTTTTTTCAGTGAGAAATCAAACATCTCTATGCTAAATGGTATTTTTTTATCCTCAATGTACTTATTTAATTCTCTTCTTTAACGAAAAACTTTCCCATTAGGTGAAATTATGTATATATCTTTGGCGCCTTTCTTCAAACCTGATTTTCTAGTTACCTCTTTCCTTTTCCAACCTTTTGGTAATCCATTGTTTATAATAGGAGAGTCCATTACCAAAGAAATCACAGAAAATTTTAGTACAATACAAAATGGGAAAAAATATTATTTTAATAAATAATAATAAAATAATAATAACGTTCTTAATGGTTCTGAGGGACGAGAAGACTGTGACATTGCGTACTAATGCCATCAACTGATCGGGATTGTTGACAGTGGTTTCAGGAGAGAGGGGGGGGGGGGGGCAATCGAGCCATGGCCCCTCCCCCACAAGAAGTTTTTGCTAGTAAATTTATTGGAAGTTTAAAATTAAAACGTTGAATTCAGGGTCCAAACCTTTCTCGTTATTAGTTTTAATTTATTTTTATTGTTATAGTCATCAGGCTATTAAGATTAGGCCCTACACCAAATAATCAACTAAACCTCTTCACAGTTAAGTTAACAGATGTTTCAATAAGAATGCTTAAAAGTACTAGTATTCTTTTATTTTTGTTATTCCGTTACAAAAATGGCGAACCATAGAACAAATGTTAAAAATTATATTTTAAAACTTAATTTTAGACAGCTTTTGATTTTTCCTGGGGTTGAGGCTATTTATAAACTATTTTTAGGTCAAAAAACTATTAATTGCAAAGTTTAAACAAAATATACCCGATATATTTCAAGATCGTGGAAATACATCATTTTTAGACACTCCTCGTAAAGTATAGGATTTTACGCTGCGCACGGAGACGACACGGACGAAACAACGAGAAGGACAGTATTTTCATTGGTGGTATTATTATTTATTGTGAAGGTCATTGTGGGGTCGATATTTTTTAGTACAGTCATAGCCTTCTTTTTTGAACATTTTATTGATTGTTTTAATAACAATACGGTATTTTCAAACCGTTTTGATTTTGAATTTAGTGTGAATGAAGTTTTAGCTGTGATACTAATTAAAATTTATGGAATAGGCCAACCGTAGACCTACTTTTGTTTTACTATGGGGTAGATCGTGAAGCTCCATCTGTCGGATTTATATGACCCCTTGGAAACCATAAGGGACTAACATAAAAACTTAGTCGTATTAGAGAGCAAAAATTAAATTTAAAATTCCGGTTTTATGAAAATAACTCCCGATAGGGGAAAGGAGCTCAAGTCAAAGAGTTAATTTGTGATAGTCATGACGACAATTTGGCCCATGGTATTTGTTTCTTACCGCTAAGAGCATTTAACAAATTAGCACCAATACCTGATTTGAAGCTGTTTTTTAATAAGGCAAAAAAAGGCTATAATACTTTAACTATTTACTTTATTTTTAAATAGGTCTGTTTAGTGTTTCGCTCTAATGCTTAAAAGAAGCATTATTACTTATTACTTAAAAGTAGCATACATAAAATTGAGAGCCTCAACATTATAACTTAGACTGACTGCAGTAATTTTCGTGATGCGTACTTGGTTTCTGCTGCAACCCACCAGATTGTCCAAATACTGAAACCGGAATGAAAATACCCCATTTGATTTACATTAAGAAAATTCCCTTAAAAACAAGTTATGTATTTATGAAGATACATAATCACTCAAACCTTGAAATTAACAAATTGTTAGACTGGATTTTAGTAAATCTTTTGAAAAATTCAGAGAGATTAGCAGTATTGCTGTACATTTTCCTCTTCTTTTACTGACGTTTTGTTTCAATGAGATAGTTAAAACAGAGTTATTTTTAGCAAATCGTTTAAAACTAGGCTATAATCCCCCATATCCCTTTAATCTAGGAAAATAATAGGCCTACTATTAATATACCAAGAGTGATCGTCAATTTATACTCCCCACAATCACCCTTTCCACCCCTACCCCCTTCCCCCTTTCCACGGCCATCCTCCCCACCATGATAGGCAATGCCCCCCCCCCCCCCACGAAAATCGGCTCTGGAGCCGCCACTGCTCAAGACGCCGTGATGTCATGAAAATCAACAATAATTCCAAACACATAAATCCAGTTTTAATACCTAAATTTGCCCATCCAAATGTAAACCACAAAATAATTGAGATTAAGTTAAACTTCAACAGTTCGAAAAACTTTGTAAGTGAGTCAAAAACTAATAATTTAGCTACTATAAAAATATTACCAAATATTTATATGGGGTTTTCAGTTGGTGATACTTTATTTCATTATTATTTACTACTCTCCGCTTTATTTTTACTATTTGACTCCACAATTCTGAAATGAAAAAATTACCCATCCCCTTAAAACAAAATATATACAAAAATAATATAAAAATTAAGTTTTGGTACGTTAGAATTCAACTTAATTATTCACTCAACATAAAAACAGATAATGTTCAACTCATCCTGTAGTACGTGCAAGTTTTTTATTTGAAAAATTGAACACAAGTATAGTAGGCAAGGTACAACAGCAGTGACAACCGACTGCTCGTGTGTACACTCTCATATCTCCCAATGTACTGCTATATTGCGGTGACAGTTTTTAGTCGCCGAAACACCCGGCGATATCGCAGCAGTGTAGCAGTCCCTGGCTACAGCCGGCGACACTGGGCAACAC
Organism: Neoaliturus tenellus; assembly: GCA_030545055.2. Lineage (NCBI taxonomy): Eukaryota > Metazoa > Arthropoda > Insecta > Hemiptera > Cicadellidae > Neoaliturus > Neoaliturus tenellus. Next base: position 128,250,557 of record CM061531.1, on the reverse strand, counting down.
CGCTGTGATGTCTCTGTCGCTCGTGTATACAGCTCCATTTGACTCTCTGGTCCACTAAGGTGAGCCTGCGATATTGCTGCGGTGTCGCGGCGGGAAGAGTTTCTAGTGTGTACCCAGCCTTACTAGTCAATAAAAACTTTCTTTACTAGCATGATACGTGTTTTTTGTAATCAGAAATGAAAAACAAACGTCTACAACACTCAAACATATATTTACACTTATACAGGGTGCGACAAAAAAAATCTATCTATTTTCTTTCGGGTACCATTCAGCAACAGGATACCTGAGGGTGGTGGGGTTGGGCTTATTGGAACGCAAATTTTATGCGATTTCAGTAGTCATGGAGTAGTGGTGGCCTAATCTAAATAATTACATTAGGCATGTTAAGTAACGCGCGTTGTTATCGGGGCGTATTTCGCGCGCCTCGGCAGTAAACATTAAAATTTCTTTATCAGCATTTAAATCAATCATTTGTTTGCCAAATATTTGTCGCCTTGCATGGTCAGTGGGTTTTAATTACTGAATAATAGCCAATTAATTGGTATGGATGGAAATTAAGATCGTACTACAAAATTTGTCAAACCAAGGGGTCAGCCATGTTGAAAGCATCTTGCCAGGGCCGCTCTACCATATAGGCGAACTAGGCGACCGCCTAAGGCACCGAGGCCCGAGGGGCGCCATCACGGCGGAAATGAGCGCCCCTGATCAGCAGAAAAACGCTCCCGGCGGACGGTAAACAGCGCCCTCAAAAGATAGTTAATAGCCTCTTGATCGGCGGTAAAAAGCACCCCTAATAGTCATAATTAAACCGGTGTGAGACAGTGCCTTCGATAGGAAAAATACACCTGATCAGAGTTGAATTGCGCCCCCAACCGACAATTAAAAGCGCCCCTGATCAACAGTAAATAGTGCCCCTAATCGGAGTCAAATTATGCCCCCAACCACTGGAAAAAAGCGTTCCCGAACTATGGTAAGTAGCACCAAGACAGACTGTCTTGAACAGAAGTGAGCTGTCAAGAGCGCCCGTAAATATAACACCCAGCCAGTCAAAAAAGCACCCCTAATCAACGTTAAAGACCATGCCCTGACCAGCGTAAACATATGCCTTCTAAACAATGGTAAATAGCGCCCCTGATCGGAGTTAAAATGATCCCCAACCACTGGTTAAAAGCGCCACCGATCGGGGGTAAATAGCGCCCCTGTTCAACGGTCAAGAGCGCCCCGACTGTAGATAAATACCGCCCCCAAACTATGGTAAGTAGCACCAAGACAGACTGTCTTGAACAGAAGTGAGCTGTCAAGAGCACCCGTAAATATAACACCCAGCCAGTCAAAAAAGCACCCCTAATCAACGTTAAAGACCATGCCCTGACCAGCGTAAACATATGCCTTCTAAACAATGGTAAATAGCGCCCCTGATCGGAGTTAAAATGATCCCCAACCACTGGTTAAAAGCGCCACCGATCGGGGGTAAATAGCGCCCCTGTTCAACGGTCAAGAGCGCCCCGACTGTAGATAAATACCGCCCCCGACCATCGGTAAAAAAATGCCCCAGATCAAAGGTTAAGAGCGCCCCGACCGGCGGTAAACATTTGCCATTGCCTTTTTATCAACAGTAATATCAGCCCTAATCATATTAGACTTAAATTGCGCCCCCAACCGGCGGTAAACAGTATCCTCACCGTCGGTAAAAATCGCTTATGATCGACGGAAGAGCGCCCCAAAAAGCGTAAAAAGCGCCTTTGATCAGCAGTAAAGGACACTGCTGACCGGCGGTAAACATCCCCCTAATTGTCGGTAAGCAGCGCCACTGATCAGAGAGCCCTTGGATCGGCAGCAATAGATAGCGCACCTATTTTGGTTAAAAAGGGCGCTCCCAATAGGATATAATTTAGCGCCCGTGATCGGCAGTAAAGAAAGTCAACACTCAGAGGTGAAGAGCGCCCCCACAAAAAACTGATCTTTTAATTGATGTCTGAAATGGATAATATTATTATAATCATCATTTTGTATCTTTGCATATAAGTACATTTAGATCCATTTATAATAAGTGCATTTTTGCAATGGATAATTATAGTGCAAATTTTGTTTACAATAAATTATGAAGAGTTTTTTATTTTTTTTAAATTTCAAATGCAGTATTTGATATTAAACTGTTGATAAAAATATTGTCTTGTTTTAAATGTTGTTTTCTGTGTAATATGTAATAACGGCTAGAGTTGTTTATGGGGGGGGGGGGGGGGGGTGGTAGGGGGGCTACCGCCGTCACTTTCGCCTAGGGCACCAGAAAACCTAGGGCCGGCCCTGCATCTCGCTAATCCAGATACCAATATTTCAATATATATACCGCTAAACCAATATTTCCGGTTGCATCAGCATGGTGAATGAACCGAGTGGTGAATGCTGCTACATTTGTTCTAAATTATTAATGATAGTGGTGAAAGTTCTATTGAGTGTGATGGATTTTGTAAAAGCTGGTTTCACAGTGAATGTGTTGACCTAAGTGAAGATCATTTATCCATGATTGGTAAGCTACTTGGCAAAGCCAAATGGTACTGTGTCTCCTGTAATAGCCATATTGATGCTTTAACGTGTAAAGTTACTGACCCTTGTGAGTTCTTAAATATTGATGAAACATTGAGAAAACTTTTTTCTGTTGTCAAAGGAATAGTGTCGGACAATATTGACATAAATAAAAAACTTGACAAGGTTATTGATGATAATAACCTAACATGTAAACAGGTGTTATTTGACACAAGTAGGCAACAAGAAGTAGGAGAGGACACATGTACTACCATTGAGTAAATATGGACGTTATTAACATAACGTATAGAGTGGACAAGCAATGTTAAAATTTGGAAACGCTAAATGACATGATCGTCCGCTAGGGGCGCTACTAACTGGCCACCGATGCAATATAATCTAAAGCTTTCAACAATCGAAAGCTCGATTCGATTCGAATTCTCTTTTAAGTTTTCAATGATAATGATGACTATCGAGTTGATGCGATATGTAGTCGATTCAATAGACCGAAAGCATAAGAGAATAAGAATAAGAATCTTTATTTCTCCATCAAGATACAATCATGCATATAGAGAATTGTCACAGACATGTCTAATAACTAGAGTAGATACAAATACAAAAACAAACAGAATAATAAGTATGGTCACAAAAATTAAAATAATTAAAATAATGGTTCTTAGCACATCAAATCATATTTTGCTTTTTGTTTCCGAAAATTCATCAAGGCTGTAGAAAGCTAGTAAGATAAGGTAGTCTTATAATTTTTTTAAGAAAAGCCTATTAAAAATAGTGTTTTTATCTAACATGAGGAATTTATTGACAACCTTACACACCATATAATTAGTGGACTTTTCAAATTTAGTAGTTGAATGTGAGGGATATGTAATAAAGTTATGTCTGGTGTCGTACAAGTGTGGAACATTAATCATATTTCTAAAAATTTCTTTATTCATAATGTAAAATTTGCAAAGTTCATATATGTAAAGACAAGGCAATGGTCATTACCCTTAAGTCTTTGAAAATTTTCTAGCAGGGTTCATCAAAAGCCGCATTATTGATTATTCTTATAGCCCTTTTCTGGGCACGAAATATTCTATAATACCCAAAAACACAAAGTGTTAAGGGGTTGCCAAGTCCTAAAAAGGTATGATATCAAAATTTGTTCCAAGTCAATGACATTGGTCTTAGAATAGCTACATGACAAATTGATTGGATCTTTTAATGCTTGGTAAACTTTCTGTAAAACATTATTATTTTATCTAGAAATCGTACTTGGCCAGCAGATGTACGAGTATTACTAAAGCTAGGCCTATTTACTAATGGGTTTATATTACGATGAATAGGGAAATTCTGAATTTACATACAGTTCAATACAATATAAAATAAAATACCACACATCTGCTGGCCAAGTACGATTTCTAGATAAAATAATAATGTTTTACAGAAAGTTTACCAAGCATTAAAAGATCCAGTCAATTTGTCAAGTAGCTATTCTAAAACCAACGTCATTGACTTGGAACAAATTTTGATATCATACCTTTTTAGGACTTGGCAACCCCTTAACACTTTGTGTTTTTGGGTATTATATCATTATTTTTATCATATTTGGGCATTTTGGTTTTAACAGTAAAATCTTTAAGTTGGAAAACAGATTTTATTAAAATCTTTAAAGTTAAATGGAACACTATAGGGCCTATTTGTATTCGTTTATCTAGTTTTCATACAGAGGAACACTGCTGTCGTTTACAACGTAGAATTTAGGTATTAATTTGAAGGTATCTTAAGTCTTGGCCACCCCCTTCTCCGAATTCCTCTTAAGGATCGAGAAATAAAACAAATACTGTTAAATGAATAAGTTTGTACCAAATTTTATTGCTACATCTGCTGAGTTAAAAAAATTTACGGTTCTTTTACTCCCTGAATAACTTTGTAAGCGAAATATTCAAACTACATAGAACTATATTTGAGTAAAGACAACCTAAAATTAACTGCTTTCTACTACAGGTCTCCTCCATACATAAGTCAATCACGAACAATTAATTAAATTCGAATGATATCATATTATGAGTTTTTAATAACTCACTGCAGCAACGACTGTACATTGCGATCTATGAAACTCCAACAGTTCCTAGTTCAAACATTTCGCTAGCAGAAATATTCAGGAAGTACAATAAGAAGACTTACCATGCATTTTCTGAACACAAGGCAGATAAAGCAATAAAGCTTGGAACAACAAAACTGCCCAAAAATTGCATTTTGTATGGGGTTAACAGTTTTCTGTCATAAGGGGGATGGCCTACCGGGATTATTTCCTTCCCAAGAAATGCGTTGGTCCAAACCAAATATTCCAACATTCCAAGCGCAATGGGGCGTAACTCAATGAGAAATTACGCCTGTTAATTTTATGAGGAATTGTCAAATATAACATCATTCCTTTTGATTTGACACAACAATCTTGAAGATTTGTTCAGTTGTCACTGAAAGTTAGCATAACAACTAATGAACGCCAACAGGCGTATAGGTGGAGGAGGATAATTAATCTTATTTGGTACCATATAGTCATTCCTCATTGGTTCGCATCTTTTTTATGTCTTCATTTATTTGTTTCTTTTATGTATTCAAGAGTTTACAATATTTACAAAGACAACTTTCTCTCGAAACGGTATTTTAAGATGAAGTTTTCCTATATGGTTTAGTTTTGTGTGTTTTTATTGAGTAGCCTATGTTGTTAATTTTTGGGTTGTAAATTAACTAAAGAAAACTTACACTGTTGTAATAACAAAGTTACAACAGTGAGAATAATAAAGACTAGAGATTGCCTCCTGATCGAAATTCGATCAAAATTTTAAATGATCTGGATCCATGAAGTTTAAAAACATTTTATAACTAAAACATCTATTCTTCCTGCTTTTCTAGTAGTTGTTTTTACAACAGCTGTCTAATGATTCAATTAATTCTCCTTCCCCCATAAGATTAACATTGGAACTTTGAAAGCCTGTGGGGCGTAGCCCTGGAGTCCGGCGTGAGTTAGAATGTGATTCTGCTCATCTACAGGACTATACCTTTCAAACGGTATGCGCAGATTTCTCCTACGATGCACAGAAGCTGAGAAAAAAGGAGGAAATGAAACATGCTTGCCTATTAATATATAGATTCTCCAATTCAAAAGATAAGAATATTTTATTTTTAAATGCAGTTATATATATAATTCGAATCAATTTATTGGTTTGGACGACAGTCAACACAATTTTAAGTAAAACAATTTTTTGTATAACACAATATATAATGGTCAGCTGATAAAATCAATGAATATTATAGCAGATGTTTTGACTTTGTTTTTAAAACGAATTAAAAGTATAATGTCAAATTTCTGCTTTGTTTACCTTTTAAATTATGAAATGTAAACAAAGTTGTTTTATGAAACTCATATTTGATTTGATTTGTGATATTTAAAGTGAATGAACTTAATCTCTGTACTCAAAGGTTTGTACTACGATCAAATACGAAGGTTCCTGCAAAGTTTCGTGTGATACCCATCAGTGATAAAGGCTGTAGCTTTGCTTAAAAATTCAAATAGTTTGTTGTGCGTAGGAAACCACATTTCTAACATTTTTTAGGCTACTTTTGAACGCATATATTTTACTTCACTGAGGGTTTTTAAAGTAAGTTTGATGATTTTTAGTGTTCAATGACCCAGTTAAACGGATGTAAAACGAGAAAAGGGTTAATTGAGGCCTTTTTGTGCCCTTTTGAGAAGTGAAAATTGGCCGTATTCTGCTTCGTGTCTATATAGGCACGCGTCGTCTGTTTGGTTGGGTGGGACTTGGCGACGTGACACGACCGTGCCACTGGATTAAAATTTACTAATTTAGTGCTTCCCCAAATTGTTAAGCCATATGTTAATCTGCATTCAATAGTCGCAAAATAAACCATTCTTAAGACGAAAGTATTAATGGTTTTTGATAAAATCTTTAAAGCAAAACAAGAAGAGTTCAATTTTTTACTTAATTCATCTATGTGTGCAGAAAAATCCAATCTATTGTCTATATTAATACCTAAGAATTTGCAAAAGGTTTTTTCATTTGGATTTAAATTTAGATTTAAGGAATTACGATTTTTAAATTTAATTATTTTTGTCTTATTTTCATTTAATTTTAAACCATTTTTCCTAAACCATTCACCTAATTTGTGAATACATTCATTTATGCTTATATCTAAATCTGTAAAACCTTGTACTCTCACAATCATGGATGTGTCATCAGCATACTGAATCACATTTGATAAATTTGAGTTTACATTTTTAGGTAAGTCTGCCACATATATTAAAAAAATTACAGGTCCTAAAATAGATCCTTGGGGACATCCGGTATGATTTAATTCCCATTAGGATTCATACATTATGTGATGATCATTAATCTGAACTTTTTGGTATCGATTTTCAAAGTAAGATTTAAAAATGTTATTGGCTATACCTCTAATTCCATAGTTTTCCAACTTCTTTAATAATATACTTCTATCAATTGTGTCAAAGGCTTTTGAGAGATCACAAAATACAGCAGCGGATGGGGATTGTTTATCAATATTTTCAAAGATATAATCAGTAAACTTTGCAATCGCGTCTATTGTTGAAAAATTTTCTCTAAAACCAAATTGTTCCTTGTTTATTATTTTGAATTTTTCTAAAAAGGGTAGAAGTATATTTAAAATTATTCTTTCTAATAACTGTGAAAAAACTGAGAGTAATGATATTGGTCGAAAGTCTTCCAAATTTTTGTTATTTTTCTTTTGGATAGGTTTGATGACAGAAAATTTCAAAAGGTCTGGAAAAATTCCCAGGGCTAAACATTGATTGAATATATTGGCCAAATGAGGAGCTAGAATTGCACCTACATGTTTAATTAAAAATATAGGAACCTCGTCCCAACCAGAGGATCTTTTATTTTTAAGTCTTTTTATTGAAGATAAAATTTCTCGAGAGTCTGTTGGATAGAGAAAAAGTGATTCCCTAATGCCACTGCAGTAGCTTTGGGATAATTCCAAGGCGTCATTAATATTTGCCCTAAGGTCCAATCTTTGGGAGACTGTGACAAAATGCTTGTTAAATACTCTTGCTGCTTCCTTCCCATAAGAGATTTTTTTGCCTGTGTCTACTTTAGCACAAAAAAAATTATTTTGACCATATGAAACCATACACTAAATTTCATCAATATCTGTCCATTGCTCCACTCAAATTACATATGAGTTTGCCTATTCTCCATATGATTAACATGGGAAAAGAGTATGCAGGTTTGCTGCCATGATAAGCACAAAAACCAAGATTTTTTACCATAAATGGATGAATCTCAACCAAATGAAGCTGAATACCAAGTTTCATCCAAAAACATTGGTTAATAAGTGAAATATTAACACATCCTTATTCTCCATAAGATTAACATTGGAGCCTCAAAATACAACGTACTGTCTTTAGACTTTGTAATATCTTGGTAACCAATGGAGATAGAGCAAAGCTTCAAAATGCTAAATTGTGTGTTTTTTTAGCTAAATCCAATGGTCAAAATAAAAATTTGAAATTTAAAAAAATTACATATGAAAAATGCAAAAACCCATTTTTGGGGTACAAAACCCCCCAAAACTACCCCTTCCGATAGGTCGATATGTCTGGTTTACGAACTCATCCAAATAAACATAGGATTACACATCTCTACCAAATTTGGTGTCGATCGGACCATTTTTACGAGAGTTATCGTGCCTAGGGACACATACATATATATATAAATTTTAATGACTATTATTTTTTGTCTCTGGGCACCTAAAAACAAAAAAGTAACATGGTCCCGGGCTTAGGTCTTACCATGAGACCTACGGTAATAGCTTATTAACTATGGGAAATTCGCTAAATATTCCCTATGGGAAATTTGCTAAATATTTAATATGGGAAATTCGCTAAAAATGGCTATTTTTCTTAACAACTACTTTATTCAAATAAGCAACAGATTGAACATTGTATCAAATGATAAAGTGGCCCTAGATTTCCTCCCTGACAACCTTAGACCATTAGATAACCTGATTTGTTTTGAGCTGACCACAGAGAGAGAAGTTCTTATGATAATTAAGTCTTTAAAACCCAGCAGGTTGGGACAAAATGTCACCTTAACTCCTGAAAAGAGTTGCTCATGTAATAGTTAAGCCTCTGACAGATCTCATTAACTTGTCATTAAAACAAGGTATTTTTCCTGATTTGCTAAAATTTGCTATTGTAAAACCAGTGCCAAAAAAGAGTAATAATAACTCCGCAGATAATTTGAGACCGATTTCCCTTCTGTGTACATTCTCAAAAGTGTATGAGAGGGTCGTTTTTAGAAGACTTAATGAATATCTTGAGCGAAACAACATCCTTTCGCCCTCTCAATTTGGCTTCCGTCAAGGCAAAAGTACTGCCAATGCAATATTTGAGCTAGTGGATCTCATTTCGTCAGCTTTGTATGGGTCGCATTTTGGCGTTGGGGCCTTCTGCGATCTGTCCAAGGCCTTCGATTGTGTCAATCTTGAGATTTTGGTGGCCAAACTGAGGAGTTGTGGTATCTCAAGTACTGCACTTAGTTGGCTCAGGTCTTTCTTGACCAACCGGAGACAGAAAGTGGCTATCGACAATTGTGCACAAAGTGATTTCACGAGAGTAATCTCTGGAGTTCCACAGGGTTCCATATTAGGTCCCTTACTGTTTTTAATTTACTGCAATGATCTTCCAGAAATAGCTTCAAATGTAAAAATACTAATGTACGCTGATGACACATCCATATTTGTCTCCAATCCATACAAGGGAGAGCTGCTGAAAATCCTCGATGAAAATCTTTCGCAAATGAATCTATGGTTCCAAGCCAATGGTCTTAAGCTGAATTTCGAAAAAAAGCAATTTATTAATTTTCATCTAAACCATACAAACTCAAGACGTATTGACTCACTTCTCCCATTATCCTCAAATCTGGTCACTTCATCCAAATTCTTGGATCTAGAAATAGACTCATCATTATCATGGCGTCAGCATGTCGATTCACTCCTACCAAAACTTAGCAAGGCTTTTTATGCATTACTCAGTTGTCTCAAGCAGTTAATTTCGATATCCTCAGACAGGTGTACTTTGCCTATTTTCATTCCCTAATTTATTATGGCTTGATTTTCTGGGGTAATTCCAGTGAGGCTTCTAGAGTTTTCCTTGCCCAAAAAAGAGTCATCAGATTACTTACAGGAACGAGTCCCAGAGATTCGTGTAAACAAAACTTCCAATGATTAGGCATTCTTCCACTCCCATCAATGTACATTTTCCAATGTTTCATCTTCTTAAAAGTTAACTCCGATAAATTCTTCAACAGAAACCATCAACACAATCATTTCACTAGGAATTCTTCTTTACTTCAATACCCTCTTCACAGGACCTCTTTTCTTGAAGCTGCGCCATTGTACAGCTGTTTTAGAATATTTAACACCTTCCCAACTTCCATAAAAAATGAACCTTGTTTAAGAAAATCTAAAAAAAGCTTTAGAATATTTGTCCAGGCAGTCATTTTACAGTGTGAATGAGTTTCTCTCACCAGCCACAAGAAATGACATGCACCAGGGATCCATTTATGATCCCAGGGTAAGTCTTTTTATGATTTTGTTATTTTATGTAAGTTACTTTCATGTTATAACCGTGACGAGTCTTATGCCTTTGCACCTGTGTGCATGTACTGGCGTGCCAGACAGTTGTAAATAAATAAAAAATAAATAAATAAACATTTGTGATTCATTTAAGATGATAGGCTAATCTATATCCGAAAATCTGGCCTGGAAACCCATAATATTAGCCTATATGTACGGACCCCAGTTCTAGTCATCTGTTGCAGAACATGTCGTTGAACGGAGATAAACGTGAACGATGAAAAATGTGTGCATTTTTATACCATTAAATTCAATAAACAGGACCTTTTGAGAAATAGACCAGACACTGTTGCAGATCTAAATAGCCTATATGGACTATTCTGTTCAAAAAGAGGCACAAGAGTACCTTGGTTATACAAATGTTTTTTGAATTTTTTATGATATTTATGTGTATTACCATTACTATGTATACTAACGTGAATACACCTCTCATCCAATGCATTCAGTTTATAGGAAAAAAATTAGGAAGTTTAGTGTACGCGGCGCCAGAGTCGCTGCCATTGATGTTGTTATTATTCAGCTGGATTTACAGTGCTGCCAAAACACTTTACCACAACATAAACATAACCCTCAGTTATAATATATTCCATCCTTGGTTGAGAAGAGTGGTAATACTGATTTATCTATCATATGTCACTTGTACTTCATGTACGCTGCAGAAGATCGCACCACTGTCAATAGGTTTCAAACACGCCTATGCTACGAGAAGTCTATTCACGTTAGTGTATATAGTCAAATTTATTACTGTCTGGACCGACCTACTGGTTTGGTTTTAACTGGCCTTAACAGCCAATGTAGAGGATTGACAGTATGCAGTGGGCCTACCTGCTGCAGCTCGCGCAAATGTCGGTTTTCCTGCTGTATACCGGCAATGAGCACTGAGTGAGGTCGCTGCCTCGCAGCCTCGTTCAACTCCCCGACCTCGTCCTTGTACTGTAAAAACAATACACTAGAATACATCAGAGGCCTACTGGAACTCAAACTGGTTAAGTTTTATGATAATGAATGTGTTGTATGAAACAGCACCTGCTTGACACTGCACTTGAAAATATAGGTAAAAACACTATATCAAAATTACCTGCTTCATGGCATCTATTTTTTTATACACAGACTGTGTTTGTGAGAGGATTACATCAGCTGCAGAATCATGCTCCTTGAGTTTACTTGATAGTTTTTTGGCATCTTGAAGAATTTGCTGGATTGTTAATGACATCTGAAAACAATGAACACATCATGTAAATAATTTATGTAAATTTCTTCTAGTAATATTCATCAAACATAGCTTTAGATTTACAATTTAAAAACATATAGACACTTTTGATGATGTAATAGAAATTGGTCATAAAAACAAATTTATCAAACTAATCTATCTTTTGTTTTTGTTAATAATCATGGTGTTCCCTTAATACTTTCCACTCTCATTTTCTCAACTGGCTTATTCCTATCCACTTGTATTTAATTGGAGGCAGAAAGAACAGCTGTTTACTTATTAATAATTTATTTCTTGTGTATTTAAATTTTGTAAAGTTGACTTTAGTGATTTTATTTCACACTAGTTGATAAGGTATAAAAATTTTAATTTTGAGAGAAATTTTTTATATTTTTTTAGCGAATTTCCCTGTAGGAAATACGCTATTACAGTAGGTGAAACCAAGGTCCGGGACCATAATATTTTTTTTGTTTTGAGGTCCCCAGAAGCCAAAAACAACATTCGTTTAATTTCATATATATGTATATATATACCGGGTGTCCCAGACTATCCGTACACCCCTTTTAAAATCTACACAATTAATTATTCACAAAAACAAATTGTGCCATTATAGGTAAACCGGTTGCGCTCTATCCATTGATGATAATTTCAATGTACAGGGTGTACCAGAAGTAACCTACCCAAAAAGGAAGTCATAAATTTTAAATACGAACAACCAGTTCTTATGGTATTTTGGATTCTAGACATAATTTTAAGACTACTTTACAATTTAATGTGTATCCCTAATTCTAACGGTTTGGGAGATAATGGAGGTAGAAGTTTGATTTTTTCCGACAAGAATAACATGGGACTAAATTTCACATCCATTATCTCTGTAAATGTCCCGTTAAACTAAAAGGGCCAAGCATAAAAATGCCCTAGCTTCTTCTTTTAAACACTTTAGCATCATAAATTATTAGTTTTGTCATAAATTATTTTATTTTTCCATTAATTTTTCAATATGGCGCAGATTATTTTTAATGTATAGAAAACTCAAATTAATTACATGAAAATTGGTATTTTATGATGAATTATTATTTAAAATGAGGTTATAAGATATTTTTATGCTTGGACAGTTATGTTAAAGGTTAAAGTTTTAGTGTTAATGGATATGAAAATTTGCTCCATGTTATTCTTATGGGGAAAAAATCAATATTCTACCTCCATTATCTCCCAAACCGTTAGAATTAGGGATACACATTAAATTGTAATGTAGTCTTAAAATTATGTCTAGAAACCAAAAATACCATAAAAAGTGGGGGTTCATATTTAAAATTTATGACTTCCGGTCTGGGTAGGTTACTTCTGGTACACCCTTTAACTTACACTGAAATTATCATCAATGGATAGAGCGCAACTGGTTTACCTATAATGGCACAATATGTGAGTTTTTATGTTTGGTTGTAATTTTGTTTTGCAGGACTGGTTTTAATACCTGTTGTTACCTTATCCTATACTATAATACGAGGAATATCTGAAGGGATGTGTGTTCCACGATCTCGAAATCTAGCTGTTAGATTTTGCTTAAAGTTTGCATTAAAGAGTGTTTTGGCCCAAAAATAAGTTTAGAAACAGCCTCAACCCAAGGAAAAATCGAATTTTGTCTAAAATTAAGTTTTAAAATTGTAATTTTTAACATTAGTCTTATGGGTTGCTATTTTGGTAACGAAATAACAACGAAATGTAAACAAAAAGAAAAAAACATTAGTGTTAAGCAGACTTTTTGAAACAGCTGTTAACTGTGAAGAGGTATAGTTGGTTGTTGGTGGAAATTTAATTGCTTTTTTACCTTGACACTATTACAAAAATTGGATAAAAACCAACGAGCAAGGCTCGGTTAACCTGGTACTGTATAATATACTAGGAATACGCTCCGATGTCTGTCCCGTACGAAAATTTTTACTCACTTTTTAAGTTATTAGGTGACGCTTTTTATGATTCTTTTTTTTTCTTTTTTTTTTGAGGGAGAGGTGAGAAAAATGCATTACGCACACAGGTGGAAAGCCTGTAGTGTGGGGCTCCCCTAAAAAACGGGTTTACCCACTAAATACCCCCCGTCGCAGCAGACCTGCGTACTCAGCGAATTTCCAAATTAGTAATATTAATTTTGACCAGCTTAACCTGTAAACAAAATTTTATAAGGTGCTCATAAATAGGGAAATAAATGTCTATTCTCCTTAAGATAAATAGGCCTATAGGGAAAGAGTATGCAGGTATGCTGCCATGGGGAACACTAAAAGTAGGTTTTTGCATAGAAAAATTTATTTCGACCATATGAAGCCATACACTAAGTTTCATCAACATCTGTCCATAAATAAACGAGTTTGCCTATTTTCCATATGAATAACATGGGAAAAGAGTATGCAGGTTTGCTGCCATGATAAGCACAAAAGCCAAGATTTTTTACCATAAATGGATTAATCTTAACCAAATGAACCTAAATACCAAGTTTCATCCAAAAATATTGGTTAATAAGTGGAATATTAACTTATCGGTATTCTCCATAAGATTAACATTGGAGCCCAAAAATACAATGTACTGTCTTTAGACTTTTTAATATCTCGGTAACCAATGGAGATAGAGCTAAACTTCAGAATACTAAATTGTGTGTTTTTTTAAGCTAAATCCAATGGTGAAAATACAAATTTAAAATTTTTAAAAATTACATATGAAAAATCCAAAAAATCCGTTTTTGGGGTACAAAACCCCCAAAACTACCCCTTCCGGTAGGTCGATATGTCTGGTTTACGAACTCATCCAAATAAACGTAGGATTACACATCTCTACTAAATTTGGTGTCGATCGGACCGTTTTTACGAGAGTTATCGTGTCTAGGGACACACACACTCACATATACAGGGTGTCTCACGTAAGGTGTCTCAAATCGATTACAGATCAACAATTTGTCCTACAATCTTGAAATAAAATCATTTTCCACTAAATTGACCCCAAGGAATAATTTAAAAATATTTTTAATGTTGTATAAATACAGGGTGTCCCAAAAACTGGGGGTCACAAGTTCGAATCTCGGAAATTTCAAATACAAACATATGTCATATTATACATCATTAGAAAGGTCTATTTAATAAAAACATTTTGGTGGAAACAGAATTTTGTTATCTTTATTCGTTTCAAAATGGCGTCCATTTTTGTAGCCAAAATCAAAATTTACGGAATACCCTGTAATTCGTTTATTATTTGTCATAAATGACTTCTGATTCAAAATACTTATTTGAAATAAGCTAAGCTTTACAATGATATGTCACAAGACAAAATTTATTAGAAAACTAAAATTTCAAAAATTTAATATTTTTGAAAATTTTTACATAAACAAAACTCAAAAATTTTAAATACAAACATATGTCTTTTTGTACATCATATTAAAGCTCTCGTTAAACTGAACAACTTTGTAGTTTACACTAATGCCGTATCTCTTTTGGTTTTGTAGTAATAACGTAAAAATGTCATTTTCCCATATAACTTGCATGTTAATTTAATGGTATGGCAACAATGGAAGAAGGACTGCCATACTATCATGTCCTGATTAATTAACATGCAAGTTAAATGGGAAAATGACATTTTTACGTTATTACTGCAAAACCAAAAGAGATACGGCATTAGTGTAAATTACAAAGTTGTTCAGTTTAACGAGAGCTTTAATATGATGTACAAAAAGACATGTGTTTGTATTTAAAATTTTTGAGTTTTGTTTATGTAAAAATTTTCAAAAATATTAAATTTTTGAAATTTTAGTTTTCTAATAAATTTTGTCTTGTGACATATCATTGTAAAGCTTAGCTTATTTCAAATAAGTATTTTTAATCAGAAGACATTTATGACAAATAATAAACAAATTACAGGGTATTCCGTAAATTTTGATTTTGGCTACAAAAATGGACGCCATTTTGAAACGAATAAAGATAACAAAATTCTGTTTCCACCAAAATGTTTGTATTAAATAGACCTTTCTAATGATGTATAATATGACATATGTTTGTATTTGAAATTTCCGAGATTCGAACCTGTGACCCCCAGTTTTTGGGACACCCTGTATTTATACAACGTTAAAAATATTTTTAAATTATTCCTTGGGGTCAATTTAGTGGGAAATGATTTTATTTCATGATTGTAGGACAAACTGTTGATCTGTAATCGATTTGAGACACCTTACGTGAGACACCCTGTATATATATATACAGGGTGAACAACTTAACTGTGCCACCACTGGCATATCCTAAACTAAGAGATTTAGAGAAAACTTTAAATGGGGAACATCACCTATTTTTTTAAGATGATAAAAAATATGAATTCCATTTTCTTCGAAATGGCCGCCATTTTCCAATATGGCAGCCAACTTTAAAATTTCTTATGGAACACCCTATATTTTATGGTGTTTTTAAATGTACATGTAATTTTAAGACATTTTTATTCTTTGACATTTTTCTCTAAACCTAACGGTTATTGAGCTACAGGTAATCAAAGTTAAGTTTTAGTTCCATAAGAATAACATGGGTCAAACTTTATCTGCTCATATCTCCGAGACCATTAAGTAAAATAAAAAATACTCAAGAATAAAAATGTCTTAAACTGATGTTTTAATGCCATTTTTTTCATAGTAACACCAATTTTCTACAAATTTTATTTTTTGGCCGCCATATTGGAAATAAGTTAATTTATGCGTAA
Organism: Neoaliturus tenellus; assembly: GCA_030545055.2. Classification (NCBI taxonomy): domain Eukaryota; kingdom Metazoa; phylum Arthropoda; class Insecta; order Hemiptera; family Cicadellidae; genus Neoaliturus; species Neoaliturus tenellus. The sequence continues at coordinate 128,234,404 of CM061531.1, read as the reverse complement.
ATGATAATTTTTATGTGTGAAATGTTCCTTAAACATAATTTTAAGACATTTTCATTCTTGAGTATTTTTCATTTTACTGAATGGTTTCGGAGATATGGAAAGATAAAGTTTGACCCATGTCATTCTTATGGAACTAAAAATGAACTTTGATTACCTGTAGCTCCCTAACCGTTGAATTAGAGAAAAATGTCAAAGAATAAAAATGTCTTAAACTTACATGTACATTTAAAAAACACCATAAAATATAGGGTGTTCAATAAGAAATTTTAAAGTTGTCCGCCATAATGGAAAATGGCGGCCATTTAGAAGAAAATGGAATTCATATTTTTTATCACCTTCAAAAAATAGGTGATGTTCCCCATTTAAAGTTTTCTCTAAATCTCATAGTTTACGATATGCCAATGGTGGCACAGTTAAGTTGTTCACCCTGTATATATATATATATATATATATATATATATATATATATATATATATATATATATATATATATATATACAGTTCAGGAACCCCGACATTGGCCATCAGCCTACTAAGGTGAATGACTACCATAGCGGCCTTGTCCGCCGTACGGAAGATCTCATCCCTCCAGCTTAACTTGGTGTCCACCATAATCCCGAAGTACTTAGCAGCACGAGTTGATTCGACCACCTCCCTTCCCACTCGGAACCGAACTACGGTGTCTATCCTCTTCTTAGTAAGGATCACAATTTCCGTCTTACGGAGAGCAAGCGAGAGACCGTGATCGGACATCCATGTGCAGGGTGTCTACTGCCAAAGAGGTATAAAAATCAGTGACTTTTTGGTGACTTTTAGGGATGAAAATTGTTAAAAATCAGTGACTTTTACTGTCTCTAAGATAGCAATTGTTGGGGGAAAATTGTAAAAGTCGCAAAACTTTTGCTCGCACTCGCATTATTTTCACAATTTATACTAAAAATGTGTGACTTTTCTTGCATTTTAAAGAAAAATCAGTGACTTTTTGGTGACTTTGGTGACCATTAACTAAAATCAGTGACTTTCGGTGACTTTTGGTGACTTCATTGACCAGTAGACACCCTGATGTGTTGACCACACGCATGACTCGGTTCAACTTTAGTTGGGCCAGCTCAATGTTGCGTGCGACAATGAGAGCTGCGACATCATCGGCGTACCCAACCAAAGTGGTTTCCTCAGGCATCTCCGACCTCAGGAGGCTGTCATAGGCAACGTTCTAGAGATCCTGGCCGAGTATTGAATCTTGCGCGACACCAGAAGTGACTTCCATCGTCCACGTTCTGTCCCTTGTGTCGTAAATAAGGCTTTGAGAGCGGAGATATTCCTCGATGAGTTGCAACAGATATACAGGAACGCGAAAGGTGTTACGAAGCGCATCCAACATATCGACCCACCTCGCCGAGTTAAAGGCATTCTTGACATAAGCGTAACAAGAAGCACTACTCAGCGAGGGAAATGGTTGTGGCTCTCGGCTCTCTTCACAGTTCTCCATGGACTTCAGTGATAGTGTCAATCGTTGACCGTCCCTTTCTGAAGCCATACTGACGGGGGCATGAGTCCCCGGCAGCTTCCACGGCAGAGGTCAGGCGGGAACGGATCAGCTTCTCGAACAGCTTCCCAGCCGTGTCCAACGTGTAGAAAGGCATGTGGGACGACGACAGCTTGGGATCACCTTAGCCCTTGCTGATCAGTACAAGTCTTGCGGTTTTCCATAGGGAGCCGGAAACACCCCTTCTACCAAAGAGGCGTTGTACATTCTCAACAAGTCAGCATTAATTGAAAATACTTTCTTTAAAGCCTCGCTGGGAATCCCGTTGGGGTCAGGAGCCTTGTTGCTCTTTAGGAAGAGAACGGAGGTTTCCATCTCCTCGAATGTGAAGAGTGGAACGTCATCTAACCGTCCAAAGTCAACCGGCGTACATCCTAGGCCTAGCCTACAAATAAATACATACAAAGAATGATTTTAGCTAAGACCTCAAAACAAGCAAGTTTACTTAATAATAATTATGCTTACAATATTAAAGGTAAATAGATTGTAGAGCGAAAAAAACAACACAATTTAAAATCCATGATTGCAAATTAATTAAAATCAAGTAATGTAAGTATTGTAGAATTACGCTTACTTAACACTTAATGCATATTTTGTTACCTGAGACATAGAATACAATGGCACAACACATTCTAATTAGTTGTTCAATTTAAATCTTTCTCCCAAATAAATATTAGTTGTATCCAATAAGTTAGTTAATCGCATAATTCCGTACGACAGCAATTCATTCCACATCAACATGCCTATCTTTTGGCATAATTTATAACTTCAACAAGTAAACATCAGTGTTGATCTATTTAATTTAACAAATAGGTCTGTCAAAATATCAATTAAATTTTATTTAAAAACGTAACATAACGGAGAGCAGATATAAACAAGAAAAGGTTAGGGCCTATGTTAGTTTTCAGCATACACAGCGACAACTCAGCTGAGATGGGGGAATATAAACTGATCATAGCAACTACATTAGTCAAATCATATAGCCTAAACAACTAAAGTTCTGTCAAAAATTCCGGAAAATAAGCTTTTTTAATACTTGAAAATAATTGCTCGATTATAGTTTATTACCTAGTTTAAAATACTTAAAATCTAACATGAGAATTTCATTGAAATCAAATTAGTAATAAGAAAGCCTTTTGGGGGTCTAAAATTCGCCTAAGTGAAATTTAAACTCGATCATATAGAATTTTATACTCTTCAATTCAAAACATCTTTATTCAATTTATATACATATACAGCAGTATAAATGAATGGTGTCAAAAGTTGTCTTACTTCTAAATAAAAATAAAAAGAGGAAAAGAAGGTTCTATACAGTTATGGTTAATAATAAATAATTAAGAACTGCCTTTAATCAAATTCTTCAAAGGAATATAAGGCCTTGCTGACAAGAAATTTTTTAAATTTTTTCTTAAGCTCAGATTGGCTATTTGCAGATTGTATATCTTTTGGAATTTTATTGTAAAATTTTGAACCAATATGTGTGGGTTTTTTTGTATATAGTTCTAGCCTGTGGGATTCAAGATCTATTTCTCCTCCGTTTCTGGTGTTATAGTTGTGGTTGTCCCCAACAAATTTTAAATCATTTGATATTTTTCCCAATGATAAAATGGTTTCAAATATATAAATTCCATATACGGTCATTATATTTAGAGGCACAAAATGTTCCTTTACCGAAATTCTTGGTTTAAAATTTAAAATTATACAAATGGCTTTCTTCTGTAGTTTTAAAATTGTGTCAAAATTATTTTTAGATGTGGATCCATATAATGATATTCCGAAACATATTATTGAGTGGATGTATGCAAAGTAGACGTTCTTCAAAGAATCGAGATCCAGGAATTTTTTTAATCTAGACAATGCAAATATTCCGGAAGATATTTTAGAGATCACTGTTTCAGCATGTGAATTCCAAGACAGGTTTTTATCAATTTCCAACCCTAAAAACTTGATATGATCCACTACACTTATAACTTTCTTGTTGATTTCAATCTTTGGATTAATGTGCATTTTAGTTTGCCGTGTCTCGAATGTAATGAATTTGGTTTTAACTGGATTAAGTAAAAGTTGCTTATCATTAAAATAATTAGTTAATAAATCCAAATCAGTTTTAGAATTGGTTTCTAACTCATTTTCTGAGTATCCAGAGAGTTTTAAATTAACATCGTCTGCATAGATATAAAGTTGGCTATTATTAGACAATTTTGGAAAATTATCTGTATAGCAAATATATAGTAGAGGGCCCAAGATGGCCCAAGACTCTATATTCCATAGAGTAAAAATTCAATTAGTTGGGCTACTTATTGCATATTTAAAAGGTTCTTCTTGTCTAGCTAAGGATCACTGAGGAATTTATATTTACATATTAATTCAATTCATAAAAATTTGATATTCCTACATAAAATATAGTTGTATTTCATTACTGTAGACTCCCAATGGGTACAGTTTCATATAGCGCCTACATTTCTACCGAATGAAAATATCGATCGATGCGATCGATATAACGCATCGGATTAAATATCGATGCCTCATATCGGATGAAATATCGATATCTCATATCGGATGAAATATTTTAAACATATGTTTTTTGAGAATTTTTTATATTTGTTTACTAAATATTATTGCTTGTTTATTTAACATCTAAACCAATAATTTATAGGTGATTTCATATTCAGTTGATAGTTTAGTCATTTTGATTAGCATAATGAGTTTCAGAGAACTTTCTATTAATATATTTATAATAGATAGTTGGGTCATAGATATGAGCAATGTGATAGATTTTTACAAGATAATGAACTGATAACATATCAAAGAAAATTATGTGTGAGCAGTGTGGTGCACTGGTGAGGGGATGAAAATGAAAATAAATATAGGCCTAGTAGTGATAGTGTTCAGTTTATATGTTAAAAAAGAAAAATCAACCATTGAGTTATATAACTTACATTGACTAATACGTTTTGGAGGGATTTAGGTTTAGATTTTAATAAACATTTTAACTATTGTACTTTTTAGCAACAATAACACAAATAATTGTGAAATTTTATGTGTAAACATAGGTACCTATATGATTAGATATACATACATAGAAATTTTGACCAGATGCGATATGTCAATCTCATCGATCGATCCGATGCGATATATTAATCGCATGGATCGGTCCGATGTGATATATCGATCGATATTTTCATTCGGTAGAAGTGTAGGCGCTATATGAAACTGTACCCAAAATACATAGTGCATTCTATTATTTGCTTAAGTCCCGTACGTAACAACGCCTGTCCCGTACAATGCAAAAAAAAATCAACTACTAATATATTTTAACAAGTTAAGAGTTAAAATTATTGTTTTGGTAAAGGGTATAACAGTATTTATAGGTAAAAAAAAAAATACTAGAACAATAATGTGTTCAATAACTGAGCTGAGTTTAGGGGTTTTCACTCTAAATCAAAAGTAATGGTAGACTTGACATGTCCCGTACGTAACAAAGATATTTTTTATTATTACATCCACAAAAGTAAACATATTGATAATTTCTATAAGTGTCAAAATTTAGATAAAAATCTGTTTATGACATAGTATAATAATTATCCAAATTCAGTTCGGCCAAATAGGATTTAAACAGTTGCAAAGGTAAAAAATCATAGTGAAAATGTCTCGTACGCAACGGTGGAATGGCCCATTTGTTTTATTGTAGAAAGGTATTTTTAATTACCGTATCTTGGAGCAAAACTAAATCAGGGGTTAAATCAAAATGGTATTGTTTAATTGTAGGTCTAGGGCCTAGTAGTCCTAGGCCTATATGGTTAGCAAAACAAAATTTCAACCATTGATAATAACAATGGAGTAGGATAAAAAGTTTCGCCGTTTCCACCAATCGATGAGAATCTGATTTATCTTGAACTTAGTTTAACTCAATTCAATGTTAAATATATGGACAATTTTGTTTAAACGAGATTAGGTAGACTTTCTTCAAGAATCCTGCTCTAAGTGAGTGAGTTACACCTGGGGGTGAGTAGGATATATTCTAGGTACACACCTTAAATATACCTCAAATTATCTAACCCAAGTATGAGAAAAGCACCTCTGTACCTTGCCCACACTGAAGCCTAATTAATTGTAGGGGACGTCTAGTTGCCAACATGGGACGTATAGTGAGCATGGGCGAAACTTGGTTAACCATCGTCTTCATTGTAAACTAAATTAGGGATGTTTGAAATGATAGGGTATCTTACTAAATGAGTACCAGTAATAGAAACAATTGTATCATAGTAGGGGCAACACAACATGCCGATTAACTTATCTTAACAAAAAATAGGTGACTTGTATGCAAAATTTATGATATTGTGATTAACACTTTGAACCCTGGGCACTGATTTGCCGCTTTAAGTGCGTTACTGGCCAATTTTGGGGTTAAAATTAAAATTCGTAGCTTGCTATACATATTTTTTACCCATATAAATTATATATCAAAATAAAGAGAAAAATATAACCTTTCTAATGATATAACTTTTAATAAAATTACAAAAAAAATTTTTTTTAGGATTCCACATAAAATTTACCAGAAAAATTGAAGAAAATAAAAATTGCGACGGTGCGTACACTTATATTTAGAACATAGTTTAATATTTACTGTGAATCTAAAAGCTAATTTACAGTCTAAACACTTATAATAACAGTAAAACTACACTTTATTTGTCACGAAAATGAACGTAAACAAAGTCAGCCATTACTGCAGACAACAACACTGCGTCGTCAGCTGGCGACGCAAAACATCGGCTGCTACAAAACAGATGGCTTTTTGTGAGACTTGAGGATACTATAATCAATGCCAGATGATCAAGGAAGCATTCCGTAGCAACGAATAGCGCATATAAGCCGAATACAGGTTGCTATGGAATTTTATTTCGAGGCCCGACCTATACTCGGGCTTCGTTCGCGGTGACATACGCTATGCCCCGAGCTATACTCGGGCTCAGGGTTCAAAGTGTTAACTAATTGTACATTATTTTAGACCTAGGCCTACCCTATAGGCCCTGGTATTTTATATCACTATTTTCAATCTTGATGATTATTTAATAATTCTCTCTCTCCTCTCTCTTCCATGCTTTAAATTAGAAGGGTACAAAAGACAACCTGGGGGCCTAGTTCTCTATTTATCAGCCTCATAGACTAGACTAAGCTTTATGATAGAGTCAGCTACTAATATTACTCACGATTATAGGCACGATGTGACAAAAGTAAACATTATACTCTTTAAATCTGTTGTCACAGCTTATATTACTTAAAAGTATTAAGTCAAAGAGTTCAGTGTAGAAACCATTACTACTGTAACCTCTTGTTTTGACAATAGGCCTGTTGTCTATCGAGAAATGTAAATGTATGCCTAAAAACTGAATAACTCGTTAACGTGAATGAAAATAAAATAGTCAGCACTTCGTTTACAAGTCCTTTTCAGCCAAAAAATATTTGTATAAAAATGTTTATAAATTTTACAAAATCTCCAACTCCAATCAAAGGTCCAATAAGTTACTCTCCAGCCTACACACAAACACAACACACAACACACTAACACAAACACACACACCAAAATCCAACATAAAACCAATAACAAAACCATTCCCATTCCAACAACGTAACAGCAACAGCTGGTGACGAGTTACGTGCAGACTGTGGGGAGTGTGAAATAGCGTTGGCTTTATAACAAGCCAGCAAGTCATTCGGTTATTACTGTTAGAATGTACAATATAACTAGGTATACACATAGATATATACTAATACACCTGGATTGGTAACTCCGTGTTGCGAAAACGAGCCGTTACCCCCACCACTAGCCAGTATTCGTGGTCAGTGTTGCCAACCCTGTGCGAGTAATCATTTACTGTAATTTAAATAAATAAATAAATTAATTAAATAAATTACAGTAATACGGTAACTTTTTAGTCTTTCTTACCTATGAAATGATAAATTTCAGCCTTTAGAATGTGCACTAATACATCCTAAAGCTGCAAGTACAGAACCATCTTTCATCATCATAATTATAAGCTCTTCATTTTTGACGTTATTATGTATGTAAAGTTAAATAATCTGATACAGCCTCACAACCATAGATATAATACTAGAAATCACAATGTAAATCCTTCTATTCAGCATAATTTGAAACTTTTCGAGACAAAACCTAGTTATGTAGGAATTAAGTATTTCTCTAAACTCCCATCAGTGATTAGAGAGACTCAGGACATAAAAAAATTTAGAGACAAACTGAAAGTTCATCTGATTGAAGAATGTTGCTATGGGCTGCCTGAACTAGTTTAAGTCCATCTTCCCATCCTTATCTTTCTTATCTTTTTTCACTTTGGCACTGCCTTACCTAAACCCTTCCTTATAACCTGATTGGACGATGCCACCCGGCGGAATTATTTGGACGGGTCCCATGCCAAGGAGGTCAACGGGACATACAACGGAGGTAACAGGTAACAGGTATAATTGAACATTTAAAAGAATGTAAACAAACAAGAATGCAGCTGACGCACCAACAACAATCGTGTCAGCTGATATTCGGCGCGGCGCGGCGGCGGCAATACTGGCTAGTGGTGGGGGGAGCCGGCTCGTTTTTACCGCTACAGTATTCCGCCATTTCAGTTATCGATCCAGGTGTATTAGTATATATCTATGGATATACAATACAGTTGTACTTATACTTACTTATACTTTTTGATCCCACTAGAAGCATCTCGTGCCGTGGTCGTCATGTTATTGGTCTTTGTTTTTTCTCGCCTCTTGCTTCTTGTTTCTTCTTTTATGTCCGGTGGCCTCTATATCTTCTTCATACTCTTTTAAATCATAGTAGGCTTTCTCTTCCAAGTGTTTTCTTAGTTGTTGCTTAAATCTTGTTATTTCTTGAATCTGCTTAAATGCTGTTGGTAATTTATTGAAAATTTTGACACATATTATTTCTGGATTGTTCTTGGCCAATGATGTTCTCACTTGTGTAACATGTAGATTGTTGGATTGTCGGGTTGCGTAACGATGGACTTCCGAATTAATGGTAAATAAGTCAGGATTCTTTTTGACATACATAGCACAATCTAATATAAGTTGTGAGCACAGGGTCAGTATTTGAAGTTCTTTAAATAAAGGTTTGCAATGTGCTAGACGCTCCTTTCTTGATAATAGTCTAATTGCCCGTTTCTGTAATAGGAAAATTCTATCTGCGTCAGCACTGCCACCCCAAAATATGATTCCATAACTCATAATGCTACGAAAGCATCCGTAGTAAATCTTTAAAAGGACTTCCTGACTTACGAGGTATTGTAGTCTCCTAATCAAACACTGATGACAAACGAGGGGCAATCACGCCAATATGATCATTCCATCTAAGATCTGCACTGAGTGTTATTCCAAGGTATTTAATGTTGTTATTGAAATGTACGAACTTTCCGTCCAAACTTAGCAGGGGGGTAGAATCAGGTTTTTTTCTATTAAAGAATTCCAAAATAACGGTTTTTTTCCTTATTAAGAACGAGTTTATTACTTTTACACCAGTTGCTCATGCCATTTAATTCTTCTTGTGCAGTTCTTAATGCAATATCTTTGTTTTTGTTATTAATTAAATGACTAACATCATCTGCAAAAAGCCAAGTTTGTCCAAAATTGATGTGATCTGGCATGTCATTCATAAACAATAGAAAGTGAACCGGGCCAAGGTTTGACCCCTGTGGCACCCCTGTATTTATTAATTTGGAGGTTGATTTGTATTTTCTAATTATATTGTCATTTCCTGTGTGCTTAATGGTTACTATCATTTGACGATTTTCCAAATAAGATTTCACCCATTTCAGAGGTATCCCTCTTATGCCCAATATGTGCATTTTACTGAGTAGTAGGTTGTGGTCAAGCAGGTCAAACGCTTTACTGAGGTCGTAAAAAATGCACAACACCTCCTCCAATGCATCTACTTTACTATGAATTGCCGATAATAGTGCAAAAATGGCATTTGTGGTTGAACGCCCTTTGCGAAAACCAAATTGATTTTCATTAAATATCTGATTAATTTCTAAATAATTCATAAGCCGCCTCAAAAATATTATTTCAAAACAGTTTAGCAAAGCAATTTTGAACAGATACAGGCCTATAGTTTTTAACAAGTTCATGGTCATCTTTTTTATGTATTGGTATGACTTTAGAGACCTTCAAGGAGTCAGGGAATTTACCAGAACAAAAGGATTCGTTGATTATTTCCACCAAAGGACTCGCTATAATTTCTTTACAATCCTTCAACAAGTTACATGGTATTTCATCAACCCCACTGCTTTGTTTTGAACTAAACTGATGAAGCACTTCCAACACCTCTCCCATTTCAGTGGGCCTAAGCCTAAACTCTCCAGTGTTATCATTTTCATTTATAACAAAATATGTGATGAAACATTAAAATTAACAGTCAGCTTTTCTACTTCATTCACAAAGAAGTTATTGAATTCATTTACGGCTTTCAAAGGGTCATTAACAATTTGATTACCAATTTTTAGCGTTAAATTCTTATTTACATTATTGTACTCTTTATTTGTTAGTGATTTAACAACTGACCAGGTTTGTTTGGAAGTGTTCTTGGCTTTCGAAATTTTTTCAGAAAGGAATTCTTGTTTTGTTCTACTAACTAATTTTAAATGGTTGGATTTGGCTAACTTAAAAGCATTTTTTGTTTCAAAGTTTTTTAAATTTCTCGAAGTCCAATACAAATGTTCTAGTTGTTCTCTGGAATTCACAACTTCTTGATTATTCCAACCCATTTGCAAGTCGGTTGTCTGCTTGCAATCATTGACTTTGCAATATTGAGCGGAGCGACTATTTTTTTAATCAATAATAGCAAATGTTTTATAGGTAATTCAAGTGAGCTCGTTCGCTACGCTCACTCGAAATTTGGATCAGCTCGTTCGCTACGCTCACTCGCCGTCAATTTAGTTCGTTCGCTGCACTTACTCACCTTTTGGGTCGGCTCATTCGCTGCACACACTCGTCGCCAGATTTAAGTTGTTCGCTGCGCTTACTCGCCACAAGTCTGCAATACTCTAATAATTTTTGATTACGCAGGTTTGCTGCGACGGGCTATTATATGTTTACAAGATATTAAATGGTGCGTCGTCCAAGATTTGCACCTCCTCTCCATAAACGTGGCAATGGCTCATTACTTGAATGTAAGGGGATGGTGAAGTAAATGTGTTGGCTTTCAACGGGAAGGAGTGGATTGAAACCTTGAGTTACAAACTCATTATGTGTACGGTACATGTTAAAGTTTTAAACTATTTTAACTGCGTCCAGCAGTATAATAGTGCAATAAATTTTCTTTTTCCACAAAATAGACTACTAACTGTATTTTAAAACAGTAAAGATTATTGGCTAATTACTAACTTGAAAACGCCAAAGCGTTAAGTCAAGATTAGGTAATATTTTATAAGAAAATCCAACGGTATAAATTCACACTACAGCTTGAGAAGAAATTTAGTAATTGTCCAAGGAGGTGATTAATTGAAACTTAATTTATTAGATTTACTTACTTACTTATCATGTAGCGCTCGATGACCATCACTAAAAAGGTAGAGCTTGTCAATATGCCCACCCTTGATGGGATAAACTCCTTCGAAGAGGAAGTGGGTAAGGTATGCAGATAGGAGGGAGAAATAAGCAATTTTAGGAAAATGCATGGGATGGCCTAGTGTCTAAAACTTGAGCACAACTCCCAATATTCATCCACATCATAAAAAGGATGGTTTAGTAAAAACTGTTTAGTTTATTTTTAAAAAACGTTATTACTTTCTAGGTTTTGAAGAGAACTTGGCAAAGCCTGGTACATTTTGGTTCCAATATATTGGGGCTTCTTTTCATAAATGGAAAGCTTATGTGAAACTGCATACCTACTCTTAAACCTAGTACAATAGATATATGTTTTGATTCCATTGATCTTTTGAGGGTTCTTTCTCTTAATGTGAATTAAATTTTCAAAAATGAACAAACTTGGCACCGTAAGGAGACCCAGCTCAACAAATGCCTCTCGACAGTGCGCCTTATAAGGCAAGCCCAACATTAACCTTAATGTTTTTTTCTGAAGTGAGAAAATTCTCCCTAGATTTCCCTTGGTATCTCCCCATAAAATATGGCTTTCTATTAGGGCGTGGCAAACAAGTTTGTTGAGCTGTTCATTTTTATATTTAGTAATCGACCTTAGAATGAAAAAATGCTCTTTGATATTTTTTCTAAGGAGGTCAGATGTTGGTCCCAGAACAGCCTAGCGTCCAACTTCACTGCCAGAAAATCAGTAGAGGTCTTGAGTTCCAGTTGATCGTCATCAACGAAAAGGCTCAGAAGGGGATTTCCACCTTTAGCCTTCCTTTGAGATGACTGGATACAAAGATAAGATGTTTTAGAAGAATTAAGCATTAGTTGATTTTCAGAAAAATATTGAGCTAATAGGTTGATTTTAAGGTAGGAATCTATTTCTAGATGTTTCAGGTCTTTACTCTATTGAAAAGAGTAGTATCATCGGCAAACTGAAAAATACTATTGAGAGGTATATGATTTATGAGATCATTAATGAAAGTAATGAAAAGAACAGGGCTGAAAATTGAACCCTGTAGAACGCCTGAAACTATTGGTTGCTGAGAAGAACAAAACATTTTTTACTTTTGTTTTGATAGATGTTTAATTTCAGTGAATTGAGATCTATTAGTAAGATAAGATTGAAGAAGACTAAATACCATATCATAACTACCAGTTTGTTACCAGAGAAACCATAACTACTAAGTTTGTTCAGAAGAAGGTTTACATGGACGCAGTCGAAAGCTTTCGACAGATCTACGAAGCATCCTATGACTGATTCAAAAATTTTGATGGCATCGATGCATTGGAAGACGAAGTCTATTAAGGCATGTTTGGTGGATCTCCCCCCCCGAAATCCATACTGTCTAAGATTGAAAAGATTACTAACCCTCTAAGAATGATGTTATTTGTTGGCAAATGACGCGTTCCAAGATCTTAGAAGCAGAAGGCAGGAGTGAAATTGGGCGATAGTTGCCCGGGTCAGTCTCATCCCCTTTCTTGAATAGTGGCTTGACCGATGCAATCTTGCATTCTTCTGGAAAGACCCCACTATTTAGTGAGGAATTTACTATGTGTGTCAAAATGGTCGCACTATTTCCGTGTCACAGTGTTTGAGGACTGCCATGCTGATTCCATCCATGATAAAAGACATTTTTGCTTTAAATCCATAAATAATTCTAAGAACATAATTTTCATCGACTATTTTAAAAGAGTCAAACACAAGCTGAGAATTTAAAGTACTATGATTCGATATGTCTGTAGCTACTACCGTTCCTCAATCTAGAGTTTGGATGATGTTTGCAAAGTAATTGTTAAAAGTCTCAGAGAAATCCTTCGGATTTTTTATAACCTTATCACTAATTTTGTCTAAGAGTGTTATGTTTTTCTCAGTTTGTTCCTTCTTACAATCTCTAAATTTATCTATTGCTTGCTAGGCGGCTTTAGATATATTAGAAGTGTTGATCATGGTTTTCCTCATCCATTCAGACTTGGATTCATTGATTTCTTTTAAAAATATATTCTTAGCGTCAAGGTACCTAGTTTTGTTTAAGTCTGTCATTTGTGATTTCCATGTGTTGTAAGATTCAAACATGTCATTCCTGGCTTTTTTAACACTATGATTTGACCAGTAATTTGTTGAGCAGGCCTGAGACGTCTTTTTCATAACATTACCATGTTGATTTTTTAGGGGCCTTTGCTCCTACAAGCCTCTATTATATTGAATTTACACAATTAGTTTTTTTGTTTTTTTTTAGGGAGAGGGGGGAAAAATGCATTATGCACACAGGTGGCAAGCCTGTAGTGTGGGGCTCCCCTAAAAAACGGATTTACCCACTAAAAAAACTCCTCTACTCTTTAGGATTCTGACCTGGAATTATTCATCACATTACGTCAGGCTAGGCCTAAATTTGGCTTACGCCCGTGGGGCTCGCTCCTCATCCAGCCGCTCGATCAAGGAATCTGGGCCACTTCGCGGTCCAGATCGGTTTTTTTTCCAGGAGGATGCCCCGGACGAACTGTGATAAGCAATCCCAGATGCCCTCATCCTCCAAAATCTTTTGGCAGACCGAGTCCACCGAAAATGCACCAAAAATTTGTGTGGCCTCCAGGCACGACCTTTTCCAACGGGGGTAGCGGAATAATGTGTGTTCCGTATCGGCAAGAACGCCCGGGCAATAAATGAAGTCCGGTTAACAGGTATTTCCCATCCAGTTCAGGTACGACCGAAAATAGCCGTGACCTGTCAAGAATAGGGTCAAGATAGTAGTCCACCTCCCCATGCCGCCGTTCCACCCACGGTTGGACCTGCTTGACAAGTCGCGCAGTCCATGGTCCTCGGGTGTCGTGCCCCCAGCTGTGTTGCCACTGCTGGAAGGTTCGGGAGCGCTCTTCTGTTCTTGTCAATCTCGCCTTGTCTCTGATAAATCGCCTTCCTCTCTCCTGCCAAGACCTTGACAGGGATGACTCCGGCGACCACCAGGACGGCAGGCTCAGACATTGTCCGGTAGGTGGAACACACCCGAACCCGGGCGAGTCGCAACCTGTATAACTCTTTATCGGGAGTGTCTGCCCATACCTCTGCTCCATAAAGAAGCACGGACTGGACCGCGGACATCAACAGACGTCTTCTACTGGATCGGGGTCCCCCGACATCAGCCATCAGCCTACTAAGGTAAGTGACTACCCAGTGGTCTTGTCCGTGTCGGAATATCTGATCCCTCCAGCTTAACTTGGTGTCCACCATAACCTTGAGGTACTTGGCAGCACAAGTTGATTGGACCACCTCCCTTCCTACTCGGAACGGGACGACCGTGTCGATCCTCTTCTTCGTGAGGATCACAATCTCCGTCTTACTGAGAGCAAGCGAGAGACCGTGATCGGACATCCAGGTGTTGACCACACGCATGACTCGGTTCAACTTTAGTTGGGCCAGCTCAACGTTGCGTGCAGCAATGAGAGCTGCGACGTCACCCAACCAAAGTGGTTTCCTCAGGCATCTCGGACTTCAGGAGGCTTTCATAGGCAACACAATATGGTATTAAGAATAGAGGCTTTTACATTATTTACAATGATATTTTTCAAAAATTGGTTCTGATGGCCACTATGAATAGTCATTCTATCTTTCAACAATACAATATTGCAATCAATTTTGTAACACACCATAATATTTGGCTAAAATAAATCATTTGAGTGCAGGGCAAATGTTTGAAAACCCAAAAATTTTTCACAGCTGTTATTCAAATTAAATTGTGTTCAGGAGTGGGCCTATCTTTCTCCTAGTTAAATTATGTAGTTTTACAAAATTTCAGGTCAATTGGTCCAGTAATTTTCCCGCTCATTCACACAAAGATTCAAAGATACCGTTGAACTTTTTAACTAGAAGCGGTCAAGATCAAGTGGACTATCTTAGACCCTGAACCTCTTTTGTTTGTGGTATAATCATGCGTTTCAAATGTGAGCTTCAAACAAAACAAACTTTCAATGTACAGTTGTTTATGTTTTGATGATAAACAAATATATTAGGTACATGATTGACAGAGTACACAGTCTACTTGATCTTGACTGCTTATAGGTAAATTTAATTCAACTGTACATATATTCGTTTGTATATCCATCAAACCTTGCCCTGAACAGGGCCGGTTCTAGGAGGTTTTCTGATACATGCGAGATCTGAATTTGGCGTCCCTTTAGTACAGTACAAGGTGCCCAGGAACCATATAAACATTTTTACAATAATGTAAAATATGAGGAAATAATTTAGTTCATCATATAGCCCGTTTCCATTCATTTTCTATCTGCCTTTTCTGTATGTATATTTTAAAATAATCTATGGCATCTTAAAAACGATTTTAGTAGTGGCGGCTATAAGAACCATCGGGCCCTCCCGCAAGTTTGTTCATCGCCCCCTCCTCCCATTTAATAAAATTTTCCACCTGGGCTTAGCACGGCAGTTTAGGAGGGGAGGGGGGGTTGATGGTAAGCTAATACCTTTCTCTGAATATTCTGCTGCTGACTCATATTAAGTTTTAACTGATGTAGACATCACTTAATAGAATTTAGTATTTAATCTATTCTAGCGCCTTCTTGTAGACCTCAAGGACAGCTGATACAACCCGCATGACAGTAGGCAATGTTTTCACCTAGGTTAGTAGAGAATTTTTATTGATCTGTCAATATAAATGCCAGCTTAGCTATTGTTTCTACCTGTAATAACGTTCTGCCCTAGTTCAACCCTCGCAGACCCTAAAGCGCGTTCTCAAAAATCGAACGTTTGCCAAACGGCTAGCGATCGGGAGCAGTGAAGCATAAATCCTTGGGTGAACAGGATAATTTATTCCTTATCGAGGCATATGACACGGCATTTACTTTACTTTAAATGATGCCCATTATAAAAAATAAAATACCTGAACATTTTTATAAATTATTCTTACACTCGCGCTTTAAGGTTGAATCAAACACCTGCTTTACTAATACATGGAATGATTCTTACAGATGTCAATTATTAATTCAAGTAAATTAAATATGTCAATGATCTATAATTATGAACAAATAGAAATAGATGCATTTTTATACCCCGTTCAAAATAAATGTGAGGTCGAAAGACAACATTTTATTTCCCAAATCAATATTTCCCAAATCTCTCAATACCTTTCCTAATTCCCCCATTTTCTTCAAAATCATATGTGTTATTTTGAATTCGCCCTTGAAATTCAGAGTAGAAAATAGAGCTGATGAACATGTTACTTCACCTCGTCACCGTTGCAAGCACTTCTTTTTACATCTCAAACATCAAAATAAGAATATTTGTTTACGAAAAAGCAAAACATTGGCATAAAATGACATAAGATATTAAACAGCGGTGCAAATTTTTAGTGATTGCAATTGGTTGGATTGATAGCAGTAGGAGGAACGGGAGAAAATGGGGGAATTGAAATCTGAATTTCGACCGCACATTTATTTTGAACAGGGTATAACTTACCAAAAACCATTCTGCTTCTGGACTGGTCTCCTTCTGGAATATATTTTTGGATTATCTCCAGTCCTTTGCTTAGCCTATCTAATTTCCATGTCTTGATCCGAGTATATTTTAGTTTTGTTCAATGTTCGTCAATATGTTATGTAGGTACAGTAAGAAACAAGAAATCTATATTCTAGATACTGTGGTAAGAAACACTGTTGAAGTTCAATCTAATTGAATTTTAGTAGTTGGTTTACAATTAATATCTGGTAACATTTAAGTGCTGTTATGACAAAATCAGCTGTTCTTAAACTTCTATCAATTAATTATTATTTTTTGTGTATGTTTTTAATGTTGTTGCTTCAAATATACAAAATGAATGTGTTTTCTCTGGTGTATTATTTTATTTAAATATTATTAAAGTCACAACAGTTTTGGCGACGATGGTGAAAATTAATCCATTTTGCCACTCTAAAATACTTGTTCCAGTTTTCAATGTTCACTTAATTGTTCGTGAAAATCAACTAGGCCTACATTCAACTTTCTAGTTTCATCAAGTTATACTCATAGTCCTACCATTGTCTCAAGAATGGATCCTGCACAATTCGAAAGATTCTTGGAAGGCCAGCAACAGCAAATGTCACTTTTCCAACAAATATTTGAACACCTGAAAATGAACAAATCCGGACCCGATCCTTTACCTGCACCATTTGAAAAGTACTAACCGAAAATTGAAAAATTTTCAGCATACATTGAACGTTTTGAGAACTATCTAAGCATGAAAAACATTTCAGCCAATGATAAGAAAGCACAGATGCTTTGTGGTTCTATTGGCTCTTCACACTACAACAATTTGGTTGCTTTCAAAGGGCCTTCAAAGAAAATTAAGGACTTGACATATGAACAACTTGTTGAAGCTTTTGGGGATATGTTATCGCCAAAAACTAATGTAGTTGTGTCACAACACGACTGAAACGCAAAACTTAGCTGAATATGTAGCCTCTCTGCAAAGACAAATACCTGACTGTGATTTCAACGTGAAGTGTAACTGTGGAGATACGATTACTACAGCTCATGTCCTTCTCAGAGCTCAATTTATTAGAGGGATTCGTAATGATTCTATTAGGGAACAACTTTTACAAGGAAAAGAAGAAAATTTTGACGCAATAACAGTCAAGAAGGCTATGGCCCTGGAAGCTGTACACATTCAATGTAAAGAGTTTTCTTCTAGCCCTAAAGCTTCTACCAGCATGTCATCTCCTGACATCTTGAAGGTTAGCAGAAAAACCAGAAACCATTCTCTTTCTCGACATCGATCTTCCTCTACATTATCCTCCAAGAATACTTCATCACGTGAACATAAATCAAATTCCAGGATTGACTACAAAACACTGGGGATTGATAATCTCTGTTTCAGATGTGGAAAATCAAGCCACCGAGCTAACGACTGTCGAATCAGGCGAGAAAGGCTTTTCTGTGACTCTTGTAAAAAGAATGGACACGTTGAAAAAGTTTGTATTACTACTTTAACGAAACAATCTACTTCAACCAAACAAATTGGTCAGTTCCCGGACATTGGAAGTGCTAGTGATTCAGAATCGGATTGTTTTGATGGGGAATGCAAGATTATTAGAACAGTTTCCGGCAAAGGTAGTGAAGTTATCAATCTCTACGACATAAAACCTGCACATGGAAAGTATATGATTGAAGTAAAGATCAATCACAAAAAGCTGCAAATGGAAGTCGATTCTGGAGCCCGCTACACCATTCTTCCGGAAGATATATTCTTGGCACTAAATTTGGGTATCAATCTTAAGCAATCAAACATAAAGTTTCGAGCTTATTCGAATGACATTATTCCATGTAGGGGAAAAGCTTCGGTAACCATGCAATATAAATGCAAATCCATAGAGACAGAAGTATATATCGTTCCACCAGGCCATGACCCGATTCTTGGCCGAGATTTGATCCGTGCTTTTGATATTTTTTTTTTTTTTTTTTTTTTTGAGGGAGAGGCGGAAAAATGCATTACGCACACAGGTGGCCAGCCTGTAGTGTGGGGCTCCCCTAAAAACGGGTTTACCCACTAAAAAACCTCCTCTACTCTTTAGGAATCTAACCTGGAATTGTTTGTCACATTACGTCAGGCTAGGCCTAAATTTGGCTTACGCCCGTGGGGCTCGCTCCTTATCCAGCCGCTCGATCAAGGGATCTGGGCCCCTTCGCAGTCCAGATCGGTTTTCTTTTCCAGGAGGATGCCCCGGACGAACTGTGACAAACAATCCCAGTTGCCCTCATCCTCCAAAATCTTTTGGCAGACCGAGTCCACCGAAAATGCACCAAAGATTTGTGTGGCCTCCAGGCGGGGCCCTTCCCAACGGGGACAGCGGAAGAATGTGTGTTCCGCATCGTCGGGAACACCCGGGCAATAAATGCAGTCCGGTGAACCGGTCTTTCCCATCCGGTTCAGGTACGACCGAAAATAGCCGTGACCTGTCAAAAATTGGGTCAGGTAGTAGTCCACCTCCCCATGCCGCCGTTCCACCCATGGTTGGACCTGCTTGATAAGTCGCGCAGTCCATCGTCCTCGGGTGTCGTGCTCCCAGCTGTGTTGCCACTGCTAGAAGGTTCGGGAGCGCTCTTCTGTTCTTGCCGTGTCCTTGCCGATCTCGCCTTGTCTCTGATAAATCGCTTTCCTCTCCCCTGCCAAGAGCTTGACAGGGATGACTCCGGCGACCACCAGGACGGCAGGCTCGGACACTGTCCGGTAGGCGGAACACACCCGGAGCGCAGCTTGACGCTGAACCCGGGCGAGTCGCAACCTGTAGCACTCCTTATCTAGAGCGCCTGCCCACACCTCTGCCCCACAAAGAAGCACGGACTGGACCGCGGACATCAACAGACGTCTTTTGCTGGATCGGGGACCCCCGACATTGGCCATCAGCCTACTAAGGTAAGTCACTACCTTAGCGGCCTTGTCCGCCGTACGGAAGATCTGATCCCTCCAGCTTAACTTGGTGTCCACCATAACCCCGAGGTATTTGGCGGCACGAGTTGATGTGACCACCTCCCTTCCCACTCGAAACGGGACCACGGTGTCGATCCTCTTCTTCGTAAGAATCACGATCTCCGTCTTACTGAGAGCAAGTGAGAGACCGTGATCGGACATCCAGTTGTTGACCACCCGCATAACTCGGTTCAACTTCAGTTGGGCCAGCTCAACGTTGCGTGCAGCAATGAGAGCTGCGACGTCATCGGCGTACCCAACCAAAGTGGTTTCCTCAGGCATCTCGGACCTCAGGAGGCTGTCATAGGCAACGTTCCAGAGATCCGGGCCGAGTATTGAACCTTGTGCGGCACCAGAAGTGACCTTGAATGTCTAGGAAGGCCCCAAGTGCAACTTCCTTACACTCTAGCGACTTTTCGATCCTACTTACCAGCTGATGTAGGGCAGACTCACATGATCTTCCTGGTAAGTAGGCGTGTTGGCGTTCGTGGAGCGGGTGAGCCCTAAGGGCCGTTTCCCCCACATACCTTGATACCAGCTTCTCCAGAGTCTTCAGCAGAAAAGAAGACAATGAAATTGGGCGGAAGGACTTCGGATCCGTATACCTAGCCTTACCAGGTTTTGGAATGAAGACTATCCGAGAACTGCTCCAGACTGCTGGAATATGTCCCAGGGCCAAACTGGCCCTTAACAATACCGTCAGAACTGGTAGTAAAAACTCCAATCCCTTTTGAAGAAAGACGGGCCTCACCTGATCAGGTCCCGGTGACTTGTAGGGGTTTAGAGTGTTGACTGCCCAGCGTATCCGACTGTGAGTAACGATGCGACCCGCCACCCTCCATCGAGTGAAGTTGGCTCGCCGCACATTCGCACTCACCTCATCAGTTGGCCGGGAGATTATACTCCCTGGAAAGTGTGTGCTTGCCATGATTTCAAGCACATCCCTGGGATTATGAACCATGATGCCATCCGGACCCTCAAGAGATCCAAGACAAGAGGGCCTATCTTTTGATAAGATCTTGTGGATCCTTGAAGTCTCACAGACGCCTTCGAGATCACTGCAGAAGTTTTTCCAAGAGAGCCTCTTTGCTCTCCTGACTGCAATGTTGTACTGGGTGAGCAATCTGTGATAAGCGTCCCAGCAGTTACTTAGCTTCGCCCGTTTGAATAGAGCCCTTACCCTTTTCCTTAGGCTTCCAAGTTCCAAATTCCACCACCCAGACTTACCCTGCCGTCCCGCCGACAGTGGACAGCAGTCCTCGAATGAGGACACAATGTCCCCGCGCAGGCGATCCGCAGCCAAGTCAAGATGATTAGTGTCTCTGACGCAGGAGTACAGAGGACCTGAATCCTCTATTCTCTTCTGCAGAACAGTCTTATATTTCGCCCAGTCCGTCCTTTTGGGATTTCTGAACGTGTTCTTTTCAGGTGAAAAGTTTCCTACCATAAATTTTATGTGTCTGTGATCAGAGAGAGATGGCTCCTGAGACACATGCCAATCAGCGATCTCAGCCCTCATCCCCTCTGTATACAATGTGAGGTCAATTACCGATTGTCCGACTCGACTGACAAAGGTCGGTTCCGACCCCACATTGGCGATCATGAGTCCATTGGAGACTAGATAATCTAACTGTATATTACCTTTATTATCGTTCCTCCTGCAGCCCCATGCCGTGTTGTGTGCGTTGGTGTCACATCCCAGCAAGAGGTCGGTACCAGAACCGATCGCATGATCAATCAGCCTCCGGACTTCCTCCTGCGGGGGTTGTGTGATGTCCATTGGCATGTAGACAGAGGCCAACAGTAGGTGTCTTCCAGAAGACTGGCACGTAGTCCTGACCGTAGTGACGTCCCTGGAACAGAATTCCAGAACCGGCACGCACTTGATCCCATTACAGGCCCAAATGCAGGTTCTGGGGTTATTGACATGACCAGAAATGGTCCGCCCTCTAGGGGCCCCCAAGCCTGAAATCATGTTGTTCCTGACCCAGGGTTCCTGGATCAGTACAAAGTCGACCATCCCTCTGAAGATGGTCTCGCATAGTACCGCCGTGGCGGCTTTACTATGCTGGATGTTCGCCTGGAGGACCCGGATCATCAGGGGGAGCCCCAGAGAGAACCCTGAGCTGCACCCTGTTCAGACCCAGGAAGATCCTCCAGCCTTGGTCCCTCAGTGTCTTGGCCGAACCGCCGTCAACCGCAAGCACGAGAGTCTGGCTATCCTCCTCTCTCCTGCAGCTGATGACCCGCCAATCCACCGTAGAGACTCCTGGGTTTTGCCTGCTGACACAGTCAAAAATTTCCTTTGGCTCCTTCTTGGCGAGAATCCAATCGGTCCGAAGGAGAACCTTGGTGACACGCAGGAGATCCTTGTAATCCCCCACAATGACACCAGGCCCACCCTCCCCGATCGGACCCAAACCAGGAACCACTTCAAGAAGCCAGGCCCGGGTGACCTCGCTACCACAAGTGATGACAAGAGCACCCTTCTCTGGATATGTCCTCAGGATCTGCTGCGGAGTGGTGGCTGAAATCACCTTCTCGAACAACATCTCCTGCAGAGTCCTCAACTGCCCCTCGGTGAACCTGGAATCAGGATAATCAACGGGAGCAATTGCCAATTTCCAGCTGGTGAGCTGGTCCTTGAAGGTCAGCTGATTGTCCGCAGGGGCTGCAGCTCCTGACGCCCCCGGCGGCACATTCCATCTCTTGGGTCGCTTCGGGGTCTGTCGCTGCTGCTGCCTCTCCTGCTCTGCAACAACCAGATTAGTATTTCGTCGCAAGGGAGAGATCCCAGAGCCCTGCTGGTCTTACGCAGGGCTAGGAGTCCCGTCCTCCCTCTTCCTTTTCGCGTGTTTCACGTGTTTCTTGGGAAGACCTTTTGTCTTTCGCCATTCCACGTAGGGCAGCCACGTGCCCTCAGCCTCCTTCCTAGCCTTGATCAGCTTCCTAGCTTCGCTTTTCCGCTGTCTCGACTTGAGGGAGTCCTGCTTGTCATCGGTTCCTGAAACAGATGTATTAGTTTCCTGGACCTCCATGCCGAGGTCGTGTGTTTCCACCTCCTCAGCTCGGGGGTCCAGGGTACATTTGTCGACACTGAAACTCGAGGGGGATGCACCGTCCGAAACGGATCGGTGTGCCCACTCGAGCATGTCGAGAGAACTCTGGTCGGTGTGGGCGGACTCAGCGAGGGAACTCCCGACCGAAGTCTCCGCTCCCTCAGCTGTGTGCCCCCCACCAAAACGAAGTTTCGAGACGTCAATACCAGCAGACAAGTTGCCCTCCCCAGAATCCACGGGCTTGCCCTCCACAAGGGAGGGGTGGGATTCAGCCGAGGCGTTGACCCACCTGGGGTAGATTCCATTTGTTGTCTTTCTGCCATGTTTTGAAGTCTGAAACAAACATGGTTAGCAGTGTGACGACCGTTCCGTGCTCCTTGCACTCCGCCCGTCAGTAGAACCCCAGAACCGCTGCACACATACCAGAACTGGGTTGGCAGTGCAGCAGCCGTACCGCGACCCTCTCGCTCCGCCTGCCGCTGAAGTGGACGCTGAGCCGTTCCGATGTGCCTCACCTCCGCCCCAGGTCCTTACCAGAGTCGCTGCTCCCCGACTCTGGGGCTGTTTATCGACCGCCAAGTCTAGATCCGCCGCCTTTAGCTAGGGCAGTGGCACCCCGTGCAGGCTGTGATACCCATCACAGTGCAGTTGCCCGAAGCAACTGACTCACAGCGGTCTTGGGGAAAGGTCCGCCGCCCCTCTAATGAGAGCCGACCCCCGATCCCCCTGAGGGGCTTGCGCTTACCTCTCGCCACCATTTTCGCTCTAGTGGCGGCTCGTCTAGTTCTTAAACATGTTCTTCTGAGTTCCGCAATCTCTTCAGTCCACCAGCAAACGGGTTGTTTGTCGCGTCGGGGTTTCCTTCGCGGCATAGACTGGTCGCAGGCCGAGACGATAAGTTCCATCGTGGATGTTACTAGTGCCTCGGCTCCAGCCTCACCAGGATTCCCCTGCGCTCCCCGAGAGATGACTTCGGTGAACTTGACCACGTCCAGTTTGTTGGTGTTCCACCGGCGTGGCCCTTCCCGAGATGCGGAAACGCGACGATTTGCCTGATTATGCAGGTCAAACACGATGTATTGGTGGTCGCTACCCGTGTAGTCCTCCACAACCCTCCAGCCAGATATCCTCGGAAGGAGCGACTCAGACGCAAAGGTGACGTCAGGGATCGTGCCTCTCTGCCCGGGGCGCCGAAAAGTAGGTGTGTCGCCCTGGTTGAGGACGACAAGACCGGCCCTGGCGATGAAATCCAGGATGTATTTCCCCCGGGAGCTGGTAGAGGGCATTCCCCACTTGACGGCCCTGGCGTTGAAATCGCCACCAACGACGACATGCCCGGTGGTGGCGAGAACGCACTCCTCTAGGCTATCTATCTTGTCGCGAAAGTCCTGGACGGCCTCGTTGGGTGTGAGGTAGCAACTGAAGATAGTCACGTCCCTACACCGAACCCAGACGAATCCTTGGCCGCGCCCGTGACTCCGCACCATGACATCCTGTGTATTACGCGCCCAAAATGCAGCAGTACCGAGGCTGTCGGAGATCCAAATGTTTGGGTCTCTGTCCCGATACTGTTCGCTGATAAGGAGCGCGTCAGCACCAAGTTCTCGGGCGAGCTGATCTAGAAGGTTATCAGCTCCCCAGGATCTATGAAGATTGGCCTGGAGGATGCGAATTACCGGCCGCTGCCTTTTGCCTCTTCAAGTGCGGCTCTGAAGGCACCGCACTGACCAGACCCGGGTAAGTGACCGAGGGCACTGGAGCCTGAATCCTTGCAGAGGAAGCAGGATGGGCTCGAGGAACATTCCTTGCGTTTGTGGCCCTGGCCTCCACACTGGAAGCAGTTGGCACTCCTGTCGGGCCCGTTACAGTTTCGGGAGGAGTGGCCGAAACCGAGACAGCGGAAGCATCTCGAAACTACCACCCTCCGTTTGAGCCTGCAACTGACCCAACCGACTCTGAGGTGCTGAAGGCTAAGCAGCTTATTGGCGTGCTTTTCGCCCATCTCAGCAACAGCCATCCTGAGTTGACTTCGGTTAGGCTTTGTCAGCCATACCCTCACTCCATCAGCCGGTATCTCCGGGAGTGCCACCTGGATCGCACGGGTCACCTCATCTTCGGTGGAGAGGGCATCAAGGTCCCGAATCTCGACCGAACATTTCGGTTCTAGGGCCTTGATGGAGCCTTTGTCCCCAAGTGCAGTCTTGAGGGAAGCGGCAAACCGATCTTGTCACTCGACTTCCCCAGTTCGAGGAGGACATCCCCCTTCTGGGTTCGCCGAATAGACTTGATAACGGTGTCGGTCTCTTCCGGTTTGGCCTGCGATCTAATCTGACCCAGAACATCAGCAAAAGATCGCCCCCCTAAGGGCTTGATCAAGATTGCCTCCGTCCTGGGCTTCTTAGGCCTGGGTTGTTTAGGCTTTCTGACAGACTTGCCAGAGGCCTCCTTCACCGGGTTTGAGACTTGCGTCCGCTCCACCCTCGACGCACTTTTCGAAGCTGCCTCCACTTGCTTCTGCCTCCTCCTTTCTTTCTTAGACAGGCGCGTCTTCCAGCCCCCCAAAGGTGTTGAGGCAGAGTTTGCTGCCAAGGCAGGATTAGCCGCCGGAGCAGGAACCTCTGCAGGAGTAGCCGCTGGAATCGCGACAGCGCCCGGGGCGGATTGAGTAGCCTGGACAGGAGATGTCTGCGATGCCGCAGTGACAAAAACCGGTCTCGGCACTGAGTCCACCTCAACAAGCTCAGGATATTGCTTTTGATATTGAATTAAAACAAATTGACAAGGATATGAAAGAGAAAGCTAACGTCTATAAGTTATTTAACAAGGAAAAGTTATCGCCAGACATTAGCATTATCTTGAAGGAGTTTGCGCCTATATTTGAAGAAAAAATTGGATGCGTCCCCAATGTCCAAGTTTCTCTCACCCTGCGAAATGACGCTAAACCAGTCTTTACCAAAGAGCGTGATGTTCCTTATGCACTTAGAGAACGTGTTGAAAAAGAGTTGGACTCCTTGGAAAAATCAGGTATTATAACTCCGGTTCCCACCAGTGACTGGGGATCACCTCTTGTAGTCATACCAAAACCTGATGGAGGTTTGCGCCTTTGTGTGGATTATAAGTGTGGTGTGAACGATAGGCTAGTGTCAGCAAATTTTCCAATAAGAACAACTGAGGATGTTTTGAACAGTCTCCGGGATTCTAAGTACTTTTGCAAACTAGATCTGTATAATTAACCTATCAGTTGACAAACAGAGCAGTGAAATTCAGACTTTGTCTACTCACAAGGGTACTTTCCTCATGAACCGTCTCAGCTTTGGTATAAAAACTGCCCCCTCTGAGTTCAACAGAATTCTGTCTCAAATCCTTAAAGGTCTTACAAAGTGTGAAGCATATTTCGATGACATAGTTGTACATGGTGCAACCAAAGAAGAATGTGCTCACAACCTTCGCATGTGCCTAAAAAGGCTGATGGAGTATTATTTACATCTAAACCGGAAGAAATGTTCATTTTTTTAAACAAAAATTGAGTAGGCTACCTACCTTGGACACGTAATCGAGCAAAATAAAATTTGCAAATCCCCTGAGAAAGTTAAGGCAGTGACAGACATGCCGAGGCCCAAGGATGCAGACGGGGTTAGGAGATTTTTGGGAATGATAACCTATTATGTTGCAGATAATAAGCCTCTAAGCAGAATCTTCGGCCATGATAACCGTTTACCAAAAATGACGACAGTTTGACTGCTTAGGTACGCCTCATTTCTCTCTGGTTTTGACTACCAGATCAAAAGCAAAACCGGAAGTGAAAATGAAAATGTTGATTATCTGTCTCGTGCACCAATGACTCAAGCCTCAAAATCCAAAGATATGAAGATAAACGAGGAAGTACACCATCTTTACGCTGAATCTATCTTCAAAATTTCTACAACTACTATCACCTCTCAGACCATTGCAAATGAAACACGGAATGACCCAAAGCTCAAAGTTCTAATAAGAAATCTCCGAACCAGTGACCAAGATACACCGTACACTCTACTTGACGGAGTGCTCTTTTGGCAAGATAGAATTGTGATTCCGCAGAGTCTTAAAAGTTCCATTTTGGGAGAACTCCATGCTACAAATATAGGCATTACTAAGATGAAACAGCTCGCAAGGCGGTACGTGTACTGGGAAGGAATGAACCATGATATTGAACAAGTTGTCAAGTCTTGTGAAGAATGTGCAAAGGTTCGTAATAATCCTACAAAAGTGGTAGTTCACCCGTGGGATGAGCCTAGTTGCAATTGGGAACGTTTACACATGGACTATGCTGGTCCTTTTGAAGGTCACCATTTTCTAATAATAGTTGATTCAAAATCAAAATGGGCGGAGGTCCGGGTTCTGAAGAATTCCCCAACTACTGAGTCGACTATCAACTTACTTCTTGAGATCTTCTCCTTCCATGGCTATCCAAATACCTTGGTTTCTGACAATGCATCAATATTCACGAGTGATGTGTTCAAAGACTTCTGCATTGACCATGGCATCATTCAAAAATTCATAGCACCAGGACACCCAGCCACTAATGGACTGGCTGAAAGAAATGTGCAGACCGTTAAGAAAAGACTGAAGGCCATGACAAAAGAGAACGGTTCCATGAGTGAAAAGGTCAGGCGGATGCTCCTTCGTTACAGAGCTACGCCACTTGCATGCGGGAAGAGCCCTGCAGAACTCTACCTTCACAGAAGGATCAGAATAGAGCTGGACTCAATTTTCCCTATTTCTAAGAAGGAAAGAAAACCTACTCGTTCAGACCCTGTAAGATCACTGGAGGTGGGGGAGAAAGTCCAGGTTAGGATGTACTTAAACAACTCCAAAAAATGGAAATTCGGAAAAGTTACTTCTCGGTTAGGATCACGCCACTACATGATTCGACTGGACTCTGGGCGTGAAATAAAAAGACACATCAACCAACTGATTTCAACTGGTGTGCCCCCTATACCACAAATCAACCTGAACGTAAAAATCAGTCTGTTCAAAGAGACTGTTCAGTCCAATTTAACATAACCGGAATTCCAAGACTACATCCGACTCCAGCGACCCCAGAACCTGATGTCCAGCTTCCTGAAAATCCTCCTGAAAATGATGTCCCAGGTCCGATCAATCAGTCTCCACAATTGCGCCGGTCAAGGCGGAATCGAAGGATACCGAATTATCTACAAGACTATGTGCAATATCAATAGTACAAGACCATTGACTTCTGTAAATCATTATGTATTTTGTTTTGTTCTCATATAAGTTCAGAAAATTATTTAGTGGGGAAGAGTGTTATGACAAAATCAGCTGTTCTTAAACTTCTATCAATTAATTATTATTGTTTGTGTATGTTTTTACTGTTGTTGCTTCAAATATACAAAATGAATGTGTTTTCTCTGGTGTATTATTTTATTTAAATATTATTAAAGTCACAACAAGTGCGTTAATTTGATTTGATTTGAACACAATTTAATTTAAATTAGCTGTGAAAAATTGTTCTTCACGGCATTGGTCGTGGTATAATCATGCTTTTCAAATGTGAGCTTCAAAGAAAACAAACTTTCAATGTTCAGTTGTTTATGTTTTGATGATGAACAAATATATTACATGATTGACAGAGCACACAGTCTACTTGATCTTGACCGCTTACATTTTGGGTTCTCATACATTTTGCCCTGCACTCAAATGACTTATTTTAGCCAAATATTATGGCGTGTTACAAAATTGATTGCAATAATGTATTGTTAAAAGATGGAATGACTATTCATAGTGGCCATCAGAACCAATTTTAGAAAAATATAATTAAAAATCATGTAAAAGCATCTATTTTTAATACCATATTGTGTAAATTCAATATACTAGAGGCTTGTAGGAACAAAGGCCCCTAAAAATCAACATGGTAACGTTATCTCAAAAATTAAGTTTCAATTCATCACCACCTTGCACAATACAAAATTTCTTCTCAAGCTATAGTTTTACACTAAGTTTGATTTTCTTATAAAATATTACCTAATCTCGACTAAACGTTTTGACTGTTTCAAGTTAGTAATTAACCAATAATCTTTACTGTATTGAAATACAGTTACTAGTCTATTTTGCGGAAAACGAAAATTTATTATACTGCCGACGCAGTTAAAATAGTTTAAATCTTGGACATGTACACATAATGAGTTTGTAACTCAAGTAACTAAAATAGTTCAATACAACATGACCAAATGGTTATTAGCCCATTACTACTGTACACTCCTGTATTGTGGATTCCTGTGCTCACCACTCCCCCCAAGCCCCTGTGCCCCCCACACTCCTCGTGTCTTCCCATACCTCCCCCATGGCCTCTATGTCCCCCAATCCTCCCCCATGACCCTCATACCCTCCCCCCCCCCCCAGGACACCGACGTCTCTAGTAACCCTTGTGCCCCCATGCCCATGCTTCTCACAGGTGACTAACATAAAGCTGGTAGTTTTAATAAATTGAAATTTAACATTCCATAAAAATGGCATTGGCCCTAACTTAGAGCTACAGGGTGTAACCCTAAGGACAAACATGGATTTAAAGGAAATTTAGCAAATTTACATATCATTTCGTTTGATTTGACATGTAAATAATGAAGATCCGTTCAGTAGTTACTGAGAATGCATCGTTAACTGTGTTTAATGTATAGGATTTTTATTATTATTATTTTACTAAGAACCACGTTAGCAGCTACACAAATTTCAACTTCATCTGTGACTTATTCTTCACAAGTTGACTATACATTAATTGTAAAATACCCACCCATAAATTTGGATCCAAACTCAAGTGAGCTGTTGGTAAAATCCAACAAAACGCTGAGGCAGAATTGTTTTGTCAGTAAAATCTTCAGTATTGATAGATATCACTCACAGAAAAATATATGAGATGGAATACTAAAACAAACCATTATTGGAAAATGTATGGCAGCAAAAGATTTAGCAATCCTGAAAATTACTGTGAAATAAAAGCCATGGTGAACGTAAATTTTCTGCATCGGCAAAAACAAAATACATAGCAATTTAAATTATGACTATGGTGTAAATCGTGAAATAAAGAGAAATCCACCTGAAATGAACCTAATGTTTCTTCAACCAGGTGAAATTACCAGTTATTTTTTAATATATAATTGTATAAAATGTTCAATATTATGAAATAGGGCAAATAAAACCTTCCATTGTATTAAAACAGGCTCCTTTTTATTTTAAGGTAAAATTGGATTCACACTTTCATATTTAAGTCTAGATTTATTTAAACAACTAAATACAATAGTAGGTACAGTGTAACAAATATGTAACTTAGTTACTCAACTTTTAAATACTCAATTGTAATTTAATGTTTATTACCTAAGAATACTTCTCTTTAATATTACATAGATGGAATAGACTAATATTTGACAAGACTTAGCAATGGCTATGTAATAATTATTCTAGTTCTAAATTGTACGGACAATTTGTGGCTATCACATGTTTGTTTTCTCACGTACTTTTGACGATGTGTATTCTAATGTAAAGAAAAATATTTAATCTGTTTCATCAAACTCAATTTTAAATTTGATAGGCCTATCAAATTAATTCTTCATAAAATAAAATTAAACAATTGTTCAACAACATAATATTAAACACAAAACTTTGTTTGATCTTTAATATTTAACAAATCATCTATATAACACTTTTTATACTTATTGCACAGTTTTTATTTTAAATACCCCCGTCGCAGCAGACCTGCGTACTCAGCGAATTTCCAATGGAATTTCAGATTATTTACTTTCCCCATAAAAACACCATAGGATCGAGTATGTAGGTTTTCTGCCATTGGGTGTTGTTAGTAAATCTAAGTTAATCAATAATTGGTGAATGTAAACACAAAACTGTATCAAACTCTGGCAATTTTTTTATTTTCCCCATAAACCCCATGGGGGTGAGTATGTAGGTTTGCCGCCATATGGGTTTTGTAAGCAAGTATAAGTTAAACATTATATAGATAATGTACATACCAAATTTGATTAAGTTATGTCAATAAATAAGCAAGATATAGGGTTTTCTTGATTTCCCATGAGAATAACATGGAAAACACATTTTTGGATTTGCCCCGTAACCAGTTATGCTATGATAAAAATTCAAAATACCAAATTGTTTGTTTTTTTAAGTTCTTTTGAATGGTTTCAGTTAAAATTGATGAATTTGAAAAATTAAGGTCCAAAAATGCAAAAAAAACCCATAATTTTTGACCCCTTTGAAACCCCATAAAACCCCGTTCCCATAACCCGACAATGCTGGTTCGCGAACTCATGAAAATAGACCTGGTCTTACACCTCCATACCAAATTTCATCAAAATCGGAGGTCCCCTTCAAAAGTTATCAGTACCACGGACACATAGATATATAGATATATAGATAGATATATATATATATATACATATATATGAAAATGAACGAATGGTGTTTTTGGCTTCTGGGGACCTCAAAATGAAAAAGTAAAGTGGTCCTGGGCTTAGGTCTTACCATGGCTACTACCGTAATAGCGTATTCCCTATAGGGAAATTCGCTAATAAAATGTTAAAATTATTTTTTGAGAAATAGAAGCTTACGGTACCATTATTTTATATTGATATATCATCCATTATCCCAGGGTATTATCTGTTTTCAGATTCCAAAATGAAGAAAATATCAGGTTTTAAATTCATTGAAGTTAATATAAAACTCTTACAATTTTCAAACACAAAGAAAATATCTACAGTAGACTGCCTCTTAACCGGCCACCTTGGGACCAGGCCTTGGTCGGATAACGATTTAGCCGGTTGAACCGATATACCTTTAAAAACGCCAACCTAAAATTTTTAAAGCTTAAATGCAATTATGACTTGAAAAAACAACTCTCTTGCTACTCTATGATATTATAGCTAACATTATAACTCTGTTATAGCTAATATCCAACACCCATGAAATCCACGACTAAACTAAACTAACAATGATTTGTTTCCTTATTTCGTCTACTGGATAGCAGGTCCAAACGCTTTCACTTCTGGTACACTTTCGTCCAGGACAGTTCATTTTAATTGGTTTGAGGTCAATACAGTATGATATAGAATTTCACTTTGGACGTTGAATTGAATGAAACAGAAGATAAGAAAACAACGTATTCGGCGAAACACAGCCGGTTAAAGCAATGTTGAGATAAAAATGGCCGGTTAAAAAGATGATGTTTTTGTGTACGGGTGGGCGGGTTAAAGCGAAGACCGGTTAAAAGGAGGCCGGTTAAGAGGGAGTCTACTGTAGTAACTTTTTAAGTACACTAACTTACTGGTAATAAATTTAAACACATTTTATGTTTATCTACACATTTATACAGAAGTAAAATTGTTCAAAGAAAAAAATCCATCAATACTTGTATAAGTCAATTTAAAAATTAGTTAGAGATAAATTATCTGGTACCTAGACTATTATTAATGCTTTACAAAAGAATTACAAAAATTTAATTTATATTACTGTACACAGGGTGAACAGAACTACGTAGACTAAAAAATAGTATGAATCTGCACAGTCAAGGCTATAAAGCAGTCATTGAACCCAAGAATAAGAAGTTTTACTGGGCAATGGTGCCCTCAAGCATATTGTACGCTTGCAGAAACAATCCCCGCCAGATAAGTGATTAAAATTAGCAATTCTATCAAATGGAACAAAACGACTAATATACTGAAATATTATGATTGAGTAGGGCTTGAACTCAAACGCCAACCACAATCAATGCTGGTGAGTCCGAGGCAGCGGATAAGGGAGTAAAGTGTTAAAGTTAAGGAGGGGGAGGGAAGACTCTCTACCATGACAAGTGGCACAATTTCCCAGTTGTTGATTACAATTGCTGAATTTATACTTGAACCTGTTTTAAAGGTGAAGCTTATACAACTTTAATCAAATAAAATAGGTACCGGTACCCTGAAAAAACACTGTAAACCGCAAACGTGTGTAAATTTTTTTTCTACTTACGTGAAACTAAATGACACAATAAAACAACAGCTTTAACACTTTTAATTTAAAAAAAATATATATATATATACAAAGTAAAAACAAACTCTGGAAAATAAAAATCAAATTACTGATATAGTACTTAAATTTTGAGTTGTTTTGATTTACTTAAACTTTAAGTACATCAGAAATGATTAATGAAACAATTATATTTTAGCACTGTAAAAAATTAATGAGAATAGCCACAAATTGGACGTGACACAATTGGAGTATTCAAAACAGCCGCAGAGTGCGGCCAGGTACAGAACTATCGGAATCTCAGTGCAGAGTCGAGGGCCTATAACTACCTATGTCAAACTGGCACTTCCTACGGAGCTGCTTGCTTAAGGACATTTATAAAATTCTAATAATATATCACAATAAAACCTCAAATAGGCCGAGGCTCACAAATAAATACAAATCTATTTTGTATTTGTTTATTTTAGCAGTGAAAAAATATTTTAAAATATGTCTGGAAAATTACTTTTATATTGGAGATTTGACATTACTCTCTATGTTTAAGAAGCCAAATATGTTTGTTGCTAAAAAATAATTACACAAATTAAGATAGTGAATAGTTTGTTGTTTTAGTTCAAGGTAAAATGTCAAACAGAATATAAATATTAGATGCCTGCTTTGGTGTTGTATTCATGAATTAATTCACATTTAAATTTTACAGCATTTCCATGATAAACTAATCAAAATAAATCATATAACTCCGCAAAAACTATTCACAAAATTATCATAAACAATATAACCCTTACTATACAGTGATTTGAGTAAGGAATTTACAAAAGCAATATGCCTATTTAAAACAAGAAGGTTCCCCTTATTATAATAAATAGTACCAGGGGGCCGAGCTTATGCTCAGTAAAACTATTGTCACTTTCCATTCTCAGACAAAGTTCGTTCGTTCCACTCACTCACCCTCATTCTTTTTAAGACAAGCTCATTTGCTTCACTCACTCACCAGGCCAAAGATTGTTGCACTTTGGTATAAATATGTTGAACCGCAGGTTGAAGATGTAATAGTTTTGTTTTTATGTCTACAATTATCAATTATGAATGATTGTGCATTATTAATTACGATTTTGGTTCAATTTAGTAGATAAGAAAAATCTCCATAAGGATAACATGGGACCGACTTGAATCGATTCCTTGTGGCCAAAATCCCCATATTCAACCAATAACAAATCTTTGAGCAGAAAAGAATATTGCCAATACAAACAGTACTTAATAAGAGTATAAGATATTGTTGAATATAAACTAATATAATACTTTGAGTGTTGCTAAAATAAACAAATACGCACATTTTTTGTAAAAAAATAACCAATCTAATCATGCTGCTGCTTAGGGAGCGTTTAAGTACCTAAGCTTCATAATACAAATAAATTAACAATCTAATACGCAGCAAAATTATACATATAACACTGTCAACATTACAAAATGAATGTTACGTAATAGTGACAAATATTTACAAGATGCACACAATAACAGTTGACAGACCTCGGTTCTCAATTGTTCACATGAGATCGAGTTTTTTACTCAACATAGGCTAAGTACACAGTTCCGGTTATAGCTAGCAGATGGGGTGCAGCAATGTCAATCTGACTATGAAAAACTCGTGTCCACATATGACAGGTAAGTGAGAAAAAATGGGAAAATTTTTTATTGTAAGTTGGAACCAATCGTGTATTGTCAAGAAATATGATTACATTTAGATCAATTTTATTTATTGACAAAAAATTTAGAAATTTTGTATTTAAAATTTATTAATGATGGTACATGAAAAAAGTGGTTGAAAAGCGATGACGTAATCGCCCCCAAGCTTTGCAAATATATACAGAAACACACAAAATCAGTCTTGAACATTTTTCCGATTTAAAAACTAACGAAAGAACGCTCCTACCCTGTATAGTCAGATGAACAGAGCTGAGAGCGAGTGTGGTGGGTGAACGATACCGGGATGAGGTGACTTTGTGCCGATGGAATGAAGGAACGATTTAAACCGTGACCGCTGGCCTCAACTCTTTGTTCACCACATAGAATTTATGCTTGTTTCCAAACAGCCCCCATATGACGGCAAGGTTTTCTATACAGATGTTGATAGGGATGGTGCACAGTGCCCCGGCTATACACAGCGTAAACCGGAGCAAACCAAAACGGTAGAGGGAGAACGACTTGACCACTCCAAACACATACATGTAAATGTTGACGGCTCCAATAAATGCGCACAGGAAATCCATGATTGCCGGACACGGTATGGGAAACAGAGCGGCCAGCACAAGGTTGGATGTGGAGAGAGGCATCGTGACCCAGGAGTAGCAGGAGATAGCGAGAAGAAGCTTGGTGCGGACGGCCAACTGCTTCGAGTGAACCACGAGGAGGATGCCTTGCAGCCACCTGCACACCACACATCACATTAGCAGTTATGAGGGGAAAGATAGGCTACTACAACGTTATGGAACGTTGCGTTATAGAATCGTTGCCTTGAAGTACAACGTGTACCCAGAACCATGATTACAGGCAGACACCATCTAATGGTGTCTGCCTGTACTCATGGTTCTAGGTACACGTTGTACTTCAAGGCGTGCTACCCCTAGAAATGGGGTGTCCACTACCCAATAAGTTACCAATCCTTCGGGTCTGGGCGAACGGGCGTGGCCCCCTTTCACATTGAAGTAGGCACTGTCTCTCAGGAACTGAGACTTTGTCAAGCCTTCGCTGTGGTGTGCTGTAATGGCCAAACAGGAAAGGGTGCATGTTGTACTTCAGGGCCTGCACCCTTAGAACTGGGATGTTCAATACCCAATACCAGCTCAAAGTACCGAGCTGGGCGATCGGGCGTGGCTCTCTTTATAAACTGAAGGAGGGCAGTTTTAGATGTACCCAGTCCTGGCGGAGGTGGTCTTGTGCCAATCGCGCGCTTACTGGGTGTCTCACTCCAGCCCCCCAAAAGGGGAAAATGAGTCAGAATGTCGGGGATCTGGGGCTTCCGTGACCTTCGGGCGCGGTTGCAGTGTAGCCGGCGTCTTTGGCGTGCGGGTTTCCAGAGACCTAGTTATTCCGCTTGGGTACCACCCATATCCCAAGTAAAACCTAAAATGGGGACCTCGGGTTCCAGTTCAAGCCCCTGGACTCGGCCAGTCCGGATATTGGGTTGGATTCGAGGGGGCAGAGGTTGTCAGTATGCTCGGCACACAGCTTCAGCTGTGGGGGGCCCTCCAGCCTTATCTGGGGGCGTTGCTCACATACGAAAGTTGAGAAGTAGTTTGGATAGTGCTGCCACTGACACTCACAGCGGATGGTCAATTTTGGTTCACCGCCGGTTGAGTACCACAGGACTGGTGAATTCTAGGTTTTGTGGGGGTTTAATCCGCCTTAATGTGATTTGAAGCACCTGTTCCATAACTCCCCTTGTCGCAAGACAGGTCTGGTATGGCTAACGCTAGGTACGGACCGCTCGTGAGGGTAGGGGGAGCCACCATAAGGACCTTTTAATCCTTATGGGAGGAGCCTAAACAAAATGGAAAAATGGAAAATGTACTCATGGTTAAATTTTAAAAGACTGAAGTCAATATTTAATAAAACATTACAAATGCCCTTTTTTATGTACGTCCACACTGGCTCCACCCCATTTTCTATGTTATTATTATTATAGGCATAAGTTTGTCCCTAAAAACAAATATTTTAATAAACCAAAGAGTGCAGCCATTCATTAACACGTTGACTACCGATCGTCACATATATGTGACGTAATGTAAAAAAATCCCTTTAAAATAGACCAGTGTCATTTTTACGTGTTGCTCAAGCTGATTCCAGTGGACCGACGACACATAAAGGATGCTCAGGTAAAATCCAGTGAACCAACAGCACTTATACGGGACGTCGTCGCCGTTCAATTAAATTACTTGCCACGCCCATTCGGTACATTAAATCGATCTAAAGCCTGTGTGTCATATAAGGCCCCTTTTATACAGTGCTTTGAGCGGCATGCTATATAAAGAGGCCTAACATGTCAAAGCACATTCCTACCGGTCTATAGGAATGTGTGACACGTATGCGTGTCGCTTAGTCTTTGGGTATGACCTCACTTTTTATTTTTTACAGATTTTCAAAGTTGACCATCTTGTCTGCTCACATGTTGCCATTAGTGTTTGTTTACTACACATTCCACATGGCATTTTTTATTGTGTAAAACATTGTTCTGTATATTTTAGTATTTTTTTGTGTAGTAAAACTATTTCTCATTTATTTCCAAGCCATCCAACTCATGACAAATATGTGAGACAGTCGGTCTATCGCAAACAAACATAATATAAAATATTACTATAGACCGACGTCACACATATGTGACACAGTAAAAATGCTAAAATAGCACTGAAATAATATTTTATTGCAACTAAATCTCAGAAGCTTACCAGCATTCTTTTTTATATTACACTTCAAATTATATAAAAATACAAAAAAAAATTTTTAGTCTCTGGATTACAGTTAGTCTGTGGTGAGTTTCGAGTACTAGGCCGGTCTGCTGGGAACTCCCAGCGACCCGGATTCCCGACCTTTGGTAGCCAACCTGTTAAGGGATGTATTAATATTGCTCTACTGAGAGAAGAGTATGAGCAAAGCAAAACCAATTCATCGCAAAGTCAAATTCATGGAGGTAATGAGCTCCTACCATTAAAAGATTTTTTTTTTCATCCGAAAGTCAGCTTTACAAAGAAACTGTCAACAATTGTCAGATGAGTCTGAAATTTAAAGGACTCACTCTCTTTATACAAATATTAGTTTTATCAGTACTATTACAAAGTTATAAGTTTCCAACCCTCATTAGAACAAATAGGGTAAATAAATCAAACGCACCGTTTACGTTGCTGAACAAAATCCCACAGAGAGAATGGTGACTTCTCCCACATTTCACCTTCGACGAAGGCGAATGAAAACCCTTTCTGAGAAGCTCTCATGGCAAAGAAGCAGTCCTCTGCGACCGAGCCGTCCAAGCCATTGTCAAACGACACTTGACGTTCAGCTCCCACCTGAAAAGCAAGGAAAACGTTAAATCAACTAATACCGTACTATAATTATATTTCAGAACGCATCAATGTCTTTGTATCTTACAAATTTTAGCAATAGTGTTCAAGCGTAGGCGAAATTCACATTTTAACAAAATATAGTTTACCAACTTTGTTTCACAGATTAGACCACATTCTAAAGAAAATCTGTTGAACCATTTTGACCTTGAAATATATAACCAAAATATACTATCAAAATCCCTCCAGAAGAATAGCTTGGCATCATGGAAGGTTGGTGGGACAGAGCTCTTAAGTCAAAAATTATTTTTTTCTAGAATGAATTTAAGGAACACCAAGCTTATTTCAATGACTCAAAAATGGTGAAATTAGTCTAAATTTATGGAAGGAGTTTGTCTAAAAATAAACAAATGAAAGGAAAACAATGTAAAATTTACTATAAATTTATAGATAAGACAAAAACTTAATTATATTAAAATAAAATTTAAAAATAAATATTCTATCCAAAATTTAAAGGTTTCTAAAACTACTAATATTGTCTTTTGATAATCTATATGTTAAGTTGACATATATGGTTTCTCTCTCTTATAAACAATAAACATTTCAAGATTCACACTATGTGAAAGTATTAACTCAACTTGATCACATCATCAATCTATCTTGGTCAAATTATAACACTAAAGAGTCGATTAGAAAAACTTTCTAGCGAGGGTGGTTCAAGTATTCAAACACAAAACTTATTTACCAAATAACCACTAAACGTCAAGTTCAGACGGGTGTTTAAACTTGACTGTTTTAAACAAAAGTACCAGAGGGACCGAGCATACGCTCGGTAAAATTGTTAATCATCACTTTCTTTCCTGAAAGCTCCTTCCCTCCGCTCACTCGCCGTCTCCCTTTTTTAGAAGAGCTCGTTCGCTTCGCTTACTCGCCAGTCTGAAGGAAGCTCTGCGCTTTGGTCTAAATTACTTTAAATACAGGTTATATATTTAACACCTTGGTTTATATATTGGTAACCATCAGCTGATTTTTCTCAATTTTAGTACCTTAAAAAAATTTCCATAAGGATAACATTTAATCTTTGAGGGGCTGTAGGACGGACACCGATTTTTCCCAGCCTTGGGACCAGTTCCAATAAATTTTTCGTTGCCAAAACCCCCATAATCAACCAAAAAATAAAAAATCCTTGGAGCAAAAAAAGTTTGCCCTTACAAACATTGCTTGTTTTAGAGAAATAATCAATAGACTTTGATAAAAAAAAGAGATCAAAACAAAATAGGACACACGTCTTTATATTTATAGGCACTTGCGCTAGGCCTATATGTTTCTTGTTTTGTTGGCAGTAGGGTTTTCCAATACTACACATTAAACTACTGGGTTTACCAAGCTCGTAAGTAAATTAAAAACTAAAAAAACGGAATTGGCTCCAGAATGAATGCAGGAAAAATAGTAAGTATAAACAAAATATTGGATTACCGGTATCGAATTTTTGGGTAGGCCTACTAAAGATTTTTCCTCTGAGTAACTGGAGCAAGTGTAGTAAAAGAAGTAGATAGACAGTCAATGTTTGTCTGTTTATTGATCTTTGACAGTAGTGCCTCTGTCAATTGGCTCACACTGCGGCTAATAAATGACAGACCCAATAACTCACTCAATCACTCCCCAACACAGTGCAGTATTGATAGTCTAAGACTTGGTAAACTGACATGTTTGGTATAGTAACTAAACAAGGCCATCATTACATCCAATGATATATCGTCAGTGTCTCCGCAATATATATATATATATATATATATATATATATATATATATATATATATATATACAATATCTCTACGATAACTCTAAAATATATTTCACAAAATTATTGCGATATTTAAATGCTGGCACTAGTATGATTAAAAGGATAGCTGAATCTAAATTCTGCAATGGATGGTTTTTCCTTTAAAAAATTGAAGACTGACAATGCAAACAATGTTTTGTTATTCAGTATTTTACATCTTACACAGGACTTCTGCTATGTTTCCCTTTTATCTCTTGATATGTACATTTTTTAACTTGAATTGGGATCATGTGGGCGAGGGACAGTTGTGGGGGGAAAGATGAAGTGGTCAGAGGGATTCGGTAATATGTGATGTATTCCATAAAAAAGACTTCTTAACAAATTAAAAGACTAAAGACTTTAATTTCTTCCATTATGACAGTTTTTTCCAAGCGAATACTTTAGAACTGTTACTTCTTAACCAAATTGGAAGTCAGGTTTAAAAATAAAACACCATTATTGAATGTCACAAACCTAACAAGGGTTATTATTAACACTCTCCTGAAAAATGTTTTGGCGTTTAAAAGGTTTTCTTTAAAAGTTGAATAATTATTCCCGTCAAATACTAATGCGCTAGAAATAATCACACAAGATCGAGTTTGGCCTGCTAAACTGAATCCATACATTATAATACAATTCATTTACAATTTTTAAGTAATTAATTGGTAGTCACCTATCACACAAAGTTACCAACAATTAATCTCATCCCAGAGCAGACCAGACTGGTAATGTGAAAGCATAACAGTCCAGCCTGAGGCTATGGCAGCATGACTAACACTGCATTCCAATACAATTTAGCGGCTTGTATAATTCGTCAGATTCTAGTTTGAACTTTCTACTTGTCTCTTCCTTCTGGTCTCAACCAATTATGCACATTAAATATTATAAAAGCTGTGTTTCTGAATTCTGCTTCATTATCAAGTATAATAGTTTTTTTATTTACTTTTTACAATGCAATAAAAATATCTTGTTGAAAATAAGTCCAACAGTGCAAACTTAAATGTAACATGAACAATTTTAAACTGTTCAATGTAACCAGAGATTTTTGACAGGGACAGTATTATTTTAGTATTATAAATTTGATGGCATAAAGTATGTTAACAATTGAACCTAGACTATAGTTTTAAGGATCCTTTTTTACTGGGAACTAAGAATATAACACTAAATACATTTTAAATATGGTGATGACAATTAAAACTACACGCAATGCAAATATGCACACATATGCAAATTATTTACAAACAACTACCGGTACTCCAGCCTTTACAGGTAGTAAAGTGATTTGTTTTTTAATTTCCCTATAAGACTATTTAATAGACACTCACATTTTTACAACTGCCTTCAAAAACCTTGTCATTGCTGAGAATATCAACGGTACAAAAACTCTAATTTACATGCAGAATGAGGCGAGGTCTCTTAAAACAACAGGATAAATCATTAATCGTGGGCACGCGAGCAACAATGAACATGCGATGGGTCATAAATGTCACCGAGCTAAATAACTTTCCATTACGACTTACAACTATGTATTTATCATGTAAGACACTGTTCAAACACCATAAACCCCCTAGTTAAATGTATAATTATTAGCATATGTTGTTTTAAAAAGCTTAAAATTTCGAGCTTCTGTATGGTTTGTAGGATGTAGACAGGTTTAGGTTTACTACATGGTAACTCCATCCCGTGCCCCATATGAAAACCAGGATGCCTAAAATGTTCTGTGTAACTTTTACAGTACTGAACACATGATAGGTATCTTTTATTCACGTTTTTATCAATGAAATATTAGACCAATTAGGCAACTTGAAAAGAAAACAAATAGAAGAATTATTGCTTGTTAGATCAGTTGTACTAAAACGTACAAACACGCAGGCAATGATTATCTTCATAATTGTTGAGATTAGGTTATGTGGGTAGCGCAGTGGTTATAGAGCGGTCGCCTTACTAGCTCAGGTTCGGTTCACCAGTTTGATGCTGAGCAATTATTAAGGGTGAACATTGTGAAGGTTCTACACTGGACAGAGCTCACAGCTGCCATTGTTCTATCAAATAATGATCCTGACTGAGGAAGAACTGCACTTAATACAACGAAAGTAACGGCACTACCCAAATCGTGGCATGAAACTAAGTCTACGCCAAATTAATAATATAATGATTTGTATGAAGAAACAAGCCCTTATCACGGCGCCGATATTGTCTTTAAAATAAACACGTAAACGAGTTCTGCACGCAACACGCTGGCGATAGAGTGTAAATTTCCAAATGGAGACTTAAAAATTTAAGTTTGGACCATTTCCAAAACTGTGGGACCATAAAAAAGCAATGCCGATCCAATCGTTGAATTCATTTGTATGGGGGGAAGTGAAAAAATGAATAAGACACACAATTTAACAGACTCCCGACATAATTGTAAATTCCTTCTTAAGAAAACACAGAACATTTTTAAATGTTCAAAAGATAAGTCCTTGTGAATTCATCATGTTCCTTAATACTGTACTGCACACCAGGAAATATAAGTGATAAGATACTGAGAGTTCGTTGTCTCTTCAAATCATTATTTTCATAAACATTAATTTTATGACAAATTTGTAACCATTTTCCCCCCAAAACTCTAAATACGCTCAAATTGTCGTCGTTGATGTGCCGAGGGGACAGTAGAGGGCAGAGGGCGTTACATAACCGCGCACCGCACGTGACACACGCTGGATCACCTTGGGATTGTTCTTCCTCCATTCCGGCCGGGAGCGCACCGCGCACCGCTGCAATGGCCACGGCAACTCCTGCGATACCATCGTCGGTATTGCTATCGCTACACACACATGAACGTGGACACGGAACTCCCCTCGTCAGGACTTGATCGCCGAGTAAATTCTCTCATGGAATCATTAGGGTACTGAAACAACGATTTTAATTTAGTTTGGTAATAACTATGTTTAGTTTTAGGTGGTTTTGGTGTATGATACGCATAGCGAATAATAACCACTTGCTGGTTAGCTTAGGTTTATCAGGTACCTATTGCACTACTATAGTATTAGGTTTTAAGACGTTTGAGTTATCGTTTTTAAATGATAAAACATGAACAGTTCGTTTTTCTAGTGTTTGTTAACAACAATGACTAGGGCAAGCAACTTAGGGCGTTATTCCACAACGATAAAAAATGGTACTACTTATCCTTTGTGGCGAAATACGTTATAATAATAACGGGCTGATTATTGAAATGGATTTGAGAATGATTGTTCTACATCGATAACTCTAGTTTTTTGTGATCTATTATGCAAACAAGCGCTCAATTTATGGGTTGATCTTAGTATATAAAAGAACTTTTAAAAGTCGGCTAATCAGTAGTCGACAGCTTGAATAACATCAAGGTTTACGCAACACATCCGAGAAAACCCGTCATAAAAGTGGAAGTGGCTGTCAGTCGTGGACCAAGGACGGGAGACCTCGCCGCGGACCGCGCCAACTGAGTGAAATTACCGATCAATCTCATCACAACCAAAGCCATACTAGATTACTCAGGACTAACTAGTGAATGGCCATGACGTCATTTTGGTACACGTATATGACGTAATAATGAGGAATCTCTATCCGCGTCTAAGTGCTAGAGAAAACTTTATTTTGTTGTTATCTTGAATATAAGTTATAAAATTTAAACATTACATGGAGTAAAAAAATCCAAACTAATGAAATGCTAAAAATCTTACTGAACTGTCAAGTATGAACCACGTGATCCGATATAAACATTAAGTTAATCATTGTAGCAAATTACTGAATTACGACATAATTATTCATTTTTATTCGTTTTTATGCACTTTATGTTGATGGTTATGATTGTTCAGATTGATTAGTAAAACAATTAACAATTAAAACAACAAAGATAAAATAATGCTTTACATTATTACCCCTGAACCAACAATAGTTCGGTACGAGATATAATGACCAATCTCTGATAATGACTCAATAAGTTTCTGAGAACAAAAGTGTTAAGGCCTACAGTTTCAAAATGTAGATCAGCAAATTGATACCGGAGTGCAGCACCTGTAAAGCGTACATTAAAATATTCTGAAATTACGAGAGTGAGCGAAGCGAATAAGACTACAGTACACCTCCCGTCACGACTGACCGTTGACGCTGACACTCGGACGCTCCACGTCCGAGACAGCAGAGCAGGAAGGAAGTGCGTGTCTACGCTCGTCACGCACGGTCACGCAACACGCACACGCCAGTACGCTACGCACGGCGAGACAGCCCGCGTAGCCCAGAGCTTTCCAGAGGATTTGTTTTGGAAGAATTTTGCTATCTCGAAGGGGTAAAAAAATACCATTTAAGGGTAATCGATACTTTATTAGAGGTAATTCTTTAGGTATCGTAGTAGGAAAGGACGAGTGTATATAAAAAAATGTTTATTAAATAAGTACGTTCAACAAGTGTAAATATATTCCTTATTAGTTATAATAAGACCTTGTAATAGAAAGAATAAACAAGGGTTTTAGCATACTAATTGTAGAGAAGTATTTAGGGCATGGCATGTTTGGCTAAACTCAGCCAGACTTTTCATAATACAGTACTGTGGTAAGTTTACGGATCGTCCATTTATATTTAGAGAGTTTTTGCAATATACGATAAATTTTACGTTAAACCCTAAACGCTATTAAAAAAATGGCGAATTTTAGATAATTACGCCATGCAGCATAGTTAAACTGAACAAAAACGTGCAATACTTGCCCTCGATCACTTTTCAACCAGTTTTTGTAACTTCAAGCAGTAAAAATGGCTATGTTCACTATTATTTAAGCGTTTAGCGTTTACCGTGTGCAATAACTCTAATTTTTTTTAGAAAATCAAGTGTCCAGTATCAATAAAGGACGTTATATTTATTCATTCCTTTTGATTGCGCTTCATCAAACTTTTTTAACAAAGTAGATTAGTAAATGGCAACTTATTAGGCTACTACTGTATTTTAAAATGACATA
This sequence comes from Neoaliturus tenellus, assembly GCA_030545055.2. Classification (NCBI taxonomy): domain Eukaryota; kingdom Metazoa; phylum Arthropoda; class Insecta; order Hemiptera; family Cicadellidae; genus Neoaliturus; species Neoaliturus tenellus. The sequence continues at coordinate 128,189,895 of CM061531.1, read as the reverse complement.
ATCAACCAAAGTCCCTAATGTCAGTCTACTGCATTAGGGAATTACAGAATGATTAAAGAGACAGATAAGAGCGGAACGGTTATGTGACGGAACGTAAACAGTGACTCAAGCAGTTCTGTTGTGGATCCGCGCTAAAAACCGCGGCTCCACGAGATATCTGTTATCAGTGGTGGGAACAACTTGCGCCGGCCGGACAAGATAATGATTTGCAAATTTTACGGGTTTACTCGTTCGACAACATAAACCACTAGGTACTTTCAAGAATCACAACTCCCCCGACAATACTTGAATTAAAATGTCCACGAGTAACGTAGAGAGATTACCAAAAGTGGTAATTGGGCGTGCGTGATAATTCCACTTTTTCATTTCATTTGTTTATACTATGAAAGCGACTTTTAAGATAATGGCGAGATAGCAAAAAGTGTGAACAATACAAAAATGTTAGAACAATCAATTAAAAAATTCCCAAACGGTGTCAAGGGTCACGATAGAAGTACAATTATTCGGTTCAAAAGACCATAATGAAGAAAACGAAAATACAATTTTATCGCTTGCACGACTTCATGCAATATTTTTGCACGACTTAGCAACTAAGGCAGAATAGGAGATAACAAAGTCTGTTCAAGGACATTTTCATAGAACTTTTCGGAGGTTTTATCGAATTTCCCTATAGGGAATACACTATTACGGTAGTAGTCACGGAAAGACCTAAGCCCGGGACCATGATACATTTTCGTTTTGAGGTTCCTAGAAGCCAAAAACACCGTTCGTTCAAATTGATATACAGGGTGTCTCACGTAAGGTGTCTCAAATCGATTACAGATCAACAGTTTGTCCTACAATCTTGAAATAAAATCATTTCCCACTAAATTGACCCCAAGGAATAATTTAAAAATATTTTTAACGTTGTATAAATACAGGGTGTCCCAAAAACTGGGGGCCACAGGTTCGAATCTCAGAAATTTCAAATACAAACATATGTCATATTATACATCCTTAGAAAGGTCTATTTAATACAAACATTTTGGTGGAAACAGAATTTTGTTATCTTTATTCGTTTCAAAATGGCGTCCATTTTTTTAGCCAAAATCAAAATTTACGGAATACTCTGTAATTCTTTTATTATTTGTCATAAATGACTTCTGATTCAAAATACATATTTGAAATAAGCTAAGCTTCACAATGATATGTCACAAAACAAAATTTATAAAAAAAACTAAAATTTCAAAAATTAAATATTTTTGAAAATTTTTACATAGGCCCCTAAACAAAACTCAAAAATTTTAAATACAAACACATGTTTTTTTGTACATCATATTAAAGCTCTCGTTATACTGAACAACTTTGTAATTTACACTAATGCCATATCTCTTTTGGTTTTGTAGTAATAACGTAAAAATGTCATTTTCTCATTTAACTTGCATGTTAATTTAATGGTGTGGCAACAATGGAAGAAGGACTGCCATACTATCATGTCCTGACTAATTAACATGCAAGTTAAATGGGAAAATGACACTTTTACGTTATTACTACAAAACCAAAAGAGATACGGCATTAGTGTAAATTGCAAAGTTGTTCAGTTTAACGAGAGCTTTAATATGATGTACAAAAAGACATGTGTTTGTATTTAAAATTTTTGAGTTTTGTTTATGTAAAAATTTTCAAAAATATTAAATTTTTGAAATTTTAGTTTTTTTATAAATTTTGTCTTGTGACATATCATTGTAAAGCTTAGCTTATTTCAAATAAGTATTTTGAATCAGAAGTAATTTATGACAAATAATAAAAGAATTACAGGGTATTCTGTAAATTTTGATTTTGGCTACAAAAATGGACGCCATTTTGAAACGAATAAAGATAACAAAATTCTGTTTCCACCAAAATGTTTGTATTAAATAGACCTTTCTAATGATGTATAATATGACATATGTTTGTATTTGAAATTTCTGAGATTCGAACCTGTGACCCCCAGTTTTTGGGACACTCTGTATTTATACAACGTTAAAAATATTTTTAAATTATTTCTTGGGGTCAATTTAGTGGGAAATGATTTTATTTCAAGATTGTAGGACAAACTGTTGATCTGTAATCGATTTGAGACACCTTACGTGAGACACCCTGTATGTACATATACACATCTATGTGTCCGTGAACACGATAACTTTTGAACCTCAGATTTTATATGAAATTTGGTAAAGGGTGTAAGCCAGCATCTACTTGAATGAGTTCGCGAACCAGAATAATCGGACCATGGGAACGGTGTTTCAAAAGGGTAAAAATGGGTTTTTGTTTTTTTTCACTTTAAATTTATAAAATTCAACTATTTTAACTTAAACCATTTAAAAGAACTAAAAAAAACATACAATCTAGAATTTTGAATTTTTTACTTAGCTTAAATGGTTATGGAGAAATTCCAAAAACTATGTTTTCCATGTTATGCTTATGGAAAATCAATTCCACCTTCTATCTTGCTTATTTATTGACATATCTCGATAAAATTTGGTATGTATATTCACTATCAAGCGTTTAACTTATATTTGCTTACAAACCCATATGGCGGCAAACCTAAGTACTCACTTCATGATGGTTATGGGGAAAATGAAAATAACACCATAACTTAATAAAATTTAGTACATATGTACATTCACTAGGTATAGGGTTTAACTTATACTTACCAACAAAACAAATATGGTGGCAAAACTACAAACTCTCATCCCCATGGGTTTTATGGGGAAATAGAAAATATACCAAAAGTCCATTGGAAATTCGCTGAGTACGAATATCTGCTGCGACGGGAGTGTTTAAAGTTATAGACACCTTAATCCCCTAAAACAACTTTGTTTAACAGGAGATTCCATTCATTGCCTTGAGTTATTTATTCCAACAACAAATGCAATGTTTTTCCCAAATGAAAGTGGTAACAAAATCCTTCTTGAATTCAAATTAAAAATATACTAATCCTAATACATGAAAGAAATTTTTGCTTAAAAATTGATTAGAGCAGTACTATCGGTAAAAAAAACATTTTACTAATTACTAACGATTGAGGTTACCATGTAAACCACGTTATAACAATAAGTAGGCCTATGGTTTCGAATTTTCCCAAGAGACACAGCTCTTCAAACAAAATAATATTACTGAAAAAAGAACAAAAGCGTGTAACAAGAATATAATTGATAACAAAGTAGGGGGGATAAACCATGAATTACCGAAATATAAGTTGTCAGGGTAAATAAATAAAACATTTATAACAAACCTCATAAAAGAAGACATATTACCGAATGAAAGGTAAGTTAAAGAAAAGGTAATTACAAAATTACACGGCAGACCGGAGACGACTGTAACTAAATACAAACCAGGCTGGATGGCTCTGCATACACACCTGGAACAGACAAATATCGGAATAACATTTGGGTGGCAATGATGCTGAACAGACAGCCACAGCAGCGCGGGGGGGGGGCACATGGCGGTTTTTTGACTGCAGACGGCAGGCCAGACGGTGTTGGGAGTTGGTGGCTCTTTCAAGGCGGTCATGATGACGGGGGCGGGGAACTGAATTGACTTATCCGTCAGAGGCAGTGAATATGGGACTTATCTCCTGGCTCCATGACTGGTTTTAGGAAAGGAAATGAGGAAACTAACTACAGTGGGTAGTTTTCCTACGTGTATTTAAAAAATGAAGGCAATTTCAAATTTTTAAACTCAAAAAGCAAAAAAAAAAAAAATTAAATTTTATCAGTATTTTAAAATATGCAAAATATTTGACAAAACTATCTTAACAATGATACACAGTTTATAAAGATTTGACAACAAATAACAGAGTTATTGTGATTTTTCTGAAGAAAAACTTTGATTTTGAACTATAATTAATGCCAATTTAGGTTATTTAGTTAGGAAAATCGCAATAACTCCGTTATTTATTGTCACATCTCTTGAAAAATTGGTATCATTGTTTAGATTATTTAATTTGTCAACTTTTTTGTTCCTTGGACAATTTTGGTAAAATTTGCCGTTTTTAGGATGAATTTTAAAATTATCGCCATTTTTTTAACACACATCGAAAAAAATAAGTTTTTTCTAAAAAGGAGCATCGGTGTGATAAAGATACATGCCAAATATGATCTCATTACAACAACACGTTACGGAAAGAAAAATTATTATAAGTGTAAAAAACATAGCATTTTAAGCTGCGTCCGCACTGGCCGAATATTCGTGGCGAACTTGTTCGGCGAACACAAAAAATCAACAAACATTCCTAACAAACAATTACCCGCCATATGATTTACATTCTAAAAGGTTAGCAACGAACAAACAAAAGTTCGGAAGAACTTTGTTTGGCGAACATGTTCGGCCAGTGCGGACGCGGCTTTAGGATAACAGTAGGTTGAAATATCATAGACTATGTTTAAAATATACTAATAATTTGAAATTGGATCAAGACGTTATTCCTGTTCTGAACATTACCTCACGCTGTACAGTTTTGCACTTCTATGTGCAAGAGGAAAACTTATTAATATCAGAGCCGATCCATACCTTGATGGCTCAATTTATCTTTTATGAACACTTTTATAAAACAATACAATTAATCACTTATTAAAACAATTTTTGAATTATAAATTATAGAACGCCATAAATATTTTGTGACATTTCCATAAGATTGGTATGGTATAGACTTCGTGTTAATCATCTGGTAATTCCAACGGGAGGTGTTTCACTATACGTTAAGATTTAACAACCCAGCTAAGCACACAGTGACACATTCATTCATAAATTTACTCAACAAATGAGAGATATGACACCAAACAAACACAGAGTAGCAAACAATCCTGGTCATCGCTTTTTTATTGTCAAAAGTATAGACAAACATGAAAATATGTCTAGCATAATAGAGTATATTATGGAAATAGTTGATCCACCAAAACTGACTCTACAAATACTTTAAAATGTAAGTTCGAATCTACATGGTGATTGATAAAAGTGTGCCAGTTGTTTTACTTTAGAACCGTAAGTGATGATAACTACGGGAAGATGTGCAAGGTCGTGGTAAGGGGATTACGGCAGTCCCAGGCTTCCCCCCTCCCCTCCCACCATCGGCACGCTACCTCAACAGGTCTGCACAATTCACGTGTACGCCTAATGAGGCCTTCAATTGGCATTGGGATTGGAGCTCGGCTAACACAAACTTCAACATCATTGGTTCAAGCCATAAAACAACGAAAATTTGTGGTACCGCAAACAGTGCTATTTGTACTAAAAAAATTTGTTGTAAAGTGGTTCAGTCTTTGTCAAATTAAGTTTTAATCTCTTTTACACTAAATCATTCATTGGCCGATAAAGTATAAATTGCGACGATTAGGATTACATTAGGGCGTTAGTAAGTTAAACATTGATTTTGTAGGAGAACAGTGCCCTTCTGTTTCTTTTACATAAAAGAAATACCGTACTGTATTTCAAATTCAAATCAAATATCGATAATGCATTGGGATTTATTCAATCTATACAATCGACCAATAATAAGCGATATTTAATACACAGTGGGGTAATTTTTACCCCACTGTGTATTAAATTAATGTTAAACATAGATCTCACAAGTATCCTGAAGAAAATACGAGTTTTTAACGATCGTCCCTATAAAACAGCTGCGTGCTATGTATAATGTTATTTCATATGTCCTTCAATTCAATCGAACCTTTGTTATAATTATTTTCACTTTTGTAAATTCTCCATTCTCATTAATTGAGATAATTCGTACAAAGTTTTTGGTCCTTCGAGCAGGATATAAACAGGCAACCTAACTTCAGTAATATCATGTTTAAACCACATTTAACTAGTGACAAAATGATAAGTGGTGTTGCTAAATGCATGCAAATGTTGGCAAGTTTCCGTGGAAAGTGGACCGGGGGTCGGGGGCAGTGGATGCGGGACGGCCGCCAGGACGGGTTGACGGGATCCGTCACGAGGACGGCGACATCCCTGACAACCGCAATGACCATGTCGGCTCATCCGTGGAAGATTCTGGCGATCCGAGGATGAGTAAAACAATCGCAATCGTCCTCTATGAATATTCGAGACTTCAGTAAGGTTGAATATCCACGTTGTCGTCAAGTACAATATGACAAGTTTGTTTTTCACTTCCACACCATCTATAAATCAAACTCTTTGACACTATTACTTACTTCATTTTCTTATATTAAGACAATGCTTGGTTTTATTTATCTTCTTGTGTAATCTCAATTTCTTACAATCTATGTAAGGCTACAATCGGATCAATATAATTCAGCACCGATTAAACCTATTGTCATGACATGAGAAATTTTATGATTTTGTTTGAGAAGGATATCAGCCTGTTTTTTGTTCTCTCGATAGTACCAATACGATTCTTTTTTGACCTAGGACTGAAAAATCAGCTGTTTGCTAAGTATATTATTATTCATTTATTAAATGTTGAGGAGCAGAATTTTGAAATTCAAACGTTATAAAGAGCATTGTTTGTAAATAACAGAAATGTAAACACTGCATCATACTTACTTATAAATATAACCTCGAAGATACAACTTTATAGTTAATACTCGCCTACGGCTCGATGGGGGCTCCGCCCCCATGCCCCCTTAAGGGTTGCCCTAAATTTGTAGAATAATTAAAAGTCAAGTATGTAATAAGTTAGTTCCACGGAAGAGCTATACGTTGAAGACAGTAACAAAACGGTTTAATACACAAAATTCACAATCAATAGTAAAAAAAGCTTTGAAAATCTCCTATGAATCGGTTTTAGTACCCCTTCGTAATTAAAATTCGCTAACAAGATTTTAACTGCGAAATGATAATAATTTACGTAATATATGTAAATATTCTAGGTAAATATTTCTAGGTTATGCTGGATGTAGGGTCCACCCCCTAATTGGTTACCCCAATTCCGTAATTACTATAAAAATTACTATAAAACTCTCATGCAATGAGGCTAGTTGACGGCTCCACTCCAATACCACTCATTGCGTTCGCTGAATAACCTACGGCTCTTCATTTAAATCCCCTTCTTAGTTCCCCTCATTTCAATATAAAAAATAAAAATAAAAAAATTGAGAGTTGTGAAATAATACTTAACTATGTATTATTCTAGGTATTACGATCAGAATTGTATGTGTAAAAAAATTGGAGATACTATTATGATAACTTATGACTGGAGTGTATTTCAGAAAGAATGGAAGTGGGGAAAAATATCTGTTTTGATGGAAGTAGGTTGTACCACAAAACAGGAAGGCAAAAGAACGATATTTGTAGTTTAATAAATATATTGGCATTCATTACAATTCCTTCATTTCAGTTTTTAATGGTGTAAAACTTTAAAATTTACCTAATTTCCTAAAATATTACTGTCAAGGCAAATAAAAAAAACTTCAAGCTTCTAAATACAATAATACAGTAGTTACTAACAAAAGTATGTTAAATAATGGTTAAAATATTAAAATTACCATACACATCAAAGGACGTATGTTTTAGCCGTAGGACCAGGTCAGTAAATAACAATCAAAGTAAAACAATCAGTTGCTTGATATAGCAATTCGTTCCGACTCACAGTCAAAAGAAGAATACGTGATATTGAAAATCATCATGATAATTTTTAAGTTTGATAATTTAATTGATATTGGTACTGTGCAAGATATGTCTATGTGCAAAGTGAAGGTTCTGAGTAAAATATTATTGTTGTTGTAAAATTACATCTACATGGGGTAAAATTCCCCGCAAAAATAAATAAACATTTAATTATGTTTAATTGTGTGGACTGGGGGGCAAAAATTCATTGAACCAAACTTGTAGTAACTTGAAAGCACTTGAAAGATGTTCGCGAAGATTGCCCCAGATGTTATAATTTGGCCGCTAGAGTAGAAAAAAATAATGTCATATTTATTTTGGGTAAAAATGTTTGGTCGCTAAATTTTGAAATCAGATAGTTTTCTGGGGCAGGAAATAAAAAAGCTTTTTTTTTAATTTTAAATGAAAATACTGTACTGCCACCTTTTTAAATTAAACATTAACTTAGTACGCACTAAAAGATAAATCAATTGTGTAATCTGCTATTTTAGTTAAAATTTTTGTTGAATTGTAAAATTTAAATTAGCATGCTATCAGGTAAAGTCAATGATGTACTTCCTAATGAGTTCGTTAGAAATTAAGTGCCATCCCAAATAAAGAACCAATTTTTGGGAGGACTATCGTGCAAATATGATACTGTCTTACCGGGTGTCAGATACCAACCTTGCACCTCTTTAAAAATTGTACAAAAAAAAACAAAAACAAATAGTGCCGTTGTAGGTAAACATATTTTGCTCTGTTGATTGACACTGATTTCAATACAGAGGGGACCAGACGTTATTTTGAAGCAACTTTAAAATTTAATATTTAAAAACCTTAATCATACTGATTTAGAATAATAAATAGCATGACATTATTTTTTTTAACTGGGGGAAATTTAACATACATTATGTCTGAACATTTTACATATAACAGAACTTACCAAACATGTAAATGTCTAAGAACCTCATTTAAAATAATATGCCATCATAAAACATCAATTATCACGTGATTAGTTTTACTAAACATTTAAATACATGTTCATTAATCTCCGTCATGTTGTAAATTTAATAAAAAAACATTTTGGACCAAACTGACAATTTTGTTGGAAACGTATTTAAAAAAGTCTAAGACATTTTTGTGCCGAGACATTTTTGCTTAAAATATAAATTTCAACTTCAAATATTCAATAAACTGCTAAAATTACGCGTACAAGATCAAATTGTAAAGTTTTCTTAAAAACCGTGTAAAACTAAAAAAAATTATTTAAAGTGAGAGTTTGTATTTGACATCAGTGACTTCCGGTCTGGAGAGGTAATTTCAGATACACCCTGTACATTGAAATTACTCTCGGTGAATAGACCGCTTTTCCTATAAAGGCACAATTGGTTAATGTTATAAAATTTCTTAAAAAGGGTGTTTCGGTAATCCGCGACTTCCAGTATGTTGTCAATTTTCTCAGTAATACAGGTTGGTAAGTTTAGTTCTCGCTTGGGAATCACTCTAAGTGATATATAGGAGATCTACTTTACCGACATTTGACGAATTTCTGATACCCCGATGAGTGAGTGAGTGAGTGAGTGAGTGAGTGAATTACACATTCGGGAGTATATAATTTAGACTTTTAACGATCAAAAGTCTAATTTCGCATTATGATAAAAATCGTTGTTCATCACTCGGAGCAAGTGTCTTTTGTTGCTTAATATTTTTCTTAAGGGGACTGGGATGTCCCTATGTTCGCAATGTTAAATTTCTTAACTTTATGTACCTGTTGCTTGGCAACCATTAATGTTAGAGACTTGCATTTTTGTTTGTTTGAAAGATGACATTTTTTCTCTGCAAATTAAGTTGAAAACATTAATAAATTATTATTTTTTTAAATTTTTATATATTTTTTAAAATTTGTTCAAAATTGTACGTGTTTTTATTCTTTTAAATAACTTTAATAATGTGTTGGAATAGCTTAAAACTCAAACCATCAACTTAAAATGTAGGTAATAGTGTAAGCTACAAAACAAAAAAAGAATTATGTTGATATCTTTATTGGTTCTTGAAAAAAAGGAACATAAGTAAGGAAAAATGTGTTTTTTCAGGAATCGCGATTAAAAACACTGTATTACTATGGTAACAATATAGCATAAATGCATAAATACCTTAATATTTATTATTATATAATTATAATAATATATATATAATTATAATTATATTATTATTATTATTATATATATATATATATATATTATTTATATATATATACCTAGGCCTGTTTACATTTCACCAAATCTTGTTTTTTGATGCCACAAAACACACGTTTACGTTTTTTAAAAGGTTTGATTGATCTAGGCATATTCACACACTTAGAAACCAAACAACCGGAATATATAATAACTCAATAAAACTTCTCTAAGAACTAGGCTATAAACACTTCACAACAACTCAGAAACTAACTATTTTGAAAGTAAAAACGTAAACAAAGCCAGCTGTGACTGTTACACTGTTTTAGCTATTTTGTGAAGAGAATGACAGGTGTAGCCAACCACACAGCGCGAAATACTTGAACCATTAGAAACTAAGCACTATAGGCAGTGATATGTCACAAGGGGGAGTCAAGCCTTGAATTTAGCGTTGAAATCGACTCTGCGCGGTATAACTAAAATAGCAATAACTTTTTTATTTTTCAACAAAACTTAATAATGTTTATATCTAAATAAACAAGAAAATACTCAGAATACAAAAATGCAAAAACCCAAAAATTGAAAATTTTGACCCTAAAAGTCATCCCAGTCCCCTTAAACTCGGCTGCGCCTAGTTTTTAATACACGATTGTGCGCCAAAAAGACTCACTTTTGCTCCTATTGATGAAAACTACCATAATAGTAAAGAAGCGCACGAAATGCAAATAACAACGCATAACAACAATTATTGTAAATGGAAGATAAATTTCCGTTGCTTTCAATATGAAATTTTTATTTTAAAACCATTATCAGTAGCCGTAGACTTCTTTGTACTTCGCTCGAGAATAAAATCGGTAATTTAATGACCGACAGCACCAGTAACTGCAGTGATGGCAGTCCGACACGAACTACAGTGACAGACCATTGGCGACGAGAGTGTAGAGAATAGACACAAGGACGGCCGCTGACCGTGCAAACCAGCGTCATGCTGACAAGAGCAATGGCGACATTGGCAACACTGGGTGTGAAACAAAGTCACTGCCACTAACTAATTTCATCTTTGGGGGCCTATAGTTGCAGAAATTTGGATTCACATTTTCTACGCCACCTGCCGCCTGGTAACACTGTCCTCATTGTTTGAACTTTCACAGTCACAGAATCCGTTTCAATAACTTTATATGAACCAACATGTTCTTTTTGTAAAAATTGAAGGTGACACATAACATTGGCCTACAAATCTATAAATAAAATACTGTACAGGAGAGTAAGCAGTGTAGTGCGCGGTATAGGGACTCATTGTAGGATGACAATCCGGAGTAAGTACAATACTGGCGGGTAAAAGTTCTTAATCGTTTGGATTGGTGACTAAAACTGGAAGGGAAGAAATTCATGGGTAAAATGCTCTCAAAGATTTGTTTACCAATGCCGAGTGGTTATGTAATGTTCAACTCCCAACGAGGTCGATTCTGGACCCATGATTTCAAGAGCATATTATATTAAGGGTTTTAGAAAGACGATACCTGTAGTTAAAACATTTTTGCTACCATTTGTCATTGGGCGGTCAATTAGTGATGCTATTTAACAACAGATCGACGCAGTATTGTAATACGTTAAGGGTTTGGACCGTTCCCACGGTCCAAACATTTTGCTACCTAGATCAGGTCAAAGTTTGAGGAATATAGCTTAGGCCATTATAACTTATAAACAATTTTGTATGCTGAAAAAGTAGTTGCACATTTCGGCTTTTAGCAAATTGCTTTTTGAGTCTATACTGTATGAACAGGACAAAAACCGACACGGCGGATCGAATTGTCGGTGACGACATTCGTAGTTGGATACGGTCGCTGGGACCGCCACCCCGCGCCGCGCCGCAGCGAGTACGGTAGCTGCGCTGACCCACAACCTGTGTTGGGACTAATGTTTCACACGACATTATTTTCCCACTTCACTGTTACGATCCACATCCTCCAACGTATTAAACTTGTTGTTTTTTAACTATCAAATTCTTAGGTACTTTTATTATGATTTTTTAATAAACAATTCTTGGTTCTTGAAGTCAAGAATTTTTTTGTACGCTTGTTTCAACTTTGTTAGAAGATTTAATTGTCCCATTTAAATGTGTTAGGAAATAAAATCTTGAATGTTGTACGGTATATAGGCAATGCGCCGATATTCAAATTTATAAAAACCTTGAGTCTTGCGGGGATAGTTCGGGATCTCTTGGAGGGTGTTTAGTTCTGGTCAGTTCAGTTATATTCGTTCAATTCGCGATAAGTTTAATTGTTCGGTTATTAAGTAAAGTTATGGGTGAAACAAGCTTTAACATATTTTAAGATCTAGTGTTTTTGAACATTCAATTGCCTTAAGCCCATCGTATGAAAACTAGATAACAATCCTTTACTTTCTGTAACCTACAGAAATTAAATACGTCCTATTCCATAAATTCTAAAAGAAGTGGGTTAGTATAGAAATTCTACAAATAGTCTACTTGCAGAAGTGTGACAGGAATCTGAGTAAAATTAACAACCGCTTACGGGATAAAAACTGGGACCCGGATAACCATCGGAAAACTACGATCCAGTTTCCTTAAAATTTATAAAGGAATTTTGTTACAAAACGCCCTGGTGCATATAACAATGCTCGTATTAGGCTCCATTGCACAGCTATATAGTGCAACTTGCATATTCGCACTCGAAAAGAAAAGGTGACCGCTCAAACATCTTTTTATTAAATGAGCAGTCTCATGTTTTACTTAAGACTACAGAATTTTTTGTTATTATACTTTTCGATTACATGATGCAACCACATACAGAAAGTGAAATCAAATATCGATGCGGTCTTCATGAAAATGACTTATATGTCTTTTTCATACGCCGACGAAATTGAGGCATACTTTAATGCGAACATGAATGAATATAACCTATTATGGAGTAGGCCTATAGAATGGGTGCGATGCCAAGTGTAGCTTTGTTACTGATAAATACCAGCTGATTCGCTTGTGAAGCCATTAAGAGACAGTCCGATGGACAAAGGCAGCTTGGAACGATCGAAAAGCTTCTAACATGTCTCACGATCAAACCGGCAACCTTCGAATTCAAAGGCTAGCTCTAAAACCAGACACATAGCCATCTTATCCAATGTAATATTGTAAAACTCTATTAATAATTATTCTCATTTAAGTAATATTTATGTTAGAGTGTGTAATATTATTACACGTAAAAGAAATAAATGACGAGTGAAAATAAATATTCAAAAATACTATCGTCGAAGTGGAACCCTGTCTCGAAGCACGAACCGACCTGTCACATAAAAAGAGCCTCTGGTGCACCTTACCTACCTCTGGTGCACCTTACCTACCTCGTGCCGGTCCGCCAGACCCCGGGCTGGGAACGGACCCGAGGTCGGAGGGACCGTCAGCGACGGGACACTGTGAAGCTTAGCGGACTTCATCACGGCAAGAGAAACGGCCGACGCGGCGTCGCACGGTCCATCACTCAAAGACATCCACTCAATTGCCTTTGACTCTGGCTAAGTGACATATTCATAAGTGAAACTGGCGAGTTCAAAATTATTTAAATATATCTGGGGTACCTGGGGTGTTGTTGCTAGGCAAAACTTTATTCGCTGATAATATTTATTCAAATAACAACACATCATTTTGCAATCTTTTATAGCAAAACACATGGAAAAAGTTCAAAAGTAAAGTCGACTAAAAACAAGAAATCGAACAGAATATAACATTATATACCAGTAACTAAAACGAATAATACAAAATGCAACAACAAACTAATAACATTTAAACGTACAGAATATTACAAATCCAAATACAATAACAATCTATACTCGCAATTAATACATGGGGGGTTTTACAAGTGAAACTCCTCCAACAATTTTCAGCCGATTTGAAAAAAATTTTAGTGTCGTTTGGATAGGGCTAGGTCTGTAGTTGTTTCCGCCAAAACTTGCTTAGAGTCGGACTTAAATTAAAGGCGCTATCCATTATTGAAACATTTTCCCCATTAGAATAACATTGGGATTGGGTTGAGCATTTTAAATATCTGTTAATGTATGGCTGTAAATAAGTGAACTTTTGGATGATTACTGATAGTTAAATATTGGATTGGTTGGGTGTAACAGTAAAAGTTATAGCAATGGCATGTGATAGACGAGATTAAATTGCTATGTCTCGAGCAACACGTACACTAGTAGATCATTGGTATAAATTTAATGTCACCACTCGTGTAGGGTTAGAATTACAACAATGCAATACAGTCTTTGTCCAATATTATTGGGAGCTCGATGGGTTTGCTCACTTGCGTAAAAAATGAGCCGGTTCGCTATTCTCACTTCTCTATCAGTACTGTATTGAATACTCAATATGTGTTCTGTTATAAATTATCTCGATAACACATCTGTTTCTGATTTGTTATAATTCTGTGTCTGTGAGTGTTTAAAACGACACCATCGAAATTTTTAAAGACAGCGTCGCAGAAACAAAATGAATAAGCTGACTGTTAAAAATTCATATTTCTTATTTATTGTTGGTAAAAACAATTATTATATGTCAAAAAAACTAAAATAAAAATAACGCAGCTGGGGCCTTTTCAAACCAAGTTACCATAAACAAGACTACGCTTGTCTCAAAATACAATTTGACGACCTTATACAGGAAAATTTTTATTGTTGAAGGACAGACCTTAACCAGACGTTGGAAAAAAGTTAGATTTAATAATAGGTGTAGGTGTAATCGTATTATTTAGTCTTCAATCAAACATGTCATAGATGTACGCAATTCCAGATTATGCTGAGAGGTCCATACGCGTACATCAATATAATTTTGCGATTGAAAGCCTAAGTACGAATATAATTTGACCGGTGGGGCGGGGGGGGGGGGGGGGGGGCGAGGGCGAGGTGCTGCAGCTGTAGATACTGTGATGGCGTGATGGCTGATGGGTGTCCTCGGCGTCAATAGGTCCGCCCCTAGAGTGAAGCGTCGCACGCGAACATCCCCGAGTATATACAGAAGACAGCCACGCCCGGCCCGGCCGCGACCCAGATTATAACACCACCGAGGCGAGATTATAACACGCGAACAACACGGTGCGTAGCTGGTGTAACAACGGAACACACGCGAAAGTTTGGAAACAAACACAAGGGAAACAATTACAGAAGCGAATGGTGAAACTTAGTCAAGTTTTTATAAAACTAATGTAGGCAGCAATTTATAATAAAAATGAACGGTATCTACGAACTGAAAAAGCGCACTTACTGTTGAATGGTGATAAAGTATGAGCCGTCAAATAAACAGAAACAAAACGTATGAGCAAATTTCACAAAAAAAGAAAACAAATGCAAACAACAAAGCATGTAGAACAACAGATACATTTTTATTAGAGCGATTTTCCCAAATTTCGGAGATCTCAAGGGTTTCAATCAAAAAGGCAAATGCCTTAATGGTTCGCTAAAAGTCCTTCGTCTCAATCTGGGGAGGAGAATATAGAATCACAGAGAATCTATAGAACATATACAATACCCATAGCACATAAGATTAAAAACCCCAGTTTGTATATTTATAGAACATTTACAATTAAATTGACATTGCTCATCCAGGAATAATTTCAAATGAGAGGCATTTTGGTAGATAGATACCTCGCCAGTTATATAATCTAAACTGGTAACGCCTGAACTTGTTAAGTTAGATTATTTAAAAGGATGTTTTATATATTTATTCAATCTTATAAATGAAGGATAAGATTTTTTTAAACATATGCTGTGTTACATGGATTTAAGACTAATACAAGTAATAGGCAGCCTACTAGCGGACAAAATTCTCACCTGTCCCAAACTGACCGTGTAAGAGATTGGCGACAGTCGACATGATTTTGAGAAACCCCGGAATGGGATCAATCGGACGTCCACCAAGTTTAACGGACCGATAAAACTACAGGAAACAATTAATACGCTCGCCGCATCTCGCTACGAGGTAAAGAGCTTTCAACTGCGCGGCCTAACGAACGGCTTCCTGGCAGTTAAGTGGAGATGCCAATTCTGCATTTCTCGCATTTGATTTCCAGCTTGAAGGCTTTGGGATTATTTATTTTATTTATGTCATTAAATATCATAACCTATATACTGGAGAGGTAGTGGTGCGAAAAGATTTACTGGAATTTTTAAGAATGCTTAGCGACACTTGGGCTATATATATATATATATATATATATATATATATATATATATATATATATATATATATATAATTGGACAGGTTTGCTCTATTTTCAAGGATTCAATAATTAATTAATTAAATATAAGGGTATGATACTATAAAAAAGTTTTACTGTCATAAAATGGTGACATCGGTGATTATTGTACACTTGTCCTCATCCGAGCCAAGTCCACAGCAGGAGGTCCAAGAGCCCCCTTAAATTACAAATAACGATTTTTAAAATGCCAATGGAAGTTCTAATTGCTAGTAAGATTTCTCGCTGGTAAGCTTTCTTTCAGGAAGAATGAATTGCATTCAGGTTGGGTTGAAAAGTTGGATTCAATTAATTACGAGCCTTCTTTTTTAAGCTCACCTGCAAGAAATTATATTCATCAAGCAGGTGATGTTAGCGGTCAGAAATCTTACTACCTTCCAGAAGGGACAACACTCATCGAATTATAATTCTACAATTGATTGGACGTAATGACGTAAAAACTTTAAAATTAAAGTAAAACTAAGCACGCGGATTTTTGTCTGACGCCATATAAGAATATTGGCGCACAAGTAGTGTCAAAATGACGTCATCGATTGCGTCATCGATGACGTCATCACCAATGACGTCATTTCTATGACGCCACACCCATGACGTCACAGAAATGACGTGCTGATGACGTCATCACCCCTTACGTCATCAAAATGACGTCACCGACTCCACTAAGGTCAAGGTCACGCCGAAACTTAAAATTTTTTGGCACTTTTGCCGTTTCTCGCACTACGCTCCGAGTTTCAGTCCGAGTCCCCGTGACCTTGACCACTTGGAGCGAATTTTCGACGAGAAACGGCAAAAGTGCCAAGTTAAACTCGAGTTTCTGACATGACTCTGCCTAAATGGGCAATCGGTTATCCCTCAGGTGACCTTGAACCAGCACAACACCAACAATTTGATATTACTGTGACCTTGAAAACCTAACAACGGAGCGCCGACACCGATGCGCACCCCACGACAGCCACCGAGTGACTGACTGTCAGGCTCTGTGTACTCTAGGTATATGGGGAAGTGGAGGGGGAAATCTCAAGGTCATCCAAATGGAGTTTTAAAAAAGTTGAAGAGTAGAAAGACTACTCTTGTGCTTCCTGGGCGACTTCATCAATTTCTAACGGATCTGTAAACCAATCCGATCTGTAGCGGCAGGAGTCCAGAAAACAGGTGCACCACCCATCAGGTTGTCCGTAGCACTTCCGACAATTGGTAAGATTGGAGAAGTGAAACTTAATACACCGCTGCGGACAACAAGTATAAAAGTAGTTGGATTTGTAGATTTTGAAAGTTTGTAGTACCGGTGGTGGCAGCTGTTGGTTCTTGCATCTACACCTGCAACATCCGAAGCATTCACATTGCCGGCAGGCCAGCCCATCCACTTGCCACTTTGGTAAGAGGAAACACTTATCCTCACAGCAATAGGTTGTCCCCGTCTCTTCCTCCCAACGCTTCTTTGCACAATATGTGACGCCTTGTATCTCCAAACACCTATGCTCGCAACATGAGATGCGCTTACTTTCCATAGTTGATGCTGCTTTGACGAGGGAGCACGATGAAGTGATGCTGTGGTCAGTGGGAATGGGGTTTATATAAACTAAGGTGAGTGGAGGGGGAAAGGTCAAGGTCATCCAAATGGAGTTTTAAAAAAAGAAAAGAGTAGAAAGACTACTCTTGTGTATCTATAGCGATTTCATTGATAGTGAGTGCTTCTGTATGCCAAGTTGATCTGTACTGACATGCTCCTAAATAATGTTTGCAAAAACCTGCAAAATGATTGTTGCACAATTTGCAGCCAGTTAGCTGTTTTAGTGTGAATTCAATGCAACGTTCAGGGCAACAAGTGTACTTATGCCCTCTCATCTGGTACACATGGAATGTCTTCAACTCTGGTTTCGGCTTCTTCCAAGACTTGCACTTACACATGCATTGACCAAAAGCTTCACATTTTCTACACGCCAGGCCATCCGCAACATCAATGTCATTTGGCCATGAAAAACATTTCTGTTCGCAACAGTAGTTGAGTTGACTCTCCATGTTGCTGTGGTGAAGGTGCGCGATGAAATGATGCTGCAGTCATTGAGAGTGCACCTTAAATAAACTCAGTGGAGGGGGAAAGGTCAAGGCCATCCAAACGGAGTTTTAAAAAAGATAACTAGTCGTCCTCCTCCTCCTCGTCCGTTGTACTTGGAGAGCTGTCAGACGAAGAGCCCCGTGCAGGTGCTCCCCAGATGAAAAACAAATCAATTTTAAAACGAAGACCAGGATCTTGCATCATCAATTCCTTTAATTTGTCACATACTAAGTCGACCTTGTGTAAGGTGTCAACAACAAGCTTCCAATTTGTTGGCTCAATATAACTTGTAGTAGAGTCTGCCTCGCTGATAACCACATCCTCCGGCCGTATTGGAGTGTAAAGATGTGTAAAGTTCTTCGGCTGTAGCTGAGGCTCAGGCTGGCTGGAAGTGGAAGGTTGAGTGTGGACCCCTGTCGCATCGAAATCCATAGTCATTCTACATTCAATGTTGGGGTT
Organism: Neoaliturus tenellus; assembly: GCA_030545055.2. Lineage (NCBI taxonomy): Eukaryota > Metazoa > Arthropoda > Insecta > Hemiptera > Cicadellidae > Neoaliturus > Neoaliturus tenellus. The sequence continues at coordinate 128,171,377 of CM061531.1, read as the reverse complement.
TTCGTTTAATACATACACCAATTTCTCATGCAACATATCCACTTCTGCCGAGTCTTGCAGATGAACATTCCAGGAAAATGGCCATTCTTCATCCGTAGTGGAGTCAACTCGAGAAAGAGTGCTGTCCGCCATGATAGCTAAGCAAGGAATGATGTGAGCTACAGACTGTGGTAACAGTATTGAAAAGTAGAGGGGGTAAACCAAAAGTATGTGGAGGGGGTATTTTCAAGGTCATTTAATTTGGGTTTTAAAAAAAGGAAATAGTGGAGGGGGAATTCTCAAGGTCATCCAATTTGGGTTTTAAAAAAAGGCATTAAGGTTATTCCTCTTCAGCCTCGTTGTCCCCCACATCCTCATTAGCCTCATCTTCATCGACGTCAGACTCGCCGTAAGGGTAGATCGGGGACATCGGCGAATATTGTGGAGATTGTTGACCGTTGTTATCGTCCCCTTGCATTCTAACTTGGGACCAATCATAATTTAAATTCATTTGTATTATGATCCCAGGGTTGTCCCGCAGTATTTCCTTCATCCGTTCGCAAATCGTTTCCAAATAGTGTACACTATCGATCGACAGTGTCCAACCCGTACTTGTACCAACATCAGTAGTGGAGTCAGCTTGGCTGATGGTGTTGTTTGCCATGGTTGCTTGTCGGACAAGGAATGACGTCTGATGTGATGCTCATGCAGTAACATGGTGAAGTGGTGGGGGGTGTGGTGGAGTAGTGGGGGAATTTTCAAGGTCATCCAAACGGAGTTTTAAAAAAAAAGGAAAACCTACAAAGTAACATTGAAACTTTCCAATTGATGGTGGCGAGCGTTTTCTTCTGCAACCTTGCCGACACATGTGACTATGCCATACAGTATGAAAAGTACAACCATAATAAGGCCGAACAATAAAAGATAGCCGTTGACTATCATGATATTTTCTGAGTGTATCTGCTTTCTTCGTATCGCCCTCTCCTGCATCCTCTTCTCCAACTCGTGGACGAAGTCACAGCAAACGTGAGGACATGTTTTATCCGTTGGTAGGTTTGCCATTGTTGATGTTGTCGGTTTGGCTGTTGAAGATGGAATGAGGTTTCCAATTGTGATGTGCCATGTACATTAATAGTCAGGTGGTGGGGGTAGTAAAGCAGTGGAGGGGGAAGTTTCAAGGTCATTCAAACCGTGTTTTAAAAAAACCTATCTTGTTACTGAGCTCATATGTCAGTAACAAGATAGGTGCTTTTGCTCATTTACTTCTTTAATATAATGAAAAAATAAACATATTCTACAATGGTTAGAACAAGAAATACAACTGCTAGTCAGCTGAAGTAATCTAAGTTGTCCGGCTCGGTCTTCATGGACGTCGGTGAGGAAGCTGTCGAGGAGTGTCCAGGCTCTTCCTTTGACTGCCGGGTGTTCCGTATATTGCAAGCGTAAACTTGCACGTTTATACGGTAGTCTCGTGCCACCATCAGCTGCAACTCCTTGTACAAGTCGTTTAGCTCCTGCTGAGTCTTGATGCTCACCTCCTCGTAACTTGCGCAACTGACGTTCAGAGACATCCTGATGTTGCTAGGTTGGCTGCTGGAGTAGAAATGAAGCCGAGGCACAGCGTTTGGAGGTACATGAAAAAGTGGTGGGGGTAATGGTGGTGGGGGTAACGGTGGTGGGGGTATGGAAGATCCAATTAAACACTTCTAAACTTTTTCCATCGATACAATGGGATGGAGCAAATAGCACAGGTGTCCTTGTAGTTTTCAAATCTAAACATCGGTGCTAGAAATCCGAACTGTTTTCTACCACCTTCCTGTACGAACTGTCGAAGGTCTCTGACGGCAGCATCGCCACAAGGCATACAAAACTTTTCCCCGTCTTGGAACCTATACCAGGAGTATCCCGAATACCCTCTATTATCTTTCTTGTACTCTTCGATATCCTGCTTTACTGTTATAGGGATATTATCTTGTAAAGCCGTCTGGAATAAAGATGCGTCAGTTATAACTCGTTGTAAGCAAAGCTCGTACAAGGTGCTCATCGTTTGCTAGTTGGCAACAGACTGACCGTGTTTCGCATCCAAGCAGGTTTGAATCCTAGTGTGGTAGTGGGGGTAATTACGGTAGTGGGGGTAATTGTGAAATGCAAAGGTCAAAGGTCAAGGTCACCCGCGAAGTTTAAAAAAATGCAACATATCAATACGTGACAAACTTCACATATTGATATGTTGCATTTTTTGTTTTCTTATTTTTTTGTCTTTTATGATTTATTTATAAAACATTACAATAACATATGTACAACATTAAAACTTAAATCTAACACTGCTGCTTGTCGGCAATGTGGATGGTCAACTCTGTAGAGTTGCTACCTGTGCAGCCGTGGGACACCAGGTATAGACAGCCGGGTTGAATAGAGCGAAGGTCCTCGTTTTGTAGAAGATGGACGAATCTCTTGGGCAGGTACACCTGGAACTTGGGCTCATCCCCCGGAGTAAACGGTGCCTCGCTGAGACTGCAGCAGATGGCTTCCCCAACTGTAGTCTCCATCTTCTTCATAGCATGGATTATGTAGTGCTTTTCATCTTTTAGTTCAGAGTACTTCTTCACAGGTAATATTGTTGACTTGGAGTGAGCATTGAACTGCTCGACCAAAGTTTGAAGGAACTGGTGAGATGCCATGGTCAGGTTACAGATCGTCTTCTTGCTCGGAGATGTTGTCGTCTCGGAATCTCGAGTAATACTCATGCCAGGTCCCGGTCTGCTCCTCACTTATATACTCTCCGTTACCCCCACCACTCCCCACTTCCCCACTTTGAAGGTAAGAGGCGAGTTTATAGGCATTTTTTAAAGCGCAATGTCTATCTTTATCATGTTCTGGGCTTTTTGTACAAATACATATTGTTTCCAGCATGTATTGATAATTCTTATCCAATTCCACATCACTAACCGGAACATGAGTAAATCCTTCGATCCATCTTTTCTTTTCCAGCCCCTTTGTGTAAATATTGGTAAACTTGTCTGAAAAATGATGCATAATGTGATACAAGTCCGTGTAACTTGTAAAACCATCATACCAATCGATATGATGGAAGTGTTTTGAAATCCATCTGTTGGTAGTAGCGGCTTTACTAGTTAAAGATGAATAAGAACATGGTGGTTTAAATAAAAACGAATAAGGAACACTTGTATTCATGTCCAAAAACACAAGTTCTTTTATAATGAATCTATCATCATTACCACGAAACGCTTGAAACTCAATAATACCAGGCTTGGACTTTACTTGTTCTTCTTCTCCCTTGTCCATTTTGAAGGCCACACGTCTGCTCATTACGAAGTCAGGAGGTCAACTGATTTCCACACCACGGTAGGTACTACTTTTATACCAGGCCGTACAGTTGTTGGCGCGTTGGTGTATATTTAACGTGGGCACCGTCCCCAATAGGCCTAACCCCACAAAAAGTTGGTTATTGTTTTAAAAACTAACCATTGTCATTTAAGTTTCCATCTTTATATTTTCCTTGTTTTCGTTTTCATCACTAACACTTGATTCTTCTCCTCCATCTTCCTCTTCTTCCTGTTTTACTGATTTCTTATGTAGTTGAGCGTACTTTACCAATTGTCTCCACATTTGTACTTCATGAGGAACTCTATTAAATATAGAAGTATCCACAGGTCCGTATATTATAGGTGCGTCCGGTTGTTTGTCCAAAGTGTCTTCCAGATAATCTTTAATAATCGAACTTGAAAACACCAGTTGTTTCAAGTATCTTGTTATAGGTTCAGTAGCACAAGTTAAAATGAAAAACTCCTCTCGATTAAGTTGAATTTTGTTATCATGTCTTGTTGTGTCTCTAAACCGCAGCTGATGATCACCACGTTGTTTAATAATATCGATTTCCACATTTGAATCCAAAAGTCCTACTCTTGTCTTTCTTCCAAACATGTTACTACTTAAATAGCATTCTAGCAGATGCAAGTGTTTCATAAACGATTCCCAAGCACTGTCCGTAAACAAAATCATTTTGGGTCCGTGAGTTAAAATTACAGTAGGGGAATAATCTGTCGATTTCATAACACCGATTAAAACACTTTTGTCCAAACTGGAAGAGATTGGGTAAAATATTCGCAAAAATACCTCACTCAATATGTTTGGAGAAATATTATCTTCAATATCCCTTTTTCTCTTTTCTATAGTCTTTCTTCTTTTACCTTTTTCTTCAACATTATTACTGGCGTGAAGTTGTCCGCAAACTTTTTGTTCACCTCCTTCCTGGTGACCTTGAGGATCTAAAAACTCAGATATCTCCTTCTCAATATCTACCACATTTTCAGGTGTACCACTAGGAGAAGCCATATTGAATACGATGCTACCCATACAACAGTAGGCAACAAACTGATGAGGAGCGGCCTGTACGCTCTGCTTTTATACTCGCGGAATGAAACAAAACCGGTTTTTACAGTACATTCTTAACAATTCCAGTTAAAGGTGTGTATGTTACAATTTTATCATGTAGAATTAAACAGTATGCAGTTGTATTAGCCGGTATAGCCGCGTTGAATTCCATTTCTATTTTTATATCCACACTTGATGATTTTACTGATTCATTTTGTTTAGAACAATCAATTACAACTATTGGGTAGGCATCGAAATATTTTGAAGGTGATAATAAAGGTGTATTTGCTTTACCGTAATATGAACTTTGGAATCTTGCGTACATATCGTACAATATACTGTATTTCTTCTTAGTGAATGACACATTTAAATTGTCGTATGGAAAGAATTGTGAATTTAAATAAACTTTAATATTTTTCAAGTCACAATGATCAAATTGTCCTGCATGTTTAGTGATGTCGTCTCTTCTACCTGTTTGTAAACCAAATATAATATACCTGGCTCGTTCTACATAATTTGATGTTTTAACAGTCCAAGTGTGTCGATCCGTAGTAGGTAAACTGGGATGCTCATGGAATTCCCAACTTCTAAATGGAATAACAATATCACGATCGGCTTTTAATTTTCTTAAAAGTAGCATTCTATGCTCGTCAGCTAATTTAACATGCGGAACTCTCCATACAATTTTGTCTAATTTTAATTTCCATTCTAAAGTCGCATCAGTCGTATTATCTGCAGCTTTAATAATGTCTTTATCGTTAGAAGACCTCAACAAAACTAATTCTTGTTTAACGTTTAATATTATTTTCCTATAACCCTCAGCAAAACCAAGCAACAAACGTAATGGAATATGAAAATCAAAATATCCATCTGAATTTGGAGTGATCGTGTCAATTGTAGGTAATACCCATCCGGCAGGTTTAAGTAAATTGGTTTCATTGGGTGTTATAGATGTTAGTCCTTTTAAAGTCGTTGTAATACCTACTTTTTTAGTAGAATCAATTTAATATGCACGATAAGGTCTTAGGTAAAGACCTGCCCCGTTTTTTACCATTGACCACACGGTGGGCTTCTTCCTGCCTTTTCTGCTAGATCGTCGTCTTCTTATATTTCCTCCATGTTTTCTTGTGGTTGACTTCCTTTTTACCCTTCTTCTCCTCCTTTTTCCACCTCCTACTGCTGTTACACCTGATATTTCATATCTAATTTCATCAAACAGGAAAGCCATAGGATTATTTATAAATGGAACTGTTGTACCAGCAGTAGTACCGTCCTTTTTAGTAACTTTTCCTTCAATATACAAGTAACTTTCACATGGTAGTGTGTAAATGTCTTGATGTTGTATGGGAATACGAATTTCATCGTTATTGTTTAATTTCGATGAAGTGTAAGGGTTGTGGGTGTGATATTCTTTTTCCCATAGGGTTTCGTCGAATGTTGGACCCTGCGCTATATCCAGTATATCCATAATCGGTTAATTTTAATCCAACTCTCTCTAAGAAACGAATGTTCTCGCGTGTTAACTCCTCCACAGCTGAAGAGCTACTAATGCGGTTTCCCGTAGGTTGTTCGCTTTTAAATGTTAAACCCATGGTTTTGTATTAAAGTGTCGATTTTAAATGTAATCTAATCGTAATAGGCTCTTCTCTGAAGTCTACCAAGTTACCGTCTTGATCCAATACGCTCAACACGATGTCTGAAATGAAAGTGGTGTTCAACGGTAGATATACCAGGTTTTGTGGCTTTTCAACAATTTTAAATCCAGGTGGTACACTTGGGTAAAATGTATGTATGATATGGGTGTTAGCCCCATCCCTGTAAGCTCCTTGTATATATTGTTACTGTTTTCTTACCGGAATGTGTTACATCTGGTTCTAAAACAGGCTCATCGTTGGAAAATCCTAATAAATCACCAATTGAGTTTGGTTGAGTAAAATCTATATAATATTTGGAAGTAATTTCAGCTTTCATCGTATTATTATTACCTTTTAATGTTATATTGTCTTTTCCCATTTTAGTTTGCAAAAATTCATTTATATGATCAATTTCATAAGAACCTGTGGGTAACCTGCACTCTTGTAAGTCTGTAAATTTCCCACTGGCATCTTTTCCCTTATAATAATGCAATACGTTATTTTTACCTTCCGTAACATTGGGAATAGAGTTGTAAGTTGTAAAATCCAATAGTGCCGCCTCCCAAAACCTTCCTTTTTGCAAGCGTAACGCTGGAAAAAGGATACTTCGTAAAGTGGACGATTTTCCTGTTAATGATACCGTATAGGAAGACATCTCAATAGTGACTGATACTTTTAGCTAGAAATTCCAAACATAAATGGCCGCATATTGAAGTATTATCAGGTTGTTCTCTTTTATAGTTATAATATATGTTTTTAGCAGATTTAAAGTAATTTTGAAGTTCTTTTGGTGGTGGCAAATTACCGAAACTATCAAAATAATATACATTGTTATTTAGTTTCTTATAACAAACCCAATGGGTGCCAGGCCCTTCAGTATTATCCAAATTTACAATTCCAGTCTCATTTTGCCACATTTTCTTTGGTAAACTGTCTTTCATAAACACACCGCGGAAAAATGGTATTTTTAAACAGGAAATATATTTAAATAATTCAATATTGGTTAATGCTTTATGTGGTATGACCAATTGATTTTTTTCATTTAATATGCACGATAAGGTCTTAGGTAAAGACCTGCCCCGTTTTTTACCATTGACCACACGGTGGGCTTCTTCCTGCCTTTTCTGCTAGATCGTCGTCTTCTTATATTTCCTCCATGTTTTCTTGTGGTTGACTTCCTTTTTACCCTTCTTCTCCTCCTTTTTCCACCTCCTACTGCTGTTTTAGCCTTCATACCTGCTGTTACTGCTAAAGCTGCTGCTTTTTCTGCTATGCTAGCGTCACTTGATTTTACTCGTTGCCAAGCTATGTCCGCAAGCTTTCTGTCTGCTATCGATCTATTTTTTGAATCGGCAAACGTGGAATATGCGATATCGTGTTCTTTACAAGCCTGATCTAACTTGTTTATGCCTGGATCACCTCTTTCCAGTCGTTTTTTCAATTTAGTTCCTGGTCCGCAATACTGATAACCTCCCGGTATATGACATTCGTATGGTAAAGCGTCTATTGCTCTATTTACGATAGATCCTACTGGAATACGGTTTAAAGCTTTACTTAACAGAGAAACCGCTGTGGACGTGATACCGCCTCCTTTCCGTATAGTGTCTCGATATGGACTGGTGTAATGAAATGCCATGATTGTCTTTTATATTCGAAAAGCGTAACCTATGTGTTACCTCTATGGCAGGTTGCACATAAATGAAGTCATTTTATGAGTTATTTAATTAAATATCAATATCACCCCAATCTGATGATCTAAACTTTTGCGTTTTAGGGTTAATAAAGTATTTATTATAAATTTCTCGTTTAATATAATCACCTCTCGCGGATTCATCATAAGTATTATGTCCCGATTTTCCTTGAAGAATATCTGGTGTAAAATGATTGTGTAAATCAAATATCGCATTACCTAAAACTTTTATAAGAAAATTAACAGTGACAGCATTATCTACATGTTCAGGGTCTTTAAGGTTTGTTATACGTTTATTATTACAATTATACACTTTACTATCCTTAAATGATGTTGTGATGGTCTGTCCTACAGTTGCAGCATCATTCGGGTGTCTTCCTGCTCTCAAGTTTGTAATATTGTTATTATTACATGTAAAAACTGCAAAGTGTAAATTTGGATCTAGATGTACGGTTTGTGATAAAGCAGCTGCATCATGATCCTCATGACCCCATGACACGTTTGATAACTTTTTATCCATGCAATCCCAAGCATTATTTTTGTATGTTAATAAATTAAATTTTTCATTACCTTGAACGAATTCATCCCCTTGCTTCGATACTACTTGATTTTGTTTTACAAAAGAGGTTGTTTCTTGTTTTAAGGTTTCCATCATTTGACCCACTGTTGCACCATCTGATGGCGCCGAACCATCTTTAACATTTGCTAAACAATTACCAAAACAATCTATAACCCCTACATCACGTATGATACAATGATCTTTTATATATTTGAGGTTTACAGCATCATTTTCATTTTTTGGATAACCTATATCGTTAATAACAAATTTATAAAAAGAAAATCCATCTTTTGTCTTTTCAGGTATCAAGGAATGTAAATAGCGTCTATTTACGCTGTCTTTTGCATCTTTAGGGTCATCTACGTTGGATATACGTTTATTGTTAGCACTATACGTTTTCCCATTGAATTTTAACGTATTTTTTAATTCAGATGACAAATAACCTTTGTTTATTGCATCACCGTTTTGATTTGGTTTACCAACGTTGATGATTCTATGATCTTCTGCGTCATATGTGTTATTTTGTAGTCTTAATGTTGGCGATATCTTTTCCTTTAATATTTTTAAATTTATTGCATCGTTTTCATCCGTAGGATCTTTTATGTTTTTTAACCTTTTATTACTCATATCATAATCTCCATCAGGTGTTTGTGGTAAACCAGCACTTCTTTTTAAACTATTGGCATAATATAACCCATCCGAGGAGTAACGTCCGAACTTGTCGACACTCATGGTGCAACTGAATAGTATTCTAGGGAGTAACGCATTTTTATGAGATTACCCCACGGTTTCGGAGTTCATCCACTAAAGCCACCCATTCGTTTTCCAATCCAGTATGACCCGCTTCTTTAGCTTCGTGTATTAGTTTCATTCTATCCACCAATTTATTGATATTATTGTAATAAATCACATTTGTGTTATATAGTTTCTTCATTAAACCTGTACCTGTAACAGACTTGTTTCTTTTTCTTGGTTCTGGAGCACTTATATCCAAAGTGGATGACACAAACCTTCGTTTTACAGGTTTTCTTGGTATTATTGGCATTGGTTGTCTTCTCGTTGTTGGTATTAACTTGGATACAAATTCTCTATATTTTAAAGACTTTGATCTAAAAACAGGTTGGTCAGCTGAATACTTCCTCCTGTATGCATTAGTTTGTTCCAAAATCTTTTTATATGCTTCCATGTCTTTTTCTTTAACTAACAATTCTAAAGGCTTATTTTCAAATAATAATTCAAATAATCCCCTTGTGCCCTTATATCTTTGATCACCAACAATAATATTATCATGTTCATCAATATTTACCGGGCTATTACCAACCATTAAACCGTCTTCTGTTAATCTTACTCCATAACTATGGTAGTTTTTATTAGGATTTGTTCCAGCTAACATTTTTATCATGTATTTCCTTCCTAAAGGTCCTTTGTTATAAATGTTTTCACCCAACAAGCTTATGTTTGACGGACCTTCCCTTGTTTCTTCTTCTTTTTCCTCTTCACTAGCAGTTGATACAACTTCATGTCCTCTTTTGGCTTTTACTTCATATAATTCTCTTATTCCACTATAGTCCGGTGATTCTAGCTCTCTTTCGGGTTCTCCACCGGTAAAACCACTATATGTAGAGGATTCCGGGTCTTCATCACTAAACTCTTTTGATTTTACATTTTCTCTTTCAAACTTCGTAATAGGTGCAATCGCATCTCCTTCCAATACAGGTTTAGCAAATTTTTTGTTTAATTGTTTCAAGGGTTCAGTAATAGGTTTAAAAGTAGATTCAAGGAATTTCTCCCTCTCGCTAATACCTAGTTTCAATGCTCTGTTTTTAGCCCGAATAGAATCACTAAGTGATTTTATTTCTTTTACTAATTTTTCTTGGTTAACCATGTTTGTAGCAAGACGTGTTGTACAACAATGAATGTTTTATACCACGTTCAATGTATTAATATAAATTTATCAAATCCTATCCTGTATCGACCATTGTTTAGCGGTTGTTCCTTCATAATTGTTAGGAACCCATACTTTTCAGCCCAAGCCTTTCCACACAACTCTTTAAATCGTTCAAATGTCATATCCGCATTTACATGATCAAAATATATATGTTTTAGGTTGGTTTCGTCCTGTTTAAATACAATTAACATGTTTGATTGTCTCTAATGAGTTGTTTAGGTATTTTGGCCAATATAAATGCTATCTATGTTGTTATGTCGACCCATAGCGAAGTAATTCCTTATTGTGTTTTGGTTTTCACAAGATACATCGTCGAATATGAACACGGAGAATGGGTTAGCTTCTTGTGGTTGCATGACACTCTCGCTTGCATTAAACTTTAAATATTTAACTTCAGGCACATTAGTCAGTATCTTTTCCAATAATTGATACTTTGGTTGTTGTAGTGATTTTGAAAATACATATAGATTGTTAAAACGTAATCCTTTAGGGTTTGTAATCAAATTGAATACTACATTAGTTTTTCCACAGTTGGAAGGTCCGGTAACCAGACAACGAACGGTGTTTGGTAACAAATTGCCATGTTTCCCACTATTGAATTCTGAATTATCCACTGTGAGTTCATCTATATTATTAATAGTAAAACTCTCTTTTTGTGGTACTATCTCCATCCTTTGTAATGGTTCAACCTAAAATGATTCTCTATCGTTATATCAAATCCTTTTTAGGTATCCAAGAATCTTCCGTCTTATTAAATCCTAACCATCGTACTTTGACCTTATCTTTTTTCCGTTGCAACACCTTTTCAACTAAATATACATCGCCTACTGTTGATTTTAACATTTCATGTCCATAAAACCCTCCTTCAAGCAATTGTCCTTTATTATCTTTTAAAATATATGTCTCAGGTACTGTAGGTTGTACTTTGAATACAGTAAAAACCTCATTGGTCCAATTTGGCAGATATCTTTTACTGAATACACCTTTATATTTACTTATTCGCACTTTATCACCCACATTAAATTTTTTAGGCTTTAGTTTTTCAACTTTTGGTTTAGTATTCGTTTTTATACGTTTTAATACAAGGTTTTCATTTTTACTAGTTACTTGGTTTGGTTTCATCCCGATAGTCCTATGAAATTTGTTATTGTAATCGTTTATAAGTTTTGGTAACATATCAATCCATATGTGCGATCCTCTGTTGGAAAACATTTTATACATTGCACTTTTTAAAGTTCTGTTGAATCTTTCGATTATTGAGGCTTTTACTTCTGAATTGGTTGAGTAATGGTTTATATTGTGTTTTTTCATTAAATTTGCAAATTCCTTATTAAAACATTCTTTTCCATCATCTGTTTGTAAATGTTTAATAGTATGTTTGTCTCTTTGTATAGCTGTTTCCATTGCTTTTGTAACACTTTTGCCACTTTTATCTTTTAGTGGTAAAGCATCTGCCATTTTTGAAAAACAGTTAATAACAGTCAATATGTATTTATATCCTTTATTTTGTTTGCTATAAGGAATCATTTCGATTAAATCCGCTTGATATAAATCATTAATTCCTTTTATCACCGTATTTCTTCGTGGAAACTTTCTTCTTGCAGGTTTATGAAGTTCGTTGACAATTTGTTGCTTCAAGTCCTTCATATTGCAGGTTTCAATGTTTGTTGTGTCACATGTATAATCACAATGAATGTTGTCTTAAATATTCACATCATTTATATAGGTCAAGGTCATCCAAACTTGTGTAAAAAAATGGGGAACACGGCGTTTGACTTGCCGTGTTCCCCATTTTTTTACGGAAGGAAAAAGGAATAAGGTCGAAGTTGTAGAAGGACGAAGAATAGGTTACAAGTTGATAGGGTTTAGAGAGTAGTGGCCAAAAGGAAGAGTGTGGATTTTGTCGGGCATAATGTGTCTTTTATCATCCCGAGCTGACAGCGCTTTTTTAATTTCGGTTACACTGTAGACTTGATGCTTGAAGCTTCGGATATTGTTGAATGTTGCTGATATCGTAGTATCTTCAAACAAACAAGTCTTGTAGTGGTCAAATGTCACGTGTTTTTTCAAATAAGATGTCTTCACTCCTTTTGCTTTCTTCACTGTCGGTGTGTTGTTCTCGTGGTACATCTTAAATGAATACAATTTCGCCATCAGCGCCACTATTTCTTCTAAAGGCATTCCATTTGCTTCATCTTTGAATTTTCCAATTACTTTTTTATTTCTTTCATTAAAATTTGGATGGTTCTTCGGATAGTCAGAAAAGTCGAAATCTTCTTTGTATGGAAAAGTCCTTAGGTCTTCATACATGTCCAAAGTCTTTATCCAGTAGATAAACGCGTCCGTATCCATGTATGCGACTCCAATGTTTTCCCTTCCGTAGTGTTTAACCATGATTTGTTATGATGGAAATCATACATCAGGGTTTTACTGATGTCCAAAATCGACATACCTATGTATAACGGACGGTCCATGACTATTGTTGTTTTCTTCATACTGACAGCGACTAGATTTTCGTTTATAATCATGGATGTTCCAAAATTTGGTTTTTGCACTAATTTTTAGAAATTTCCTAGGATCACTCACTAATTTTACATTTTTGTGTTTTCTTTTGTTCTCCAAGGTTTTTCCAAAGATGGCGTTGTTCATTAATTTATAGAAGTCCTTTTCAAATGCTGTTGTCGCTGCAGCTCTTCTTGTAGTGTTGGAATCAATATATGGTTTCAACCAACAAGACTGGGTGAATTCAATTGCTCTATGAATTCTCACTATACGTAGACCCAATTCAAGAGCCTGTTGAACTACCCAGTAGTGAGCCACATACCGATCTTTATTCTCCAAAGTCATCATCAATTTTGGCCATCTTCCTGTCGGTGAAACTTCAGTCTTGGCTAGGAGAGGCAAGTCGTAGTGATGGTCATGAAGGTGCTCCGGGTATTCAAAATCACAGTCCAAAATATAGCCTTTTGGACCATCCTTTGGAATCTGTGAGATGTCTCCGATGGTGGCCGGGTCGATCCATTTGAAGTCAGCGTAGGGAAGCGGATTTGACATTGCCCAACCATAAAGGTTGTTTGCGTCAAAGTAGCCAAGGTAGACCGATGGTTTTTGCTCGTCGAAGCCGGGGATGTACTTGTTGTTGGCTTTGACATGACGTGTTACAGCTTGTGTCAAACCCCCCGTACACCAGATTCCATCATGAGCACCATATCAATATCCGTTAGAAGTTCCAGTCGACAGTTGGTTGACTTTAGCATAGCTTGCCATGCTAATCCTGGAGATGTGTACGAGTGTAGAGGGTCCAGTCCATAGGCGGAGAAGCAGGTGTTTCGAAATTCTTCCATCACATCGCACAGCAGAGTTACGTCCAATTTTATATAAAAGTCAGAATATTCCCCTAAGGTTTGAATGTTTAGTTGGTTCCAAACATTACAAGCATGATTGTAGTCTTCAACGGAAATTTCACTTTCGTTTAATTTGCTGTTGAATGCTTCAATCGGTGGCAGACTGGTTTCTTCAAACTTTTCTGTAGATGTTATATAATCATAGGGGAAAACTCCTTTCCGTAATACTAGGTCCAATTTATCTTCAGATACAATTTTGCTGGTTTCTTTTAAGTCTTCTCTTCTTAGGTTCTCTGACAATTTGGCTAAACTAGATGGCATAAATCTGTAAGAGTCTACGAAGCGAAGTTTAATTTTACCTACTGTTTTTGAAAAGCTGATGTACTTTTCCAATGTTGTAGCAAGAACATCAATTTTACCGTCATCTCTTCCTAACTCTGGAATAATAAAGTGGGAGTCGTAGCCGCTAAGATTGTGTAAAACGACAGGAATAAAGTTTGGCAGTTTGTAATTTATATTGCATGAATTACAAGCAGCTCCTCTGTATAACCCTGTCAGGTGATCGTGATCTCTTACTTTTGGATTTTCTTCACTGAACATCTTCTTGCATAAATAGCATCTTGTCGCTACGTTGTATTCTTCTTGTTGATTTTGGTTTAAAGGTTCCATAGGTACAATATTACTGAACAAGCGTTGAACCTTTCCAGCAATATCGTACAGTTGGTCTACAAAATACTTAGCGGCTTCTTCACCACGGTAGAGTATTGGAGTGGATGTTAAACCATAGTCTTGCAATTGGTTTTCAGACAAGGTTGATTTAACTAGTAAACAAAAACTGTTGGGTTGATGCAACTGATATTTTGTTCTTCTAGTCACTTCGCCGTCCGGCAGCTCCTGTGGTACTAACGTTGATTCAAAGTCTGCGTAGACCACTAGTGGAATTCGGTATTGGTGAACTGTCTTGTTAAATTGTATTGAAGCTCGGGTAGGCGGTGGAAGACTTATCTTTACTTCATAGTTCTCGTTGCAAAGTCTTTTATGTTCCAATAACCAGTCCAATCCTCCACGTCTTGAATCTTTCCAAGAAAAGCATAAACATCTCTTGCAAACTGTAATCCTATTTACTCTTTTGGTCAATTGTTTTACAACTAAGGCTTCAAAGTCCTTTATCCATAAATAATGGGAAATTTCACCCTTAGTTATCAATAGCAAATCCGTGTGGTTTCTTTGCTCAACCTTTACAACCCGCAAAGGATAAACGTTGTTCGAATCATCCAGACCAAAAACATTGACTGAAACGCCAGGATTTTTCTTTTCAAATTTGTCAATGTCTTTCAAGGTAACTGGGTAGGTGAGACCTTGAAAGTTGTAGCGGTGTTCATTCTCGTAATATTCTCTACCAACTCTACAAGGATTGTTTTTAACATACTTGGTTAACATTGCATACTTGAAACATTCATTACCCTCATTTTGAACATTTCTACACGAGTTAGTGTTTTGGATTTTCTTTGGTAGAGGGATAAAACTACTACCTCTTAAACCATATCCATATTTATGAACCCTAACATTCATACCTTCAATTGATGACAAAGTCCATCCAGATCCTCTTCCTTCATGTTCTTGGAGTTTGGTTATAAGTTCCTCCAAGCATTCTTCAATAATATCATCAATGTCGGAGGTGAAGGTAAGGGTTCGATTTTTGATAATGAATGCTCTCAATGCTGTTTCACCATCAGTATTGTTAAACATAGCCTCTAACACCATTCCAAATTTAATAAAATTTAGCCTTTGTAATTCTTCCCTCAAAGTTTGACCAACAAGTTCCTTAGCCTGGGTTATGAATGTTTCCAGTTCCAATTGAACGTTATTAATTTTGAAATGTGTTACAACTCGTCCTGGCAAGGCCGTGGTGCGCAGTTGTCTTACATCTTCAAGTTCTTCTTCCATATCCTCTTCTTCGGTGTCCTCTTCTTCAATAGGTCTTGTAGCAGTAGATGGTCCAGCACCGGCAAATTGTATCACACTAGGTCTTCTTCTTTGCATTTGCTGTAGATAGCTGTCCCAGTAGTCCGTCTGCTTCTGGTGCTCTTCCAAAAACCGGTCAATTGAGTCTAAGTCTATTTCATCCATGGTAATATCTTCTTTTTTATCTTCGTCTTCATGTAATTCTCTGTGTAGGGTGAAAAGATCTTCGTCTTGAAAGATTTCCCCACAAATGTCGCAAAGAGCCATTTCAAACAGTTTGGCTTTGAATGCACACTCTGTGAATGTCCACGCAATAATGAGCAGCGCGCTCCACAGGGATCCTTTATATCCGAGGCAGATAGGTGGGGAAAGTGACGTCATATAGAAACAGGTTATCAATCATGTGCTAAATTTAGCCTTTACACAACCGTTTGTAATAAATTTATCAGTAGGCTTGATAAATTGATGATATTTGGTCTAGATTCAATAATTTGTACAAGTTTTTTTTAAAGACGTCTGTTTGAGCAAAATTTATATAGGTCAAGGCCATTTGGAATTATTATTTTGAGCGGGGGATAGAGCACTAAGCAGCATCATTTACTACAAAGTGCTCTATCCCCCGCTCACATTCTTTTTTTAACTTTTTGTTTAAGCTTTTTACAAAGGTGAAACATCACCATCAGAGTCGGAATCATCCTCATCACGGAATAGGCAGCGATGACAATAGATAATTCTTCTGGCAACTAACATCCTATCCATTGGACGATGAGGAGTGTCTTGTTCTTCTTCTTCTTCTTCAATTTCCAATTGGAATTCCATTTCCGACTCAGATGATGACTCTAATGTTTCGTAGGCGTGCAAGTCCACTTCATTGTCCGTTGAACCAGCTTCGTCAGAGTCCGTTTCAATATCCATATATTATTTCTTCCTCCTCCTCTTCCTGATCAACCGCAGGTAGTTGGTCCTCTGCTTCTATAACTTCTACAGGTATTACCTCCAGAATTGAAAGAATTCTGTCGCGATGGAACACAGTGTTGTCAAGTGGAGCCATAGTATGAAAGTGGTGTATCTATCCAATTGGTTTGCCCTTTTTATACCCCCACCAACTATACAATTTATGTGGGTCAAGTTCACGTAAAGATACCCTTTGAGCGGGGGATAGACCACTAAGCAGCATGCTAGTCCATTGCCGCAAAGTGATCTATCCCCCGCTCTGTTCTACAAAACCTCAATCAAGTCCATGTTCGAGTCCTGTTTAACAAATTTTATTCTAATTCCATATCCAATTTAAAAATTTCAATTTCACAAGGTTTACATTCCTGATGTATCAAACACTCCAGCTCCCTAAACATATCGTCCAGTTCGTCCAAATTATGATGTCCTACTTTTAACACATGGAGGTGGTTCATGCTTTGCATTGTAGCATGACCATCAACAAACAAGTTTCTTTTCCACGCTAACATAAATTCGCAGTTTTCTTGAAAAATCCTTCTCACCAAACACTCATACACAGCCGTCAACATGTCTCTACAGTTTTCATAATGCACCATCACAGTATACCTGTCCAAGTTAAAACCAAGAAGAGATCCACTCATTTTTCTAGCGTTCTACTGGAAAGTCCAAAGCAGAATGAAGTCAAAATGTACAGACCCCCTCTTTTATACCAGTTAACCGGTTGTCCTTGCTTATAAGTGGGTCAAGGTCATCCAATGCTACCCTTTGAGCGGGGGATAGACCACTAAGCAGCATGTTAGTCCATTGCCGCAAAGTAGTCTATCCCCCGCTCTGTATTCTATACACACACATGTCCCTGTCTTTTCATTACATACCTAATATATATTCACTACCTTCATCGTCACTATCACTCATCTCCGTTTCTACAAACTCCATCGGGTTAAAGTTAAATTGTTTCAATTGTTCTTTTAGGTTTTCAATTTGTTGGTCCTTTACTTCTAAAACACTATGGAGATGTGATATATACTCCGCAGCCTCGATCATGCTTGCCACACTCTAGGATCGCCCAACTTCAAGCTGGGGACTACAGCCTGCAGCTTGAAGTACGCCGTACGCCTCTCTTGCTCCTGCCGTTGACCAGGACTGAGCAAGCCTTGCCCGTCTTGACTCATCTCCAGCAAGGTCCGTAGCATCGGAGCTTTGCAGGCGTTTGCCCGAGCAACAGTTATGCTATGGAATGGTCGAGCAGGTCCACGAGTAGCAGGCAGGACGTTGGCAGCACGCCTTCTTGAAGAAGAAGAAGCCCGAGAGTTGGAAGCCATGTTAAAAGTGTAGTATTCAGCTAAGCGGTACAAAGCAGAATAACCAAACTGCACATCAATACCCGTATATATACACTTATCAGTGGTGGGGGTACTGGCTAGCCTTGGTAAAGTGGGTCAAGGCCATCCAAAAACATTACCAGAACGGGGGATAGATCACTAAGTGGCATGTTAGTCCATTGCCACAGAGTGATCTATCCCCCGCTCTGTATTTCACATTCACGCACACATTCATACAAACACACAAGTCCCAGTCCAAGTCTTTACCCACACACCTATCCACTCTCATCCTCACTATCATCACTGTCCAACAGGCTTTCACACTTCCTAATTAGTTTTTCCCATTTACTCCGGATATGAAGTAGCTCACTGCGAGTATTCTCTAGCATTCTGTCCCTTTGCTCTATGACTTCATTGTACCACTCGATGATGCTTGGTGAAGTCTGAGTTGATGCGTCCGTCGTGGTTGGTTGAGAGGCTCCGCTGCTTCGCAACTCCTTCCTCACAGGACCAAAGCCGGAGAACCGGACACGACTCCTTGATGAAGGCCCCGATCGGATCGGCCCAACACCTGAGCCGGAGTTAGAAGCAGAAGCTGAAGCGTTGCCAGACATGGTACGAGACGTTCGGCTTAACAGTTGCAAGCTGAATGAGCGGGCAGTGGATTACCACTCCTATATATACCTATTTGTAGTGGTGGGGGGCAGGGCAGGGCGGGGTGGGGTGGGGGTGGGGGGTGGGGGTGGGGTGGGGGAGGGGGCGGGGGAGAAGGGGGGGGGTTTAGGACTTCCAATAAATTTCCCTTAGTCTTCGCGGTCATCGGTTTTACATACCTTTAGCACACCCATAATTTTGGTTTCTTCAATACCTTTACACACCTCAAAAGCCCAAGCAAACAGCTCATCTATGTTGTTATAATTAATTTTTGTCCGTTGTTCATACATATGAGTTTGGTTGTTTACAATACATAGATAAAATGTAGACCCATCTCGTCTTATACAATACTCAACTTCCATTCTATGCCGATTTAGCACTTCCCAAGCATTGTGTTGATCTATCAAGAAGTCACCACCTTTGTAATTGTACCGTGACATGTTTACACGGAGTACAGAAACAGACTGAAGCAAATGAACGGCTCATACAAGCTTAGTAAGAGCATTAGAGTGGGGGGTATCACGTGATACACGACATTAGTTGTAAGGTTAGCACTTTACTTTAAACAGTAATTTATATGGGTCAAGGTCATTCAAACTTTGAAAAATTTTTACCTCCAAACACTTGTAGCAAGCTACAAGTGTTTGGAGGTAAGTTTTTATTTGTTAAAGATTTTTGTAACTTAGTCTTCACCCTCAAGGACACGGTTTGAGATTGTCCCAGTGACTTTACATCACCGCCAGGTTAAAGTATTATACAAGTCAAGTGTTTTTTTTTTTTTATTATTTGACTTGTATAATACCCCTCTCCCTTACTTTAAGAGGGTTAAGACTAAATTTGGAAAAATAATTTGGAAAAGACTTTTAAATATTGTCCAACACAACCTAACAATTTTGATTTTTTTTTTTAGTGGGCCAATGTCCTAGTCCATTTCCCACACGCTTTGGCATCCTTCCCGTCGTATTAGATAGGCTTTAGGGATGAAAAATTCTCTTTGTACCATCCGAGGTGGTACTTGCATTGTACAAAGGCGGCCTTCACCTTTTACAACAATTTCTACTTTCTTATTACCCGCTCCATAGGTTTGACCAATAAAATAATATTTTTCATCAACCTTTAGCCTTCTAATATCACGCGGTTGCGGGCCGTGGGGATGTCTGAATTTGGACGTTTTAGGCCTAATGTAAAGAGTGTAGGGTTTGAATTGCCGAAATTTGACTGTTTTTTGAGGTGACTTTGGCAGCGGTCTCCTCTTGAACACGCAAGTTTCTGGCAACACAGAACCCCAAACATACTTGAAAACCAAGCGTAATCGCATTTCTTACCCTTGCCAGCAGGGACCTCAACGCGCTTACGTTTTTGTGTTGGACACTTTACCTTAATGTTTTGGAGCTTGTCCGGTTTAGGCTGGCTAGAAGGAATAGGAGTAGAACGCTTTACGCGGTGAAGAGGAAGGGAGCAAACAATTTTGGGTGGGGTGGGGGAACGTGTTAGGTCGATGGTTGGAAGTTCGGGGGAAATGGTAGGAAGTGATGTAAATTTTGTTGTTATGTTGATGGTTGGATAGGGGGCGTCAGGGGAAAAGATGGATCTACGGGGTGGTTTAACAGGTGTGGATGGGATAGGGGATAGAGGTAGAGGACATTGGGATTTGGTGTATGAAAGGATTTTGTGTGTACGGGATTATGGAGTGTACTTCGGCCTTGCAGTCTTCCTCTTCTTCTTCTCATCGTCCTCCTCCGTCTGGAATATGGCAGCATCCGAGTTGGAGTCCGAGAAAAGGGAGACAGCTGGAGAGCAAATCAATCCTCGGCTGGTCCCAGCGGCTGTTGTAATGGTTAGCGCTGGCATCGATGGCAGAAGGCTGGTCACAGTCGTGATTACAGCCAGCGCTTGCCGCAGGACCGAGTACTGCGTCGTAGTGGTCCCAGACGAAGAAGGCGGAGTAGACTGGTTAGCCGAAGAAGCAGCAGCAGAAGCAGGAGGATAGTTTTTCAATTTAAGAGGCATTTTTTAAGATGTAGAGTAAAGAATTGAAATAGAAATTAAGTAAATAATACTATTTGGTGAGAGCAACAGTTGGTGTGAGCGGTGTGAGTGCTGAAGCTCGAGTGAGAGGTGCGTGCAACCCGGCCGCCTTATATCCCCACCGACCACGGGTGAGCCCCACCCAAGGGTATAGGGTAGGGGTAGGGGTGGGGGCGGGGGTGTAGGGGTGGAGGTGTAGGGAAGGGGGGGGGCGGAGGTGTATGGGGTGGAGGTGTAGGGGGTGGAGGTGGAGAAGGGGTGAGGGGGGGGCGGGGGCGGGGGCGGGGGCGGGGGCGGGGGCGGGGGCGGGGGCGGAGGTGCAGTGTCAGTCTTTACTATATTTAGGTCGAGGTCACGTAAAACTTTAAAAAAATAAAGCCCCACATGGGGCATTTAGGTTGCCATCGCTATAGTCTCTAAAGAGACCCAACTATGGACAACTACAGACTTGTGTGTTAGTAATGTTTGATGACGTAAGGGGTGATGACGTCATCAGCACGTCATTTCTGTGTCGTCATGGGTGTGGCGTCATAGAAATGACGTCATTGGTGATGACGTCATCGATGACGCAATCGATGACGTCATCGGTGAGGTCATTGACCTCGATGACGTCATCCCTCAGGTGACCTTGAACTGAGCCAGCACCAACAATTTGACACTACTCGCACAAAATAAACAATTTACATAATTTTAATAGTTTCGTTTTATTATGAAATTCTTATAGTTTTTTATTTCCAACAGATATAGTGGACCCAGTTACAGCCAAACCTTTACTTATTTTTCTTCACTATAATGGTTTTAATTTTTGCAGCATAAGTGGTGAACATTTCGCAGATTATCAGGCAGATTATTCGCCAACAAGATAATTGGGCAACAACAGCTGGGGGGAATGCGATGCGCGATCATGTACAAGGAAGTGGCACCGAATACGTTGCTGACGTTATCAGCCTGTATCGCTGATATGTGGCAATAAAAATACTGGCACTTTGTACACCAGAGAGCACAGCACCAGGCAACAACCTGGTGAACTAAACACATCACTGGTGTAAACTACTGTAGGAGTGAGCGGGACGCCTTCTGGCCATCTGGTGGATAACTTACCTACCGGACTCCCGTCTCACAGGTGGCATTACCTGTCAGATATAGACTCATAGCTTAATCGCCACCATTAGAAAAGTAAAAGTTGCACAAAACGTGGCTGGGGAAAGGGCACAATCTTCGGAAAAGGGCACAAGACACAAAGCTACATACTTGATATTTTCGCTCCGGGGTATAATGCTCATCGTTAATCAGGGTTTCTAGAGAATTTCAATTTCCCATTTACCTAATCCTACAAAAATATCTTCCTTCCCAATTTCTGTAGGCTACTAGGTATACCACAACATTTTTACCTCTGCATCATCGTAAGTACATAATATAAAGATATTTAAAATTTAAAACAATTTTTAAACACAAATTTTAATAAAACTTTTATAAATGAATGCAAACAAAACTTAATTGTTCCATGTTACTTGTTGTTCTTACATTGATTTAAACATTTCGTAAAATCGAGGAGCTAAATTAAATTCTCTGACTGTAGAACCTCCGTTTTTTATGCAAATGTCCGAGGTGTGTATAATGTTGTAAATTGAAGCACATGCACTTGCACATATCGCGCCTGAGCTTCACACTAGAGCAGCAGTGAGGCAGAGACTGGCTGCACCCGCGACATCTCCATGTATCGATCTGTGTTCGATTGTCCGTCCGAGGGACGAGCTTGGCTTTCTGCCTGCATCATAAGTATATGAGCTTTGCAGCGTAAACACTGCCTCAAGCTCCTTACTGCGAGAAATCTCCCAAAGGTTACATTTACCACGCAACTAAACTCAAATCATTTAATTTTATACTAGTATACGTGTTGCTCAAAATCGAGCAATATATTTTCATACAATACAAATGTTACTTTTAGCTCTAAATCAATGACATCCGACCAATCCAATATTGTGAATATCTGTAATCACCAATAACTTAACAGTATTTACAGCTGATCATTAACACATGTTTAATATGCTTTATTCAATCCCAATGTTATTTTGATGGGACATTTTGAGATTTCAATGGTGGATAGCACTTTTATTTTTAATCCGATTCTCATCAGTTTTTTCGGAAACAACTACAGACTAAGCCCTATCCAACGACACCAAAAACTTGAAAATCGGTTGAAAACTGTAGGAGGAGTTTTCAACTCAAAAAACCCTTAGCGTATTTAATAAGTATAGATACACTGTCATTGACATCAAAGTTCTCTCTGTAAACTATCTCTGATCCAATTCGTTTGAAAACAACTAGTATTTTTAAGTTACGCCATTATTCGTGGTGGGTTTAAGAAGCGTTTACAGTGACCGGCCCAGGAGAATGCACTTGAATATTCAAGATCATATGGATCGAAATGGATCACATTTCAAAATTTTAATCCATAATTGTTGTATTACATTTCTAAAAACATTTATTTCCTAATCATATGATTGTTCAATTATGACAAATTAAAATATTAGTATCGAGTGAAGTTACTTACTTATAATCAAGGAATCTTTTAGATTCCTTGCTTATAATCACAAGTTGATTTTACAGTAGCCGATATCGCCGATATGACACTATGCAACATATTTCATAAACAAGTACAGTAGTAAAGGCACGTTCACACCGGAGATGACAATAAATGTTGCCAACTTTATTGTGGCAGATGTTGCAACAAAAGTTTACAAATTTTCTTTGAGTGAAGTTATTTTGTTGAAAACATTTCCCCCTACCATTCTAGATAATGATGTTACAGGGTTTACCTACTCTCGGTTGGAATGTGCTTCCAACAAAAATGTAGTTGGAAACACGTGTTACAAACACATGTTGGCAAAAAATTTATAGTCGTTTTCTTAAAAGTTCCAACACATTTTTGCAACGAGTAAACGGTGTAAACGCGGCTTAGGTTGTCCAACACCGTTTTAGAAAAAAAATATTTTACAAAATTGTTATGAAACAATTTCTTAAAATGTACAATTTAAATTTTTTGTACAACTTGTAAAAATTTTGATTATGTGTTACAGCATTAATTTGTGAAAAGCTGAACAAACCCGCTGTTTCAAAAGAGTGGTTTGTTGTATACCTATAGTGTAAACGCGCTCACTCAGTGCTCGATGAAACGGGCCTTAAAGAAAAGCTCTGTACAGTAATAGATTATTCGCTCATCAATTTATTCCGTCAATGCATGTAATCCGAGTTAATCCCGCCGCTTGATTTTATTTTAGCTAGAGTTAATCCTCAGAGAATAACGTACACGTAACCTTCATTCAATTATATTATTGTTATAGGCTAGTTAATAAAAGCTAAGTTACGATTGTTTGAAATTCAAATGTAAATACATATGACTAACACAAAAGTAACGTATACAACATTTTTTTAATGTAAAACGTGCACATTTTAGCCAAACAATCTAGTGTTAATACAAATTATTGTATAAGATTTCAATAAAACATGCAATAAAGCAATGCCACATAACATATTCTATGTGAGAAATTATACATATATTTAATGAGTAAGACAATCATCTATAACTAAATTTGAGCCAGGAGAAATCGCTGGAAAAATCGCATCTTAGTCAGCTCAATTCATTCATAGTGGAGGTCCGACTTATTGAGTCCGAGCTACAATCTAGCAGTAGAGGGGTCCCTCGCAGGACATCCTGAACTCATTTATGACCCTCCATATATTTTCATGAGGGCAATGTCCCCTTGGGTTGGGACAAAAATAGCATTACGGTGTACGTTATTTTTAGTTACGACCTTCTCCTAATCACTTGTTGTAAATTTTCTTCCCTTAAGATGTTAGGAACGTAATAAATGTTGTCTGCGACTGAGTATTTTTTTATTTCGAAAAAATAAAAATAAACTGAGAAGAATTTAATTCAAAAACATAAAAAGTGTTTGCGCGTAGGCAAGCTTTGATTGTCAGAGTATTGTACGTTTTGAAGTTCGTTCTTCGGTAAAATGCATACAATTTAACACTTCAACCAGTTGTAAAAATATTTTATTAACAATTCTAACAAAATACAGTAATCAATTGAGTAGTAACAAAGTTGCACCATGCAAAGCAATCATCCACACAATTCATTTGGATTCGTCTTCAAAACTCCTTCATAGCTAGTTGCTTAGGTATAGTTTGTAGGACAGGTCAAGCAGAAGCAATAACATTAGTGGAGCAGCGGCATGAAATACAGAAGGCAAGAGATCTCGTGGATCAAGGCGGCTCATTGGCTGGTGTTCACTGCATCTCCACATAGCGTGCAGAATGTGGTACGTGCTTCAGATAGACTCTTCTTCTGTAGTAAAAAGCTAAAGCCAATGTCGTCAAGTGAAATATGCTACAAAAATATAACTTAGCTTAAAAATCACTACGTGGCATGCAAGCCGTGAGCTTGATAAAATTGAATAATTAATTAAGCTCCTTAGAAGGGAAATCTACTTTAAAATCATCCAAATTATTTGGTTTTCGAATAAACATTTTTTATAAGTGTTCGTACAGAAAACTTATTAAAGGAACCCTAACATTTCCAGTCCTGCGATCTTTCAGGAAGCAGATTACTTAGGTGAAAAAAACAATAAGAACTAGGCACACGTATTCTAAAAATGTGTACATTACGGGGAGGGTTGTCGAAAACTTTCCTTGAAGTAATCAGCTACTACCTTTGACGATTTATAAAAAATAAAAATTCACAGACCGACTCTCTGTTGGAAAATTTGTAGTAAAAGATCACTGGGCAGTAAAAGGTTTTTTCTATTTAAATCAAAAGTAAAAAGAAATCATTAGTTAATGCAACATTCAAAACCACACCGGTCTATGAATGATTTAATCAAATCATTTTCAGAATTCGGTCTAAACAGAAATAATTCGTCTCATTTTCAGAAAACGTCTCATTTCTACCGTTGACGTCTGAGACAGTACAGTATGGCGCTTGTTTCGCTGTGGTCGCGGTGGAGACGTCAGTGTCCAAGACGTTACGAGTTAGCGCCCGCGCCCACCCCTGGTCTTGACACACTCTCTACAATTGACACATAGAAGCGTGTCTTCGCTCAACTCTGCTCCAAGGACAGTTACTACACTTAGTACCGTGGAAACCTGCGGTAAAATAACACGCGTGACTGGATGGGTAGGAAAAATGGCACGCGCGTTTCGGTATTCGTAGAATATACGGGGTGTTTAAAAACTATAACATTGATACTTATCCTGAAAGAAAAGCATATAAAGGTTTTTTTTTATAGGATTGCATTACCTGAAATCTCCATTCGTTGCCTTGCTCAGATCTACACGAGGCAGAGGAGTAGGGAGCTTCGATGTTGAGTGTTGGCAAGTACATGTGATCAACTCTATCATCACATAATTATTTGTAGGGCAGTAAATAGTGATCAACATTGAATTCTTAACTCATTGGATGTAGCTTTTATGCATAAATAGTAAATTTTACTTTATGTGATAAAAATAACACTTAAAAATCTAGCAATTCAGAAAAATAGCTCTTCATTACAGTTTTATGTTTTTATCCGTAAAATAACCAAAATAAGTTTTGCATAAAGTATGTTAATATAAATCTTAAGACGTCTTCTGTTGTGGTAAAATATGAAAAAAAAATTAAGTATATATAGATAGCCTAAACCCAAACCTAAAAGCATTAGGCCTCGCTGAGATTAGATATCTTTAAATAGTGATTCGCACAAGGCTAGAAATACAAGATATTTCAATTGTATTTCGCAATACCGTAGCCTACGCTTTAATCGGTAAAGCGACAACATGTCGTCGTGGCCAATTTTACCTGCGGCCGCACCATACCTGCTCTGCGGGGGTACGACAACATGTCGTCGCTGCCGCTTGAGGCGGGCGACGACATGTTGTTGTACCCCGAGAGGGGAGGTTTAACGAGGGACTGACAGCTAGAGATCAATGACACTTCGCGTAGGAAAGGAGTGAAATTATCCCAATTGTAGTTGTTAGATGTGAATATAGACTAATTCATGCAAAATAAGGTTATATTAGTAGACAAATCACAATAACAAAATTAAACTAATTGTTTGCTTTATTCTTATTATTTTAAGATGTCATCTTATTATATTAAGATATCTTATTATTTTCTTATTATTGTAATATTTTTTATCAACGATATTAAATTTATTTCATAGAACTATGATAGTGTAATACCGGCCTGATCATTGGTGTGATAAGGTGCATGCCTAATATAAACATAATACACCCATCCGTTAAGGAAACAGATATATTCCGTTAGGAAAAGAAAATGTCAGCTGGCGCCTAACAAAGCATTTTAGGACATGTGTTTCCATATTATTTTGATCCAATTATCTAAAAATCTATAGATAAAGATACTATAGAGCGTAAAGATAGAGGGTATTTAGATAAAAAATTAGAATTTAACAATATATTGGCCGAAAAATAAGTTTAGAAAAATCCTCAACCCCAGTAAAATTGTTTATAGTTATAAAGTAGAACTTTAAAAAGCGACATTAATTTAATAATTGCCACAACACTTGGAAGGTTAAAATATCAATTTCCAAACATGCCATTTTGATTTATGTTTGATGACCAAAACCACTAAAGTCAGGTTCTGCACTGCACTTCTGATTAAGAAAATTTATCTTTGGTGATAAAGTTTATTTGAATAATATATTATTACTATGTCGTAGCGAATATGTCGTCGCTAAGGAACACAAGTAAATTATACTCATAAACTATTTCTGTACACGTCATCTGTCCTGAAGGTACAAATTTCAGTTCCCGAAACGTCATGTTTAAAGTGTATTTGCATTTTGTAGTGCAATGTTACATAAAATAGGATAATAATTATCCAATAATCTTGGACACTGGCGGAGTAGGAGAGTATAGGAGACCCTTTGTACACCCTTTTGTACATTAGTGAGACCAGTAAACTAAACGGTAAGAATCACACTATCCTACATGACAATTTTAAGAAGTTACATAATTTAATTATAACAAAAATAACCACTCAATTTGTACTAAAATTTATTTATTTTTATTTTCAAAAATAACATTTCATTAATTTATAGTTAAGATAAAAAACATATAAGTAGTGTAAACAAATTAATCTGTAAACCATAAGTTTAAAAAGTCAAATACAATAAGTAAACTCTATTTATATAGTAACCGAAATTTCACTTAATCATAGCAAACGTTAACTATTTATTTTACCACTCTCAAAGTAACTACAATGTTGAACAATCTTTTGTTGAAATTTTTATCGTCTGACAATAATGGTGGAGAATTGGAGTTGTCTGCTTTGTTTACTAAATTTATTTTTTAAATCAGCAGTGGTATGAAATATTAGTGTAGGACATGGATCACCAGGAGCAGTAATCGACAAAATAACGTCTTCGATTGGTCTAAATAAAGTTTAAAATTCATTTTACAGAGTTTTAAGGCATATTCTCAGGGGTGCCATATTTTTCCTCTCGGGGACCATAAGAAATCCATTGATATCAAAATATCCTTGATCCGTTCATCGTTTCTCTCTAGACCCTTAAATGCACTATTTTATTATATAAAAAGATTGTTTTGATTCCATTTCAATTTACTTAACACTTTGATAACATTTATAAATGACGTAATCTATCATTACGAATATTAGAATGATGTTGACTAATGCATAGTATTCTTCAAAAAAGAAATATGTAAAATTTAGACGTTTTAAAACTAAATGTAAAGTTTTAAAAAATTGAGTAAACTGAAAAGGGCAATAAAATGTATTGACGCTTTCCCAACACAGAAAAACACAACCCACACGGAGGAAGTATTAAAGGGATCAATAAAGGTAACGGTAACATTTAATAAATGTCTAGTACACTTAATTGAATTTGATGTATATGTTGGCCTAAGAGTGTTTTTTCAGTCAGTTGATGTTGTTCAGATACAGAACAAAAAGTTCAGATTAAGTCAGTTTTTGTCAATGTTATTTAATAACATTGCCTCTATGTGAAAACCCCTGATTATATTTCAGTGTTATGCTTTTAGCGTCCAGTAGTTGAAACGAATTATACTATTTCTATATCGAAAAACTACTTTATTGTAAGATTTCAGTAAGGAAAGATAAATAGCATAATCAATGTGGGGTGTCCGCCGACGCCGAGAGAGCAGACCTGTGCGCCAAAGCAAAGCCTACACCTCAGGCTATGCAGGTAGGCAAGCCGAGAGAGAGTGAGAGAGGAGATTAGCCAGGGTACGACTTTGTGTCGTCGCTGCCGCTTGAGGCGGGCGACGACACAAAGTCGTACCCCCGAAAATATTTTTACTGCGCCCCAACAGGAGCAGGTAAAATTTAGACATAAAGTCGTACAATCGCTTTAATCGAAGTGGAATTCAAACTGATGAGTAACTTTGTAAGTGCTTTTAAAAATATCTCAAATCCATACCTTAAAATACTTAGAATTTCAGGATAACCGATCAAACAAATGACAGTAGACAAGATTTTTGTTTATTATGCTTTTTAATTAAGGCACAAAATATTTATATTTTCTATAATAAAAATGAGTGAGTTTTTCTTGTGAGAGTTGACGGCGGGCCGAGGCTGACACGCGAATATACTGCAACCAAGTCGATACAACAGTTCTGTACAATGTGGGCTACATTAGCACTCGACACTACGTACGGTATCGAGCTACAACACAAACGTAATCTAATGATATAATGCTTGTACAAGTACCCCGACATACAGATTAAAACTGTATTACATTCCTCTTATTAGCAAATATGAGTAGTGGAGCCCACCATTTGATCGGCTTGACATTTCATTGGACATCGACATCGACCAATTCGTATTGTCCGGTAGCATAAGTTTGTGAAAACGAAAGATATCATCTTCATTGAATGGACAAGGTCTGAAAATTATACCAATAGTTTTG
This sequence comes from Neoaliturus tenellus, assembly GCA_030545055.2. Taxonomy (NCBI): domain Eukaryota; kingdom Metazoa; phylum Arthropoda; class Insecta; order Hemiptera; family Cicadellidae; genus Neoaliturus; species Neoaliturus tenellus. The sequence goes on along the minus strand of CM061531.1, from coordinate 128,141,954 downwards.
AAACAAGTTTTTCATTATCAGTTTGGTCATATAAGCTTGGAATCAAAATAGGTAATACAAGTTTGAAACGAGTTTAAATTTGTTTTGATATAGCCTAGTTGGTGCAATCGCATACTGACAATATTAAACAAGTTTCAATCACGTTCAATTTTTTTTGATGTAGTTGAAATTTTCATTAAAATAATATCATACTAGTTTAAACAAGTTTTGATATGGTTAGAAAAATCTCAAAAAAACAACATTAAAACTAGTTTTAAATTACATAACATAAACAATGTGTTATTCGAAATGAAGATATGTGGAGGAAAATCATAACTGATTTTCAAGGTCTGCTGTATTTGTGTTCAGGATGGAATATAAAGCGTTAAAAATGGAAGTCAAGTTAAATATTTACCACAACGCAGGTGATTAAATAAGAGGATGAAGCACTGTTGCTACGGGTATGATATTCATCGCAACGACACAATATTCCTCTATTTTACATTTGGATTATTAGTTAATAACCACCAATAACCATTCAATAATTATAAACATTACGATTATCAATCAAGGTAAAAGGGTGTCTACTGATATCTGATTTTGGAATTCCAGTATATTTCCAGTACATTTTTTTTAAATGTCCAGTATCACTCGCGTACTATTGATCTGAATATAGAGAAACAATAACAAAACTTTAAACATATAAACAAATTTAACATGGATTTTTGTATTTTAATTTTTTGTAGAGATCGCCACTGGTTGAAATTCGACCAAAAATTCACCCAATTTGGACTCTATTTAATAAATTACCCTTCTTTTTTTTATAAGATTAACATTAAAACTTTGGAAGCCTGTAGAGGAGGCTGCCCCTGGAGGCTGATGTGAATTATAATGGCATTCTCTTATCAATAGGATGAACCTATCTAACAGTTTGCACGGATTTCTCTTACGACTAACACAATCTGAGAAAAATGGGTAAATAAACATGATTGCCTATTAATACAATATATATATATATATATGTATATATTATATATATATATATATATATATATATATATATATATATATATATATATATATACACTTATGATTGTGATAATTAATTAAATTCCGATGATAACACTTTTTAATATTAATTTTTTTATTAGGCCATTTAAACTCCCCTTCGTTTTAGCCCTCAATACCGCCAACTTTGTTTTGTATTTCTTAATACAAAAAAAAAAAAAACAAAAAAAAAAACAAAACAGTTAAATAAAAAAAATTTAATGAACTAGAATAATACTAAAAGTAAAATAAATACTCACATCATGAATAAAATTTTAGAAAGAAAAGTAAATTCTTAGTACAAAGTCCAAAATTTTCTAAGGTCAATCTTAACACAAATGTTTAGATTTCTTAATTGCTAAATTACTTATTTGAACAGAACTACAAGTTTCCAGATTATGGTTTGCAAACACAATCATGACGTTTGAAACATTTTTACGGATCGAATGACAAAATCTATATTTTATGCATTTTAAAAACAACAATTTCTGGATTTTGATAAAATTCAATTATTCCAGCATCTATTTTGAAATTCCAGTATAATTTCAGTATTTTCAGTAATTCCAGTATTTTCAGTAATTCCAGTATCAGTAGATACCCTGGGTGGATAAGCAATCCTTGTTTTCTTTTATGACAACACCCTGTATCAAAGATGTGACGATGAATCACTGGCGGGGTGGGCCAGCGTGCGGCCGCGGGGTCGCGATATCACGACCGGCTCGCGTGTTATCAGCCGATATCGGGCCGAAGGTCGACGCCGGCCGCCGGCGCCGCGCCGCCACAACATTGCATGGGATAAACATGCGAGCATGGCAGCATTGGCGAATTTCTATTGATACACGTACATTCCTCAAGATCCCGACGCACAATGTGGTGCCTGTTGCAAGGCGATTTTGACTGCGAAGGATGGTTTGTTGTGATTAAGTGATGGATCAGATGAGGCGTAGCTTTGTTATAGACAATGACAAGCTGATTCATTTGGCAGAATCAATAATGGCCCAAGACAGCTAGGTTCAATTTACACTTCCAGAAGCTTCTATAGTTTTTCTCTCATTTTTTTCTCGCAAATATTTTTTCAGGGTCGAATTGCCAACCTATAGGTTATAAGACAAACTCTAGATCTATAGCCACTCAGCTACCTAGCCAATAGGAATTGCCAAAATTGAATTTAATGATTTTTTTTATAAAAGATTTCGTGATTAAGACCATTTGGCTGCAACGGGGTTTAAAAGAACTGGGACATTCGTTGACCCCCCCCCCCCCTAGAATAACACGGGAAACGGATAAATTAATTTTCCCCATTCCCTACGACCTACATTCATAATTAAAGTGCTAAATAACTTATTTCACTCGGTATATTAAACAGATTTATTAGCTTTATCACGATAACCCTGAGTACTCCTCTTACATATTTTTATTCAATTATTAAATAGGTTTAATACAAGTTTAATTTTTTTATATATATGGACAAAATACCAACGGATCATTTTTACTTTTTCCACCTACAGTCTACCATATGGTGAAAGGCCTACCTACCCTATTGTTTTCGTCAAAATTTTCCAATTTGAGTTGTTGTCAGATTTAACCGGTTTGGTTAAATATGATTTATCCAAAATAGTAGTTTCAGCGTGATGTCTGTCTGTGTGTATGTTTGTGTCTGGATGTTAATACCTAGAAAAAGTTCCGATGGACTAAATTTTAATGAAATTTTATATTTAGACCCCAATCCTCAATAATTCTAGGATTTTTTTTAACTTTTTATTTTGAGGATAGTTCACACTAAAGCCATAAAACCGCAAAAAACGCAAATTTCTCAAAAACTGCTCTAGTAATTTTGATCAAAAATTTCCAGTTTATTGATGATAAAAAGTCAAATAAAATGTCCCAACCGAATTCATGAGAAAACTCGTGTTCAAAAGTTATATAGCTGTCAACTTAAACTAATTTAACTTGTCAACATGAAAACTATTGGGTTTTAAACTATTGCTCTATGTTAAGTGGTTACGGGGAAAATTTAATTTTTCAATAAGCGGTTTAAAAGCAGTATGTTGCAAAAAGTCACCGATGCGCGTAGGGTCGAACCATCCAACTCATACAGTTCAGTTGGTGACTGCCCAACACTACCGACTGAACCATAAAGATATTGTTGCTTGAAGGCTTTAACACTTTATTCAATGGCTGGGAAAAAGTACGTGTGAGTTATATGATACAGTTTACTTCCATTAAAAGAAAAAATCCTATCATCCTGATTTGAGAAAGAATGCACAGTCTGATTAGGTTCATAACAAAGTATTCACTCACACATGATTTATAAAGCAATTTAATTCGATGAAGTTTTCCAGTTCCAGTACTGAAGCTAGAGCAGTTAGGGCGGAAACTTGTGATTGTGTCATCCATAATCCACACGAAAGCAGGCGCCACCCGCTGGACTATGAATAGTTTGGTTTGATTCGCGTCCAAAAACCACTCTTGCGGTAAAAAGTTCCAATGATCTACGTAGTAGAATTTTTGTCATGTTATGGGAAGACTTGTATAGGTTTTTTCTAAACATTCACAAGCTGATGATTAATAAAGTTAATTATTCCTTTGATTCAATAACATATAATTCATAAATTAGTATGTACTTTTCATGTGTGGATGTTATTTTTTAATCTCTTTTTTTCAATAAACCAGTGTAATTTTTAGTAATAATATAGCTTAGACTCTTGGTTTGAGCGGACCTAACCCAGTCACTTTTTACATTTTGTAATTTGTTTTTAGACACTTTATACATTTGAGTAGGGGTCTTTGGCCGAAGACTGTCAGGAGGAGCAGGAGGAGCAGGAGGAGCCGACCCCCCCCCCCCCCGAGGACCACCGGCGGCGAGCCCCCCCCCCCCCCCCCGAGACCGCCCACGGCGGAACAGTAGAGGACTTTGGTACAACTGGTCCATTTTTTTTTTTTTTTTTTTTGCTAAATCCGCGGCAATCCGCGGCAATCCGCGGCAATCCGCGGCAAATCCGCGGCAATCCGCGGCAAATCCGCGGCAATCCGCGGCAAATCCGCGGCAATCCAAAATAGTAGAGGCATTCGGCCAGTGCTGCTATGAGTCATGAATAGTAATACAACTCTTTAACATTTGTTGTATGACAAATCCGCGGCAATCCGCGGCGAATCCGCGGCAATCCAAAATAGTAGAGGCATTCGGCCAGTGCTGCTATAAGTCATGAATAGTAATACAACTCTTTTTAACATTTGTTGTATGGCAAATCCGCGGCAATCCGCGGCGAATCTAAAATAGTAGGGGCATTCGGCCGGTTATTATTATTTTTACGGTGTCGTGGCCGATGGTGGGGACGGTGGTGGGGCAGTGGTGGGGCAACGGTGGGGAAAAAGTAGTGTGTTTTGGAGACATATAGATCAAGAGGTGTAATGAAACTCTTTAAACATTTGGTGCATGTACTTTTCATATTGAATAATAAAGAACTAGAATCTTTTAATATGATTACCTTAATAGCATGCAACTCTTTTTAACATTTGTTGCATATACTTTCATATTGAACATTATTTTCACTTTAACTTTTGCACATGACACATTGTGTTTCATAGCTATTTTTCTTTTTCCTGATTTTGTTTCATTTCAATTAATTTACGTATGCTTTTTCTTTTCTGTACTTACAAGCATTACTGAAACTAAGGTTTTAAGGTTTAACAGTAATCTTCTACTGTCTCTGGGACTTCCGCTCGTGAGACAACTGACTCTGTGCAGCTCCTCGACGACTCTTCTACTGCTCACATTGATGCGATGATCAGAAGTTTTCACTCAATTGTATTAACACTACTATTGTTTTCTATTCACATCTATTGGTTGGATTGTAAAACAATATTTCTCTTGTATGTTAAGATATTTCTTTTCTTGTAATAAAAATTAGCACTTAACAAACATTTTTCTTTTTTAATTCGTATGTAAGTTTCACTTTTGAAGGGACTCACTATTTCAAAGTCAAAAGTGCATTTGTAAAAGTTTTCAAAGTCTGTTAGTTTAACCTTCCTGCAGACTCGACATTACGTTTACTATCAAAGACAAAACAGTCTAGTAATTCACTTTCAAAGTCAAAAGAGTCTGTTAGTTTAGTCATCGCACATCTTTGACATAGCTTGTAAAAGTTTTACACTTCAAATTGAAAAGAGCACTTTCGTTTAACCATTTAGCCCAGTCAATGAAGGTTAAACACCGGAACAAATTTGTAACAGTTTGAAACCTATACCATTCGATAGTACCCACCTAAGGGGTCAAAACCCCAAAAGTCCCCAAAAATCCCCTGGTGGCATTTTGCACAGCCCCCCCTTAAAACCCCCCTAAATCCCTAATTGCATGAGTTTATAAAAAGCCTTGTAGAATCGTTACCAAAAGGACTAGCGTCCTAAATCTTTTTTGGTTCTATTCCTTATTAAATTGTCTACAGAAAGTGTTATTATACATTTTTAGCTAAGGTCACTCATTAGTCAGTTATTTACCGTCAAACTCAAATTTTATTAAAATTTTAAATTATTATTTTGATTTCTTTAGGTCTAAGATGAAAATACGAAGGAATTCGTGAAAGTGCTTGGGACAAAAGTTATAGGGAATTTAATAACGAGTACATTGATATACATAATGTGGTATCTACGGTCACAAAAATCTCGTAACGGCCGTCCAAAGCGAGAGCGGTGCCGGTTGCGGGCCGGCGTTGTGATCGCGCCGGCCGCCGCAAGTCTACGGCTGTTTCGCTCATCGTGCACAATGTAGATATGAATAACTTTGACAATGACATTGAAAAAGTTTATCTTATAAAAACACATATTATGAATATTTCTACTTTCATTCGGCCCATGTTTTGTGACATTGCATTTAAAAAAGTGTAATTCATCATTTTTTTATTTCTAAATTGTTTAACTTATATTAAAAGTTTAAAAATTTACTAGATCCAGAAGTTTAGGCACTATATACATTTTTGGGTGCGATAATTGGGTATTTATATGAATTTGCAAAGTTGTATAGGATGATTAAACTTAATGATTTCACAATTTTTTGCACTCTGGGGACATACGCATCATGGAAAAATATAAAAAAATAAACATATTCGCAAATTTTTTATTTTGTTTTTTGTAATTTTTATTTTGAAATGACTATTTTGTCGAAAAAAAGGTGTTCTAAAAACTACTTGTATTACACTACATTGAATTCCCTACAATTTAAGACGTCAATAATTGAAGTACTGTATATAATAAGTAGTTTTCTTCTTAGGCCTACAATAATTCAAAGTTAGTGGATAAATTTTTTTATTTTCCAGGAAAATTTAGGTTTTAATTTTTATCCATTAAGAACAGCTAATAGAGTACTATTCATTGTTTGAAGTAAGTCATAACCAATGATACATTTTCCTTTTTAAGTCTCTAAATGTTAAAAACACTATTTTTTATATGTTAATAGACCCATTTCAATGCATGTATCCCTTTAATTTAAAATATAAATAAATGCCAAATCAAATATCAGCGTTAAATATTTAATTTCAAATAATCAGATCGGTAGAACCATACCTCTGCGGGTTTTTATAGGTGTTTAAAAGGACCAAAAGTCATTATTTTCCATTTTCCACAACTGTCTTATTGAAACTTCACAATGTCATTTAAAGAGCTTAAAAAACAAATATTTTAGTGATTTGAATTCTTTTAATAGGTCATTTGGTGGCAGAGAAAATTTAAAAATATACTATACAAAAAAAACATGTTTATTTTATGGGAAGTAATGAAATCCCATCTTGCTTATTTTTGTATATATCGTTATAAAACTTTGTATGTACATTCATACAGTTAAGGATAGTTATTATTACCTCCAAATATTCACTTCACAGCAATCCTACGTAAAACACTGTTAGTATATTTTTTATAAAGTGCAGCATTATTCTATCAAGGTCGGTGAGTAGTATAGTATCTTTTGGGTACCATATATATAACTTAATGTTTATTTTTCATTAGTCTATTGCTATAGCAATATATCGTACTCGTTACAGAATGCCTGCGAACTAACCAAGATTATACATAATCATGAAGTTTATAAAAATCACATAAGTCTACACGTTTACTACTGACGTAGGAATATGTAAAATTGCTGTGACTGGACCATTTTGGACAAATAACATTTAATCCTAAATATTTGAAAGTCCATACCTAGTTTAATGAACATGTGTACAAAAGTGGCATGATAATGGGATTTACCGGTAGTAATTTATCATAAAATAAACATATTTTAAATTGTGTTTTATTTTTATTTTCTCTGCATCCAGATAAGCTATTTCAAGAATTCAAAGCACTAAATTATTTGTTTTTATTAGCTCTTTCAAATGGTTTAAACTGAAATGATGAAGTTTTAATAAGTAAGTGAAGGATATTTAAAATACTTTATTTTGGTTGATTTAAAACCCCATAAAACACCGAAGGTATAGTTCGATCACCCTGCTACTCATGTTAACAGAGTTCATTTTGAACTGGCATGCCAAATTTTATTAAAATCCCACGTTTGTTAGGGGGGTGTTTTGAAATTTTGAATTTAATGGATAAGCTAGCTGATAGCCCGTAAAACACGACGGCTAATGTATAAGATTTATTACGTATTAAAATTTATAAATGTGAAGTATTATAAGTTTTATTGGTCACAGAGTTTCCCTGAAAATCCTGAGAGGGTATTAATCTGAAACATAATTTGTAGCATTTCTTCATCAAACTTTAAGTGTTTACAGTAAGCTTTTCAATTTACTGAATACATGTCTATGTGACTATCTCAAATTCTAAACCCATCGCAGACCTTTTCTTCATGACTCACTTAGTCTTAAGGGAAAATTCATTGGCCAACTTCATCCCATGCGTCATGTTTAAAGTTTGTATTTTCTAAATAATACTCGTATGTCACAAATCCGATCTCTAGAGGTAAATATATCAAAAGTTATTGCATTTCATAGTTTCATTAATATGATTTCCATGTAAAGTTTGAACGCCTGCTATATTCCGGCTTGTTCATCCATTTGAGGTAGATTTTGCAGTATTAAAATCTACTAATGCCTTTTTATGTACAAATCAACCTATCCTTACATTAAACATTTTCTACTAACTCCTAGTGTGCCGAACTCAGTGGCCTTGAACACTAAGTAATAGCGTTATAAACTATTAACAAAGCGTTATCCAGTAATAACAAAGGTGTGGTCCTTTACAGGTAAAAATTACAAAAAAGTGAAAAATGTGAGAAAATTTTAAGGTTTTTTTTTGTAGGCCATGGTGTCACAAAACATGGACCGAATGGAGGTAGAAATATTCATGATACGTGTTTTTATAATATACAGTACACTATTTTAGCTTCCAACAGAATTAACAGTGGTTTTTTTACCTAAATAAATAATAACAATATTAAGTTGTCTGCAGACTTCTCCGCACCCCTCGTATATAGTACTGTGGATTGAAATGGAATAAAAAATCAAAAAAGTAAATTTTTTAAAATAAAACTCAAACAATTATACAGGTATTCAAATTATTATTATTTTTTTAATTCAATGAATAATATATTAAAACATACGTTAAAAATATCTGATGTTAGTTCTAAGTCAGGTTGAAATCATTCAAAATAAACTCTATTTATATAGTAACAAAATTTTTACCAAGCATCACATGTTAAATATAAATTTAAAATATGCTTTTTTATCATTGCTACCTCGTAAAATATTAGTCTGCTTATAAAAAGAAAGAAAATACTTTGTAAATCAGCAGTGTTAGTCTTCGATTGGTCTAAATAAGGTTATTTATTTTATTTACGGATTTATATGGCATTTCACAACAAATCAAAATTTTTTCCTATCATCTAGGGACCAAAAGAAATCTATTGACCCAAAATGACCACTATCTGTTTAGTAGTTTTCTCTCTAGACGTTTAATTGCACTCTTTTATTATATACGATATGACTGGATAAACATTTGCAAAAATAGTGTTTTTCTATATGTAGAGACTTAAAAATTAAAAATTAGCATCGTTACGGGCTTATTTCAAACAATGAATAATGCTGTATAATCTGTTCTTTATATAAAAAAAGCTAAAACGTCAATTTCCTTGGAAATTGAGAGTAGTAATTTTTTAATAGCTTAAGTAGAAAAATACTTAATATATTATTCAATTATTGAGGTTTTAAATTGTATGGAATTAACTGCAGTGAAATACGAATACCCCTTTTAGAACATATTTTTTTCATAAAACTAGTCTTTAAAGGCAAAAATTACAAAAAAGTAAAAAGTGTGAGAAAAAGTTGAGTTTTTTCTATTTTAGACCATGATGTCACAAAACCTGGACCGAATGAAAGTAGAAATATTCATAATATGTGTTTTATAAGATAAACTACTTTCAACGTTATTGTAAAAGTTATTCATATCTACATTGTGCACGATGAGCGAAACAGCCGTTGACTTGCGGCGGCCGGCGCGACCCCAGCGCCGGCCCGCAACCGGCACCGCTCTCGCTTTGGACGGCCGTTACGAGATTTTTGTGACCGTAGATACCACATTATGTATATCAATGTACTCGTTATTAAATTCCCTATAACTTTTGTCCCAAGCACTTTTACGAATTCCTTCGTATTTTCATCTTAGACCTAAAAAATTAAAATAATACTTTAAAATTTTAATAAAATTTGAGTTTCACTGTAAATAACTGACTAATGAGTGACCTTAGCTAAAAATGTATAATGACACTTTCTGTAGATAATTTAATAAGGAATACAATCAAAAAAGATTTAGGACGCTAGTCCTTTTGGTAACGATTCTACAAGTGTTTTTATAAACTCATGCAATAAGGGGACCAGGGGGTTTTAAGGGGGGGCTGTGCAAAATGCCATCAGGGGATTTTTGGGGACTTTTGGGGTTTTGACCCCTTAGGTGGGTACTATCGAATGGTACAGGTTTCAGACTGTTACAAATTTGTTCCGACGTTGGCCCGTTTTTGACCTTCATTGACTGGGCTAATTGTGCAGACTCGACATTACATGTTTACTTTCAAAGACAAAAGAGTCTAGTAGATTGCTATTTTACTTTCAAAAGAGTCTGATAGTTTAGTATTTGTACACCTCTGTGTAGACTCATCATTTATATTTTACTTTCAAATTGAAAAGAGTTTGATATATTTAGTATTTTTAAAAAAAGCAAAGAGTCTGACAGTGAATGATCTTAACACTATGTGCAAAACTGGAAAATGAAAACAAGTATGTCAATACAAACTGTCAGATTTATTGAAACAATCTTAAAACTAACATCAAGTGTATTGAAAAATGAATCAGCAAAATAGAAACTTTATACATTATCCAAAAATCATGACATTTATAAAAAGACAACAGAATAAATGTTCATATCACAGTTCATCACAGTCCAAAACATTCCTAATATCCAAACAGCGCCTAAACGATCACACTCATGCGACATAAATTAAATTGTGTATTCGTCTACGTCCATCGGTGCAGGCAGAGCTGGAGGTAGCGGTGGTGCTCTTGGTGGTATTGCATAGTGCCCCCACGGAAGAGTGTTTATTCCGTCCTCCGGCATCACGTATCGTTTGTCATCAAACGGAGCCAGAGATCTTTTTCTCACTACCACTGAGTAAATCATATGGTATTTACTTTGAAAGCGTTGATTTTCCGTACTCTTTGTCGTTCTGTTATGAAGACAATCGATGTAATCTTGTACGGTTAGATCACGCAGAGCGACGGCACGATTAACACCCTTCGCTCGTTTGATGGGGGGAGGCGCGATGCAATCATCTCCATCAATTTCATTATTACAAGTACACCTACCGAATGTCATACAGTAGAGTTTTGCCATCAATCCGACAAACATTTCGATGGCTACTCCTCCGGCTTCATCTTTAAACTTTCCCAACACCCTTGCGTTCCGTCCGTCATAACAAACGTGGGTCCTGGGATAGTTACTTGTGTCGAAATCGTCAAGGTGTGTCAACATGTCACGGTAGACGTCTCTGGTACGGATCGCGTAGACTATCCCATCGGTGTCCATGTAGACCATTCTAATCCTTTCGATACCGTACCGCTCTACCATGTCATAGTGGAAACCGTACATCCATCGTTTACTATGGTCCAGAATGCACATTCCCGCGTATACAGGCTTGTCCAGTACGACTCGCACTTTGGCCATATGTAGCAATGCTAGGTTTTCATTGTACCAAACACGATCATTGAAATTCGCCTTAGCTACATGCTTAGTATACATTTTATGGGATGTGACTAGTTTTACGTTTAGGTGTTTTCTCACATTCTGGAGACTCATACCGTATACTGCATTAACCATCAATTTGAACATCTCCACTTCAAATTTATTGTTGGCCTGCTGTCTTAACTCAGTATTTAGCGTCACGTACGGTTTCAACCACGGTGACTGTTTGAAACGTAGAACTCTGTGGATTCGACGAACACGTAGTCCATTCTCTAACGCCTGTTGAAGGTAGCGATAGTGGATTACATATTCCTCCTTATCCGTCAGGGTGGCCATTAATTTCTTAGATGATCCAGCACCGCTGTTGATTACTTGCTCCGATGTGTATGGGAGTTGATACGCTGGTGATTTTCGAACTTCTGGACAGAAGGGCAAGTCTCTGTGTTTATCATGTAGACCTTGGTCTTTCGGGTACTCCAAGTCTACTTCCAATACGTACCCGTACTCGCCTTCCGCCGGTATGTTCGAGATGTCTAATGCGTCAATTTCCTGCTGTGTTAGCCATTCAAAATCTTTGTACGGAAGTGGTTCCGACATGGCCCATCCGTAGAGGTTGTTAGCGTCATAATACATTAAAAATGTATCATTATCACTCTCTACGGAATCTCCACTCGTCGATGCGCAATGGCCGTTTCGGTCACCGCGTCCTCTAGTGTATTTATTATTGGCGATGACGTGCCGAGTTACACATTGAGTCAGACCACCTCGAATACCCTTCTCAAAAAATACATATTGATCCACATCTTGAAGGGTTTCGAGTACCACACCAGTTTTGTACAGCATGACATCCCAGGCGTACGACGGAAGCGTAAGATAATGTGCAGGGTCGAGCTGATAGTGTGTTAGACACATCTCCCTGAACTCCTCAAACACATCGGCTAATAGTAGCACATCGGTTCGTAAATATACATCTGAGTATTCACCGAGCGTGGTACAGTTGAATTTACGCCACACTTGTTGTGCATGTTCATAATCAACATCAGTTACTTCATCTCCGAAGGCTTCTTTAGGTGGAAGTAGATCCTCGTTCAGAACATCCTGTGAAGTGATGTATTCATAGGGGAAGACTCCTTTCCTACGTAATAGTCGGAAATCGTCATTGTCCGGGTATCTAGCTTTCATGATTTTCATTTTGTCATCAGGTAGTATGGACGCGAGAGTCGCTAATGATTTCGCCATCAGACGATACGAATCGACAAACTGTAGCTTGATGTTACTATGTCGACCAGGATATTTAAATCGTTTTGAAAATGTAATGTACTTTTCTTCCGTGTTGGCGAGTACTTCTACATCACCTTTGTCGATACCCAGTTCTCTAACTATGAAATGCGCATCATAGTTTGATAAATTATGGAAATAGATGTTTATAGTTTCCTGCTTTCGGTCCTCGGGTCTGTGACGTGCATCCAAAACTTCTCCAATCTTCTTTACGTCATCGCGTACTGCGTTTATAAAGTGTTCAGAGGCATTCTCACCTCTGTAGAGTCTCAATTTTGAATATGTGTTGCTAGTCGGATCAATGTCGTCACAATCACCATCGTTGACATTCCTGTGATTATCATGAATGTAGTACGCGTACGAGTATGGCGTGTGGAGTTTCTTCACATTACTTGGCGCATTCTCGTTGTGATTTATATTAGCACCTCTTGAATTGGCCGGATCCCACGCTGGTGGAAGAGACGTTGGTGTGGGATGAATAAGTTGATTTGGTTCAGTCGGTACGAGCGCACACTCAAAATCCGCATATATAGTGAATCGTGCTTTTTGAGTACGCTCGATGTGCTTAAACCTAATCTCTTTATCTTCAGACAAATCGGTCCTCAGAGGATCATGCGAAGAGCAGTAACGCTTGTGCTCCTCCAACCGTTCAGCTCCAGTGAGACCCAGTTTGTTCGGTCGGTTGTCGAAATGTGCGAAACATCTCCTGCAAATGAACAAACGATGGCCGCGACGTGTCAGCTGGCTGGAAACTAACCTCTCGAAGTCTGCGATGTATGCATAGTGAGTGGTCCGTTCATCTGTTAGGAACAACAGATCGAAGTGGTTTGGTAGCTCCTGATCCACGACGCGAAGCGGGAAGACATAGTGTTCTTCTTTGTTTTGTTGCTTGCTCCGCTTCTTGTTGTCCAGACCATACACGTTAACACTCACCCCCGGGTTGTTGCGCTCAAACTTGCGGATGTCATTGATTTTTACTGGGAATTCAAGTCCCTCAAAATTTAAATTAGCTCGGGCCCTAACCTCTGTAGTAAAGTGCTTAGAGGTGAGCCGATCACGACGAGCTTCATTAACAAACTTAGAAAGAATTGAATACTCAAAACACCGCTCATCCGATTCGTTTAGCACATTAACCACAGAGTGTCTCATGGAGATATCGCGAGGAAGGGGGATGAAGGAGCTACCTCTGAGAGGGCTATAAACATTGACTCTCACCTCCATGTCTAAAACCCTAACAAAGCTCCACCCGGAACCCTTCATCTCGCATGTCTCCTTCTCCAGTAAAATTTTGTTGATGAATTGTTGACATATTTCATCTACATCACTATTTTGGAGGATAGGGACATTTTTGGTCTTGAAGGCTCGCTTGCAAGTCTCACCATGAATATTTGTGAATTGACATTCGATCCAGAGATTGACCTTAATGGCATGAACTATCAATAAAATCCGTCGCATGAGTGTGACAATCGTTGTTCGCAATGAGTTGACAAACTCCTGGAGAGAAACAGTCTCATCAGCGGGCTCCGCAAGCCTGTACGTCTTCAAACGCCCGCGAAATCCTGTCTCGGTCTCCACGAACCCATCTGGTGCCAAATCACTGGGAATGATCGAGGATCCATTGACGATCTCGTCATTGACTGTTCCTACAGACGTTGTTGACGAGGGGATAGGCGTTGTGGTCGAGATGACAGGCACAGGTGGTTGGACTCCACCGGTCTGCTCCGGTTGTTGGCTCACACGCGCAGCTCTACAGTGGAATCGAGCGTGGAACTGCATATCATCCTTGCGATTGAAGGACCCTCCACACCCGCCACACACATGACCTGAAAAACACATATAGTTGTAGTCACATGCATAATAATGGAAAAAGAAACAGTTTCTAAACCATTATGAAAGTTCTGAATGTATAATGTCATGGCTGAAATTAACTTAATGTTAAAATTGGTTAAAAGTCTTTACATCAGAACTCATTTAGAAAATTAAGAATGATGAACGAACCATTTAGTGTGAAATCAGTTACTACTGCAAATGTCGTATCTATGTTTTAAGTAAAACAAACATCATTAGTTTGAAGTCAAAGAAAAATGCATACCTTTTGTACGAACTCCAACAGGTGGTGGGGCGTGTGTCAGATCCGTTGCGTGCGATGGATTCGGTCTCGAATCGAGGTCAGAAGTGTTAGAGGGACCAGGTCGCGGATCCGAAGGAGTGGAAACAAAATCTATAACAAACGAACATACATGTGATTAGAACATTTTATCTTAAAGCAGATTTATAAGAAGTTGTGATGAATATTTGGTAAGTAAATACTAACACATTTACTTCATTGGATTTTTATAATCAGAGTAGCATTTGAAATTATTGCTATTTATCATCTTGTTCATTTTGAAATAATTTGTTAAAGTTTTCATATTATAAAGGAAATGTTTTCTTGAAGTAAGTGTCCGTGGATATGCATTTGGTTATGCAATTAATCAGTGTCATGGAGTTAGTGACTATATCCAATGTTCAAGATATTATTAAACACATGTTACTAACCTGGTCTGAATGCGGGATGTTGGCGATGGGTGATGTCGATGTGGCGACGAAGGTCAGAATCCCTCGTGTATGATTTCCCACAATCCGGACAGTCAAACTTGACTCCCCTGTGGGCGGAACGTGCGTGCTGGTTAAGATGATCTTTCTTCTTATACGCTTTGCCGCACTCCCCACAAGTGAAGCGGCGTTCCACAGTGTTGTTCATGATCTACAAACAAATAACTCTACGTAATATAAACTATTCAGAGAAGTTTTATGAAAAACTCAAAGAATGTAATATTACAAGAAACATTCTTTATAATTAGCAAACACAACAAGCAAGTGTAAAAGAGTTTCATTGCGTTACATGCTATTGCAGTCTATTTTCACACTAGTGACAAAACTATTAAAATCGTTTTGAAAGTAAATATTCTACTTCGCATTCAGAAATGTTTATAAATGCTTAAGAAGCTATGCATTGTAGTTTATTAACATTCTTCTCTGTTAAACTACTCAACAAAGTGTAAATTTAAAGGCAAGGAGATTATGAATAAGAAAGTTTTATTTTCTTTTACACATTTTACATATCGCAAAGTAAAACACGAAAATAATGTTATGAACTTTTCAGTTAGCACATGATAGAAAGAACGAAGACATTTGACACAAATAAAATCCACATACATCATACGTATTTAAATATAGATAACTATTCTACATTACAAATACTACTTACATTTGAATTGACGTGTACCCAGGAGTAAGACAGTAGTACTATGTCACAGGGCGCTGCGGAGCACTGGAGAACACGTCCGATCGCCGTGAAGTCTGGAGGTAGACTGAGCGAAGAAAGACAGTAGCACTGGAGCACTGGAGCACTGGAAAACACGTCCGTTCACCTTGAAGTCTGGAGAGAGACTGAGCGAAGAAAGGCAGTAGCACTGGACCGCTGGAGCACTGGAGCACTGGAGAACACGTCCGGTCACCGTGAAGTCTGGAGAGAGACTGAGGGCAGCGGAGCACTGGAGCACTGGAGCACTGGAGCACACGTCCGATCGCCGCGAAGTCTGGAGAGAGAGTGAACGAGCAAATACAGACGCTGTGGGATGTGAAAATGGCGCGGGATCGTACATAGTATGCAGCGGCACGACAGGCGATCACCAACGACCATACTCGATTTGAATCTCAGCGTATGCCTAGAGTGTAGAGGTTCATTGAAAATGAGTCAACAACGCGAGGGTGACAAAATCTTAGAACCAACTGCGGCCACTCGGGGACAATGCAGTGTTTAAAATTGTACGAAGTCACCCATCACATTTAGTTTAATATAGATAAAGAGGTATGAGAACTCGAGGCGTAAGGATATCGTCTCGACACTATGGACTGCGGCTACACCGATACACCGCGCAAACAAAAATCAAGTTGGTGGCGTAGGAATACCGGTCGCCTGCCACGCGCACTATGCATCGGCACAACGGGTGACCATCAACGGCTATACTCAATTTGAGTCTCAGCGTATGCCAAGAGTGTAGAGGCACATCGAAAATGAGTCAACAACGCGAGAGTGACAAAAATTTTAGAACCAACTGCGGCCATTCGGGGACAAGGCAGTGTTTTAAATTGTACGAAGTCGCACATCACATTTAGTTCAATATAGAGAAAGAGGTATGAGATCTCATTACACAAGATAACCACTTAAAGACAGTTTTGCTTATGTCGAAACATTAGTCAACTATTTTTGACTCATAAACATTTAACACATTAAATGAAGTCACATGTCCATTGTGCATCACTTCAAAGGAGTAAACATTGGTTGAAAGCTCAACCGCAGCATCACTTCGCATGCAGCACACTCTTTTACATAGAAGCGAGTCGTGCGTAGAAAACCCAACATAACATTATCAAATTATTTTGACCACCTTAGATTGTCTCCTCGAACACATACACTGAACGCATGCGTTTATAAAAAAAAATCAAGATGGCGACGTGAGGATATCACCTCGACAATGTGGACTGCTGCTACACCGAACACCGCGCAAACAAAAATCAAGTTGGTGGCGTAGGAATACCGGTGGTCGACCACGCGCACTCAAGCAAAATGCGAGAATTCACATGGTTTCCAGAAATAATGAGGTTTAAAGAGTCCGTTTAAGGACACTTGATGCATGCCGCAAAAATGCGCGTTTGAATCTTACGCGCGGATGGAATGCGAGCGCGCGAACGGCATGCATCAAGTGTCCTTAAACGGACTCTTTAAACCTCATTATTTCTGGAAACCATGTGAATTCTCGCATTTTGCTTGAGTGCGCGTGGTCGACCACCGGTATTCCTACGCCACCAACTTGATTTTTGTTTGCGCGGTGTTCGGTGTAGCAGCAGTCCACATTGTCGAGGTGATATCCTCACGTCGCCATCTTGATTTTTTTTTATAAACGCATGCGTTCAGTGTATGTGTTCGAGGAGACAATCTAAGGTGGTCAAAATAATTTGATAATGTTATGTTGGGTTTTCTACGCACGACTCGCTTCTATGTAAAAGAGTGTGCTGCATGCGAAGTGATGCTGCGGTTGAGCTTTCAACCAATGTTTACTCCTTTGAAGTGATGCACAATGGACATGTGACTTCATTTAATGTGTTAAATGTTTATGAGTCAAAAATAGTTGACTAATGTTTCGACATAAGCAAAACTGTCTTTAAGTGGTTATCTTGTGTAATGAGATCTCATACCTCTTTCTCTATATTGAACTAAATGTGATGTGCGACTTCGTACAATTTAAAACACTGCCTTGTCCCCGAATGGCCGCAGTTGGTTCTAAAATTTTTGTCACTCTCGCGTTGTTGACTCATTTTCGATGTGCCTCTACACTCTTGGCATACGCTGAGACTCAAATTGAGTATAGCCGTTGATGGTCACCCGTTGTGCCGATGCATAGTGCGCGTGGCAGGCGACCGGTATTCCTACGCCACCAACTTGATTTTTGTTTGCGCGGTGTATCGGTGTAGCCGCAGTCCATAGTGTCGAGACGATATCCTTACGCCTCGAGTTCTCATACCTCTTTATCTATATTAAACTAAATGTGATGGGTGACTTCGTACAATTTTAAACACTGCATTGTCCCCGAGTGGCCGCAGTTGGTTCTAAGATTTTGTCACCCTCGCGTTGTTGACTCATTTTCAATGAACCTCTACACTCTAGGCATACGCTGAGATTCAAATCGAGTATGGTCGTTGGTGATCGCCTGTCGTGCCGCTGCATACTATGTACGATCCCGCGCCATTTTCACATCCCACAGCGTCTGTATTTGCTCGTTCACTCTCTCTCCAGACTTCGCGGCGATCGGACGTGTGCTCCAGTGCTCCAGTGCTCCAGTGCTCCGCTGCCCTCAGTCTCTCTCCAGACTTCACGGTGACCGGACGTGTTCTCCAGTGCTCCAGTGCTCCAGCGGTCCAGTGCTACTGCCTTTCTTCGCTCAGTCTCTCTCCAGACTTCAAGGTGAACGGACGTGTTTTCCAGTGCTCCAGTGCTCCAGTGCTACTGTCTTTCTTCGCTCAGTCTACCTCCAGACTTCACGGCGATCGGACGTGTTCTCCAGTGCTCCGCAGCGCCCTGTGACATAGTACTACTGTCTTACTCCTGGGTACACGTCAATTCAAATGTAAGTAGTATTTGTAATGTAGAATAGTTATCTATATTTAAATACGTATGATGTATGTGGATTTTATTTGTGTCAAATGTCTTCGTTCTTTCTATCATGTGCTAACTGAAAAGTTCATAACATTATTTTCGTGTTTTACTTTGCGATATGTAAAATGTGTAAAAGAAAATAAAACTTTCTTATTCATAATCTCCTTGCCTTTAAATTTACACTTTGTTGAGTAGTTTAACAGAGAAGAATGTTAATAAACTACAATGCATAGCTTCTTAAGCATTTATAAACATTTCTGAATGCGAAGTAGAATATTTACTTTCAAAACGATTTTAATAGTTTTGTCACTAGTGTGAAAATAGACTGCAATAGCATGTAACGCAATGAAACTCTTTTACACTTGCTTGTTGTGTTTGCTAATTATAAAGAATGTTTCTTGTAATATTACATTCTTTGAGTTTTTCATAAAACTTCTCTGAATAGTTTATATTACGTAGAGTTATTTGTTTGTAGATCATGAACAACACTGTGGAACGCCGCTTCACTTGTGGGGAGTGCGGCAAAGCGTATAAGAAGAAAGATCATCTTAACCAGCACGCACGTTCCGCCCACAGGGGAGTCAAGTTTGACTGTCCGGATTGTGGGAAATCATACACGAGGGATTCTGACCTTCGTCGCCACATCGACATCACCCATCGCCAACATCCCGCATTCAGACCAGGTTAGTAACATGTGTTTAATAATATCTTGAACATTGGATATAGTCACTAACTCCATGACACTGATTAATTGCATAACCAAATGCATATCCACGGACACTTACTTCAAGAAAACATTTCCTTTATAATATGAAAACTTTAACAAATTATTTCAAAATGAACAAGATGATAAATAGCAATAATTTCAAATGCTACTCTGATTATAAAAATCCAATGAAGTAAATGTGTTAGTATTTACTTACCAAATATTCATCACAACTTCTTATAAATCTGCTTTAAGATAAAATGTTCTAATCACATGTATGTTCGTTTGTTATAGATTTTGTTTCCACTCCTTCGGATCCGCGATCTGGTCCCTCTAACACTTCTGACCTCGATTCGAGACCGAATCCATCGCACGCAACGGATCTGACACACGCCCCACCACCTGTTGGAGTTCGTACAAAAGGTATGCATTTTTCTTTGACTTCAAACTAATGATGTTTGTTTTACTTAAAACATAGATACGACATTTGCAGTAGTAACTGATTTCACACTAAATGGTTCGTTCATCATTCTTAATTTTCTAAATGAGTTCTGATGTAAAGACTTTTAACCAATTTTAACATTAAGTTAATTTCAGCCATGACATTATACATTCAGAACTTTCATAATGGTTTAGAAACTGTTTCTTTTTCCATTATTATGCATGTGACTACAACTATATGTGTTTTTCAGGTCGTGTGTGGCGGGTGTGGAGGGTCCTTCAATCGCAAGGATGATATGCAGTTCCACGCTCGATTCCACTGTAGAGCTGCGCGTGTGAGCCAACAACCGGAGCAGACCGGTGGAGTCCAACCACCTGTGCCTGTCATCTCGACCACAACGCCTATCCCCTCGTCAACAACGTCTGTAGGAACAGTCAATGACGAGATCGTCAATGGATCCTCGATCATTCCCAGTGATTTGGCACCAGATGGGTTCGTGGAGACCGAGACAGGATTTCGCGGGCGTTTGAAGACGTACAGGCTTGCGGAGCCCGCTGATGAGACTGTTTCTCTCCAGGAGTTTGTCAACTCATTGCGAACAACGATTGTCACACTCATGCGACGGATTTTATTGATAGTTCATGCCATTAAGGTCAATCTCTGGATCGAATGTCAATTCACAAATATTCATGGTGAGACTTGCAAGCGAGCCTTCAAGACCAAAAATGTCCCTATCCTCCAAAATAGTGATGTAGATGAAATATGTCAACAATTCATCAACAAAATTTTACTGGAGAAGGAGACATGCGAGATGAAGGGTTCCGGGTGGAGCTTTGTTAGGGTTTTAGACATGGAGGTGAGAGTCAATGTTTATAGCCCTCTCAGAGGTAGCTCCTTCATCCCCCTTCCTCGCGATATCTCCATGAGACACTCTGTGGTTAATGTGCTAAACGAATCGGATGAGCGGTGTTTTGAGTATTCAATTCTTTCTAAGTTTGTTAATGAAGCTCGTCGTGATCGGCTCACCTCTAAGCACTTTACTACAGAGGTTAGGGCCCGAGCTAATTTAAATTTTGAGGGACTTGAATTCCCAGTAAAAATCAATGACATCCGCAAGTTTGAGCGCAACAACCCGGGGGTGAGTGTTAACGTGTATGGTCTGGACAACAAGAAGCGGAGCAAGCAACAAAACAAAGAAGAACACTATGTCTTCCCGCTTCGCGTCGTGGATCAGGAGCTACCAAACCACTTCGATCTGTTGTTCCTAACAGATGAACGGACCACTCACTATGCATACATCGCAGACTTCGAGAGGTTAGTTTCCAGCCAGCTGACACGTCGCGGCCATCGTTTGTTCATTTGCAGGAGATGTTTCGCACATTTCGACAACCGACCGAACAAACTGGGTCTCACTGGAGCTGAACGGTTGGAGGAGCACAAGCGTTACTGCTCTTCGCATGATCCTCTGAGGACCGATTTGTCTGAAGATAAAGAGATTAGGTTTAAGCACATCGAGCGTACTCAAAAAGCACGATTCACTATATATGCGGATTTTGAGTGTGCGCTCGTACCGACTGAACCAAATCAACTTATTCATCCCACACCAACGTCTCTTCCACCAGCGTGGGATCCGGCCAATTCAAGAGGTGCTAATATAAATCACAACGAGAATGCGCCAAGTAATGTGAAGAAACTCCACACGCCATACTCGTACGCGTACTACATTCATGATAATCA
The DNA here is from genome assembly GCA_030545055.2 of Neoaliturus tenellus. Taxonomy (NCBI): domain Eukaryota; kingdom Metazoa; phylum Arthropoda; class Insecta; order Hemiptera; family Cicadellidae; genus Neoaliturus; species Neoaliturus tenellus. The sequence continues at coordinate 128,120,351 of CM061531.1, read as the reverse complement.
CAGGAATGTCAACGATGGTGATTGTGACGACATTGATCCGACTAGCAACACATATTCAAAATTGAGACTCTACAGAGGTGAGAATGCCTCTGAACACTTTATAAACGCAGTACGCGATGACGTAAAGAAGATTGGAGAAGTTTTGGATGCACGTCACAGACCCGGGGACCGAAAGCAGGAAACTATAAACATCTATTTCCATAATTTATCAAACTATGATGCGCATTTCATAGTTAGAGAACTGGGTATCGACAAAGGTGATGTAGAAGTACTCGCCAACACGGAAGAAAAGTACATTACATTTTCAAAACGATTTAAATATCCTGGTCGACATAGTAACATCAAGCTACAGTTTGTCGATTCGTATCGTCTGATGGCGAAATCATTAGCGACTCTCGCGTCCATACTACCTGATGACAAAATGAAAATCATGAAAGCTAGATACCCGGACAATGACGATTTCCGACTATTACGTAGGAAAGGAGTCTTCCCCTATGAATACATCACTTCACAGGATGTTCTGAACGAGGATCTACTTCCACCTAAAGAAGCCTTCGGAGATGAAGTAACTGATGTTGATTATGAACATGCACAACAAGTGTGGCGTAAATTCAACTGTACCACGCTCGGTGAATACTCAGATGTATATTTACGAACCGATGTGCTACTATTAGCCGATGTGTTTGAGGAGTTCAGGGAGATGTGTCTAACACACTATCAGCTCGACCCTGCACATTATCTTACGCTTCCGTCGTACGCCTGGGATGTCATGCTGTACAAAACTGGTGTGGTACTCGAAACCCTTCAAGATGTGGATCAATATGTATTTTTTGAGAAGGGTATTCGAGGTGGTCTGACTCAATGTGTAACTCGGCACGTCATCGCCAATAATAAATACACTAGAGGACGCGGTGACCGAAACGGCCATTGCGCATCGACGAGTGGAGATTCCGTAGAGAGTGATAATGATACATTTTTAATGTATTATGACGCTAACAACCTCTACGGATGGGCCATGTCGGAACCACTTCCGTACAAAGATTTTGAATGGCTAACACAGCAGGAAATTGACGCATTAGACATCTCGAACATACCGGCGGAAGGCGAGTACGGGTACGTATTGGAAGTAGACTTGGAGTACCCGAAAGACCAAGGTCTACATGATAAACACAGAGACTTGCCCTTCTGTCCAGAAGTTCGAAAATCACCAGCGTATCAACTCCCATACACATCGGAGCAAGTAATCAACAGCGGTGCTGGATCATCTAAGAAATTAATGGCCACCCTGACGGATAAGGAGGAATATGTAATCCACTATCGCTACCTTCAACAGGCGTTAGAGAATGGACTACGTGTTCGTCGAATCCACAGAGTTCTACGTTTCAAACAGTCACCGTGGTTGAAACCGTACGTGACGCTAAATACTGAGTTAAGACAGCAGGCCAACAATAAATTTGAAGTGGAGATGTTCAAATTGATGGTTAATGCAGTATACGGTATGAGTCTCCAGAATGTGAGAAAACACCTAAACGTAAAACTAGTCACATCCCATAAAATGTATACTAAGCATGTAGCTAAGGCGAATTTCAATGATCGTGTTTGGTACAATGAAAACCTAGCATTGCTACATATGGCCAAAGTGCGAGTCGTACTGGACAAGCCTGTATACGCGGGAATGTGCATTCTGGACCATAGTAAACGATGGATGTACGGTTTCCACTATGACATGGTAGAGCGGTACGGTATCGAAAGGATTAGAATGGTCTACATGGACACCGATGGGATAGTCTACGCGATCCGTACCAGAGACGTCTACCGTGACATGTTGACACACCTTGACGATTTCGACACAAGTAACTATCCCAGGACCCACGTTTGTTATGACGGACGGAACGCAAGGGTGTTGGGAAAGTTTAAAGATGAAGCCGGAGGAGTAGCCATCGAAATGTTTGTCGGATTGATGGCAAAACTCTACTGTATGACATTCGGTAGGTGTACTTGTAATAATGAAATTGATGGAGATGATTGCATCGCGCCTCCCCCCATCAAACGAGCGAAGGGTGTTAATCGTGCCGTCGCTCTGCGTGATCTAACCGTACAAGATTACATCGATTGTCTTCATAACAGAACGACAAAGAGTACGGAAAATCAACGCTTTCAAAGTAAATACCATATGATTTACTCAGTGGTAGTGAGAAAAAGATCTCTGGCTCCGTTTGATGACAAACGATACGTGATGCCGGAGGACGGAATAAACACTCTTCCGTGGGGGCACTATGCAATACCACCAAGAGCACCACCGCTACCTCCAGCTCTGCCTGCACCGATGGACGTAGACGAATACACAATTTAATTTATGTCGCATGAGTGTGATCGTTTAGGCGCTGTTTGGATATTAGGAATGTTTTGGACTGTGATGAACTGTGATATGAACATTTATTCTGTTGTCTTTTTATAAATGTCATGATTTTTGGATAATGTATAAAGTTTCTATTTTGCTGATTCATTTTTCAATACACTTGATGTTAGTTTTAAGATTGTTTCAATAAATCTGACAGTTTGTATTGACATACTTGTTTTCATTTTCCAGTTTTGCACATAGTGTTAAGATCATTCACTGTCAGACTCTTTGCTTTTTTTAAAAATACTAAATATATCAAACTCTTTTCAATTTGAAAGTAAAATATAAATGATGAGTCTACACAGAGGTGTACAAATACTAAACTATCAGACTCTTTTGAAAGTAAAATAGCAATCTACTAGACTCTTTTGTCTTTGAAAGTAAACATGTAATGTCGAGTCTGCACAATGGTTAAACGAAAGTGCTCTTTTCAATTTGAAGTGTAAAACTTTTACAAGCTATGTCAAAGATGTGCGATGACTAAACTAACAGACTCTTTTGACTTTGAAAGTGAATTACTAGACTGTTTTGTCTTTGATAGTAAACGTAATGTCGAGTCTGCAGGAAGGTTAAACTAACAGACTTTGAAAACTTTTACAAATGCACTTTTGACTTTGAAATAGTGAGTCCCTTCAAAAGTGAAACTTACATACGAATTAAAAAAGAAAAATGTTTGTTAAGTGCTAATTTTTATTACAAGAAAAGAAATATCTTAACATACAAGAGAAATATTGTTTTACAATCCAACCAATAGATGTGAATAGAAAACAATAGTAGTGTTAATACAATTGAGTGAAAACTTCTGATCATCGCATCAATGTGAGCAGTAGAAGAGTCGTCGAGGAGCTGCACAGAGTCAGTTGTCTCACGAGCGGAAGTCCCAGAGACAGTAGAAGATTACTGTTAAACCTTAAAACCTTAGTTTCAGTAATGCTTGTAAGTACAGAAAAGAAAAAGCATACGTAAATTAATTGAAATGAAACAAAATCAGGAAAAAGAAAAATAGCTATGAAACACAATGTGTCATGTGCAAAAGTTAAAGTGAAAATAATGTTCAATATGAAAGTATATGCAACAAATGTTAAAAAGAGTTGCATGCTATTAAGGTAATCATATTAAAAGATTCTAGTTCTTTATTATTCAATATGAAAAGTACATGCACCAAATGTTTAAAGAGTTTCATTACACCTCTTGATCTATATGTCTCCAAAACACACTACTTTTTCCCCACCGTTGCCCCACCACTGCCCCACCACCGTCCCCACCATCGGCCACGACACCGTAAAAATAATAATAACCGGCCGAATGCCCCTACTATTTTAGATTCGCCGCGGATTGCCGCGGATTTGCCATACAACAAATGTTAAAAAGAGTTGTATTACTATTCATGACTTATAGCAGCACTGGCCGAATGCCTCTACTATTTTGGATTGCCGCGGATTCGCCGCGGATTGCCGCGGATTTGTCATACAACAAATGTTAAAGAGTTGTATTACTATTCATGACTCATAGCAGCACTGGCCGAATGCCTCTACTATTTTGGATTGCCGCGGATTTGCCGCGGATTGCCGCGGATTTGCCGCGGATTGCCGCGGATTTGCCGCGGATTGCCGCGGATTGCCGCGGATTTAGCAAAAAAAAAAAAAAAAAAAAATGGACCAGTTGTACCAAAGTCCTCTACTGTTCCGCCGTGGGCGGTCTCGGGGGGGGGGGGGGGGGGCTCGCCGCCGGTGGTCCTCGGGGGGGGGGGGGGGGCTCGCCGCCGGTGGTCCTCGGGGGGGGGGGGGGTCGGCTCCTCCTGCTCCTCCTGACAGTCTTCGGCCAAAGACCCCTACTCATTTGATTCCTCAAATGAAGATGTTTTTGACTTTGACTTTACTTGACATTACTAACCATCGACCACTGTGTGTACAGCGAGACGTGCGAACAAGGGATGAGGCAGTCAGAAGCAAAAATGATGATGACAAGGTGACTAACCAGCGACCACGGTGTGTACAGCGAGGTGTGTGAACATGGGATGAAGCAATCAGAAACCATAATGATGATGACAAGGTGACTAACCAGCGACCTCGGTGTGTACTGCGAGGTGTGCGAACATGGGATGAAGCAATCAGAAACCATAATGATGATGATAAGGTGACTAACCAGCGACCACGGTGTGTACTGCGAGGTGTGCGAACATGGCATGAAGCAATCAGAAACCATAATGATGATGACAAGGTGACTAACCAGCGACCTCGGTGTGTACTGCGAGGTGTGCGAACATGGGATGAAGCAATCAGAAACCATAATGATGATGATAAGGTGACTAACCAGCGACCACGGTGTATACTGCGAGATGTGCAAACATGGCATGAAGCAATCAGAAACCATAATGATGATGACAAGGTGACTAACCAGCGACCTCGGTGTGTACTGCGAGGTGTGCGAACATGGGATGAAGCAATCAGAAACCATAATGATGATGACAAGGTGACTAACCAGCGACCACGGTGTATACTGCGAGATGTGCAAACATGGCATGAAGCGATCAGAAACCATAATGATGATGACAAGGTGACTAACCAGCGACCACGGTGTATACTGCGAGATGTGCAAACATGGCATGAAGCAATCAGAAACCATAATGATGATGACAAGGTGACTAACCAGCGACCACGGTGTATACTGCGAGATGTGCAAACATGGCATGAAGCAATCAGAAGCAACAATGATGATGACAAGGTGACTAACCAGCGACCACGGTGTGTACTGCGAGGTGTGCGAACATGGTTTTAGCAGTCAGAAGCAACAACGATGATGATAAGGTGACTAACCAGCGACCACGGTGTGTACAGCGAGGTGTGCGAACATGGGATGAAGCAATCAGAAACCATAATGATGATGACAAGGTGACTAACCAGCGACCTCGGTGTGTACTGCGAGGTGTGCGAACATGGGATGAAGCAATCAGAAACCATAATGATGATGACAAGGTGACTAACCAGCGACCTCGGTGTGTACTGCGAGGTGTGCGAACATGGGATGAAGCAATCAGAAACCATAATGATGATGACAAGGTGACTAACCAGCGACCTCGGTGTGTACTGCGAGGTGTGCGAACATGGGATGAAGCAAGCAGAAACCATAATGATGATGACAAGGTGACTAACCAGCGACCTCGGTGTGTACTGCGAGGTGTGCGAACATGGCATGAAGCAATCAGAAGCAACAATGATGATGACAAGGTGACTAACCAGCGACCACGGTGTGTACTGCGAGGTGTGCGAACATGGTTTTAGCAGTCAGAAGCAACAACGATGATGATAAGGTGACTAACCAGCGACCACGGTGTGTACTGCGAGGTGTGCGAATATGGCATGAAGCAGTCAGAAGCAACAATGATGATGATAAGGTGACTAACCAGCGACCACGGTGTGTACTGCGAGGTGTGCGAATATGGCATGAAGCAGTCAGAAGCAACAATGATGATGATAAGGTGACTAACCAGCGACCACGGTGTGTACTGCGAGATGTGCAAACATGGCATGAAGCAGTCAGAAGCAACAATGATGATGATAAGGTGACTAACCAGCGACCTCGGTGTGTACTGCGAGATGTGCAAACATGGCATGAAGCAGTCAGAAGCAACAATGATGATGACAAGGTGACTAACCAGCGACCACGGTGTGTACTGCGAGGTGTGCGAATATGGCATGAAGCAGTCAGAAGCAACAATGATGATGACAAGGTGACTAACCAGCGACCTCGGTGTGTACTGCGAGATGTGCAAACATGGCATGAAGCAGTCAGAAGCAACAATGATGATGACAAGGTGACTAACCAGCGACCTCGGTGTGTACTGCGAGATGTGCAAACATGGCATGAAGCAGTCAGAAGCAACAATGATGATGACAAGGTGACTAACCAGCGACCACGGTGTGTACTGCGAGGTGTGCGAATATGGCATGAAGCAGTCAGAAGCAACAATGATGATGACAAGGTGACTAACCAGCGACCTCGGTGTGTACTGCGAGGTGTGCAAACATGGCATGAAGCAGTCAGAAGCAACAATGATGATGACAAGGTGACTAACCAGCGACCTCGGTGTGTACTGCGAGATGTGCAAACATGGCATGAAGCAGTCAGAAGCAACAATGATGATGACAAGGTTACTAACCAGCGACCTCGGTGTGTACTGCGAGATGTGCAAACATGGCATGAAGCAGTCAGAAGCAACAATGATGATGACAAGGTGACTAACCAGCGACCTCGGTGTGTACTGCGAGGTGTGCGAACATGGCATGAAGCAGTCAGAATCCACAATGATGATGACAAGGTGACTAACCAGCGACCACGGTGTGTACTGCGAGTTGTGCGAACATGGGATGAAGCAGTCAGAAACCATAATGATGATGATAAGGTGACTAACCAGCGACCACGGTGTGTACTGCGTGTTGTGCGAACATGGGATGAAGCAGTCAGAAACCATAATGATGATGACAAGGTGACTAACCAGCGACCACGGTGTGTACTGCGAGGTGTGCGAACATGGCATGAAGCAGTCAGAAGCAACAATGATGATGACAAGGTGACTAACCAGCGACCACGGTAGCGACCACGGTGTGTACTGCGAGTTGTGCGAACATGGGATGAAGCAGTCAGAAACCATAATGATGATGATAAGGTGACTAACCAGCGACCACGGTGTGTACTGCGTGTTGTGCGAACATGGGATGAAGCAGTCAGAAACCATAATGATGATGACAAGGTGACTAACCAGCGACCACGGTGTGTACTGCGAGGTGTGCGAACATGGCATGAAGCAGTCAGAAGCAACAATGATGATGACAAGGTGACTAACCAGCGACCACGGTGTGTACTGCGAGGTGTGCGAACATGGCATGAAGCAGTCAGAAGCAACAATGATGATGACAAGGTGACTAACCAGCGACCACGGTGTGTACTGCGAGGTGTGCGAACATGGCATGAAGCAGTCAGAAGCAACAATGATGATGACAAGGTGACTAACCAGCGACCACGGTGTGTACTGCGAGATGTGCGAACATGGCATGAAGCAGTCAGAAGCAACAATGATGATGACAAGGTGACTAACCAGCGACCACGGTGTGTACTGCGAGGTGTATGATAACCGGGGTCGAAGACAATACACCGAGTAGTTGTCATGCTAATGTGATACAGCGCGATATCATTTGTGTGATGTTCGGTGTCGGGCTATTGAGTCGTTTAACGGCGTTACATCCTAAATATATACTCCCGCATGGGTAACTCACTGATGTACATAAAAGTTTGGACGGATCCGTTCAAGCTAGAGACTTGAAATTTGGCATTCTATTAGCTGACACCATTTACATTCATAAAAAATTCTAAAAACTAGCAATTTTTCACTTTTAATCTATAAAAAAAGTAAAAAATATAGATTTGTCGGTAATGTAGTTCAGCCGTGTTAGAGTATATCACCGTGTGACGGTATCGTAGATCACTTTGCAGGTTTAGTTCTCGCTTGTGTTTAAATGATCTCTTTCAACTACACCCTTGTTTGAAACAAACTTACTATTCATACATTATTACATGAGTTGTCATGTAACTGATATTTACAGTAGTGTTTTTTGGAAGTTTTAATTGCGGGACCACGTTAGCCTACTAGAAATGAGAACTTAAATTAGTTTTCCGCCATTGCGGCCAAAACGGCTGGCCCTAAACATACCTTACACAATCACAACGAACATCTCTTATTTTACTACCACTTTGTTTAAATTATACATAAGTCGATATACAGAGCTTGAAGAAGGGAATTTTTCCTAATTTCAAGGGTTTTTATTGATCCACTGCGAAACATTTTATTTAGTTTAGCTGCATGTAGCTGAATTTGGCGTTTTGCTTCCCCACAAGCTTGAAGTTTTGTATTAACTTAGCTTGACAGTGATGTCAAAATTAAATTCATAGTATTTAGAAGTGTAACTCTCTTAAAAAATTGAACTACAAAGAATTCATAATTATTTTCAGCTAATATTATGTGTTACCTTGTTTATTTATGTGGGTGGTTTACCAAATGTAGACGTTACATTTAATAACGACTGTAATATTATTTAGTTCCTTCAATATTGCACATGCACATATCTTGGACGGCACCGATATCAATAAAAGTACCAAACATTAAAAATAATTGTGATGAATGCCAGAATTAAGTATTTTTATTTTGCCTGTTAGGCGAAACTGGTTGTTTTACAATTGACTGTTATTCAACTGATTGTTTTGAATATTTTGTTACTTAGTGATGTTTTACATTGTTCGTTACTTACTGACCTAATACTTTGGCCTCCAACTACTAGAGGTAGATTTGAAATTTGTAACTAATATTTTAAATACTTTCGCCAGTAATCATAGTAATATTGCATTTTATATAAGCTTGAAGTTTTGTATTAACTTAGCTTGACAGTGATATTAATGGAAATTGAATATATTTAGAAGTTAACACTCTAAAAATATTGAAATATTGAGCTTAAAAAAATTATAATTAATACCTGCTAATACTCGTATTATGTGTTTTTCTTTATAACCTGTTCACTATGAACGAATTACTCTATTACATAGATTGTTTGTGAATTAGTAACATAAATCGAAGTTATTAACATTGCACTTTTTTTAGTATCCCAAATCGTTATTTTAAGACCGTGTTGCAACTATTATTATTACTAAATTTGATATTCTGCAACTTGTTAATAGGTCTAGCATACATTGTATCTGAATTTCGAATTTTGCATTCACTGAACTTAATATCCCTGTAATTTCTACAGGATTTAAGAGTAGTAACTAGAATACGGTAATTATTCTAAAATTATTATTTCATAACAAACATTTTTATTTTTTAACGAATAGTAATTTTGTAAATAGTCTTTGGCGGGTTCCAAACCGTTTGTTCATGTTTTCCTATTTTTGGTTTTTGTGAAATCATTTATTTATTCATTGATCTAAAAAATAGTTTATTTAGCTTAGTCATTCTACATTTTCATCTATTATATCTAGTTTATTTTTTCAATTATTTTATATTATTAATTTTAACTATATTATGGTGCGCTATACGAAGCTTGTGCGAATATTTTTAACATATTATTTTAGTACTGTAAATGATTTTGCGGCAGTAACGCCTGAAAAGATTTTAGGTCTCATTACGTTTTCTAGACTTTTAGTTTACTCATGCTGGAAAATTTCTTGTAGGTTTTCGCTCGAAAAATTACCTAATACAGTAACTATAACTCTTACTATTTGTATGCTGTCCCTCTATCTGGATCCCTAGATGGAATATAGTACTCAGTTGATATTTCTGGCACAGTTTTAATTTGAAGAGTGATGTCCCACACGTGTGTCTTTCCTTCTTTTACCTATTTGCTGTTGTCCAATCAGGCTGAGATTTTAGTTTGGGAAACGATTGAATTGAACGTATCAAGTTATTGAACGATTGAACTTTTCTCAGCTGGGACATTACCTTCGCTATCGTTTACCCAATTCCGACGCTTTTCCCTTTTAAACCATTTACATATCTGATTACCTATCAGGCTGAAAATATTATAATAACCCACTGAATCATATTTAAATAAACTAAAATGTATTTCTTTCGCTGTCACTTTGTTCGTTAAACTTTCTCAATTCAGTGCTCTCACCTAAAATCTCGATTACTTCAATTATTGTCATAATTTAAAACTATTCAACGCAACTTCATTATTATAGTGAATATTACCCTGTGATTTATTAAATACTACGAGAGCTCTATTTTTATTAATTTTCTTAACCATGATATTTAATATTTAAAGTTGTACATTGCTGATTTTGTAGGATTAATTTATCATCGTTTCTTTACAATGTAAAATATGGTTCCTGAATTTCTTGGCAACCCTGTGGCGAAACTGAAGCATCATAGCCTACACTAAATATTTTTTATTACAAATGTCTTTCTTTTGTCCTATTTTTCTTCTATTACAAGCAGCGATCCTCCATCAAAAATTATAATTTTATTCCACTTTCATAATTTCAGAATACACCTATTACCTAAATCATGTGCAATCATAATCGTATCTCCAAATTTAACACAACAATTTTTAAGGATGACTATTTACAGAGTTCATTAACATTTCACAACCCCATTATATTTTTTTTACGAATCAAGGGGAACTAGGGAGTGGGATTATACCATGAGCCGTGGGCAATTTTCAAAGCTTATTACTATTAATTGTGAGTAGTGTGTATTTGCCGCTTCTGTTAACAGTCATGGCTGTCCAGTACTTGGTAGAATTAGCCTGATTAATACTAGAGCCATTATATTACTTTACGAATTTAAGCAAACCCCTAAGGGGGCATGGGGGCGGAGCCCCCATCGAGCCGTAGGCGAGTTCTCACTATACAGTGACAGGAGCATTGCTAGCTTTCTCTCATTTGTATAGGACTTTTCAAAACGTTTTGGTGTTCTAGCAAAATACTTTAAGTTACAAAAGGCACAATAGTGTTCTACTAACACCATGCCGTTTAAAAACATCGCCCCTTCGTCTTTAACATTGTTGATATCGTCGCTTGGTCAACTCAAAACTAATAATAAATAATAAATATCTTTATTGCCGTAAAAATATACAGTTGTTACATTGTGTAGCAAGCGTCATGTTATAAATAACAATAAATATATTTGTCATCGCACAAAAACATACACGTCATTTCATAGTATAAAAATAAAACTGAAACAGGTCAAATTTTTATACAAAAATCAAACATACGGCAGTCAAAAATATGAAGATTAAATTTAAAAAAAATTACAATATATATATTTAATGTAACTAGTATACGTGTTGCTCGAAATCGAGCAATTTATTTTATTACGATATAAATGTTACTTTTAGCTCTAAATCAATGACATCCGACCAATCCAATATTGTGAATATCTTTAATCACCAAAACTATACTTTTACAGCTGATTATTAGCAGATGTTTAAAATGCTTTATTCAATCCCAATGTTATTTAAATGGGAAATTTTGAAATTTCAATTGTGGATAGCGCCTTTATTTTCAGTCCGATACTCATCAGTTTTTGGCGGAAACAACTACAGTCCAAGCCCTATCCAACAACACCAAAAACTTGAAAATCTGTTGATAATTGTAGAAGGTGTTCTCAAGACAAAAAAACCCTTAGCGTATTAAATAAGTATAGATTACTCGGTAATGTTAAAGGGCAAATAAAGATGTTTGGGTACAGGGAAACTATACTTTATTTTGGGCCAAATCGTTGCTGTGTTGATGGGAGGATGTCACTATTCATCCGATAAAACAAATGATGCGGAATCCGTGTGGCTGTCCCACGATTATTTGCTGAAATTGAGTCATCGTTGAAGATTTAAACATTTAAACAGTCATTCGAGAATTTAGATATCAACCATCATTGCGCCAGAATGGAATTCCAAAGGTTATCATGTGACTAACAACTCATAATACTCGCGATAAGGAAACTTAAGAAGTAGCGGAGATAAGTGGGAAAACACTCGAAGACGAGTTGTTGTTCCAAATTATGTGTAAAAACTGTGAAGGCCTACTGTTTATTGTGCTAGAGCTGAGCAACTTCACACAATAACAGGGTGGCCACTCAAACTTGATTTCTCAATTCCCGGCTCTTTCCCGGTTTTTTCCGGTTTTTTTCAGTCTGATTCCCGGCCGTTTCAAACGCCAAATCTTCCGAAAATATGATATTGTTGTATTGCCTGGGGTGGTCTCAAGTTTTATATTACAGTATAATCAAGATTTATATTCACAAAGAGCTCCCGTTCATTCAAAATGGTGATTAGTCTGAACGATTTCTTCATAGATAGAAAATAAATTAAAAGTAAAATGAGGAAAAATTACAGAATATAATCACGGATTGCAGGATTTATAATTTTTAACCAAAAATAGTTTATATTTTTACTATGAAAACCATGTCAACGTCATTAAATTTGATGAATGTGAAAAAGAAAACTCTATAAAACCTTAATAACTAGAAGATTATAAATAAAATGTACTGGGAGTAGGCCTAGAGGCATTGGCTTTGACGAAGAGGTAACGGGAGTAGAGGAAGGGTCCGCGTCGCCATTGGATGACTCATTCTCACGTATTGTATCAAAAATTGTTGTTGAGCCACGGAAACAGTACCTTCCTTCTCAACAGTTTGGAAAAGAGTCGAGTCATTTTAATTGCGATGCCGTTGCAGTTAATCATAATAAATAACTTAATCAAATAAATCAACTGTTAATACTGTTATTTGATTTATTAATTAATACAATAAAGCAGAGAAATACGGCAATTTATACACGAGTGGTCAGGGTGGTGAGGGGTGAAGTGGGGCGGGACGAGACGAACGACGTAATAGGAAATGACCTTGACAGACGAAACACACACACACACACACACACACACACACACACACACACACACACACACACACACACACACACACACACACACACACACACACACACACACACACACACACACACACACACACACACACACACACACACACACACACACACACACACACACACACACACACACACACACACACACACACACACACACACACACACACACACACACACACACACACACACACACACACACACACACACACACACACACACACACACACACACACACACACACACACACACACACACACACACACACACACACACACACACACACACACACACACACACACACACACACACACACACACACACACACACACACACACACACACACACACACACACACACACACACACACAACACACACACACACACACACACACACACACACACACACACACACACACACACACACACACACACACACACACACACACACACACACACACACACACACACACACACACACACACACACACACACACACACACACACACACACACACACACACACACACACACACACACACACACACACACACACACACACACACACACACACACACACACACACACACACACACACACACACACAACAACAGGCAATTTACCCTGTCCCCTTGACAGGTGAGGGCTCCGGGTTCCCATTAGCATAACAATAGAGAAGAGACCGTATTAGTTTTTTGTCCAATTCAATGTTCAGTCAACTGGAAGAGCTGTTTACTGTAGTTTGGTGGCTAAAACTTAATGAATTTATAATTCACCCAAAAATCCTCATATTAATAATTAAAACTATTTTATTTCATGTTATACTTTTTAAATTTTTAATGACCAAAAAATGACCTTCTGGGCGGATAAAATCTGGTATTTTACAAAACAAGTAATCTTTTTTGCTGCTTGGGCTCGGGTCGGCTTGAACTCGAATATTTTATTACCAGCTCGGCTCGGCTTGACCAGAAAAATCACAATTCACAAACCCCTATGGGGACCGAAATGAACACAGGCTTTAGTATTATAAAAAAAGTGACATTAAAAACCACATACTTTGAATGACTCTTAACCACATATTTGTTGTAAATATATATCTCAATAGAACGTCATGAAACGGACAATTTCTTAAAATAATTACTTTAACTTATGTAAGTTGTTCATTTGTAATCTCGGTTTAATTTCATTGATAATGTCATCAAACACGATGTTTTATCATGATAATATATATTGAAAACACTTGTGTTCAATAAAACCAAAACTCATGGGTTTACCAAAATCATGGGCCTTTGTTATTTTTCTCAGATTTTACCGCCTATTATAAATATTCCACTTTTAATTAAGATATTAAATTATTTATTTATAAAACTTCATGATTCTGTATTGGCGCTATTATTAGTATACAGGCACCGCGCCGGCGCGCGGGTAGGGATTCTGGTTCAGGCACTTGTGAGTGTGCGTGCGTCGTCAACGGAACAATAGACCGTCCAATTTCATCGTTGTGTTTTCTTCATTCCTTATCTCCCTCGCTTCCGGCCAAAAATAACCACCTGTCGAAGCTTCAAATTACATTTCAAACCACTTCGTCGTTTTCCTAGAACCCTGGATCTGCTCCTTTTTCACTCATTCTCTTAATCTTCACGTTGACTGATATAAAAAAAATAAAGTAAATAAGAAATGACCATTTTCTATTCTTCGTTATTGTTAAAACCGACAATCTGATAAACTAAATTCCGACCGATTTCGTGTATTAGAAAAGGCCGATTTTCACGATTTTATATAGAAATCCCCGGCTTATTCCCGGTTTTCCCGGATTCCCGGTTGAGTGGCCACCCTGAATAAACAAAAGCAGTCTGTTTGGGCGGCTGTATGTACACATAATAAGGGGTCAAAACTTAGCAAGGGAGAAATAGAATTTGATCAGGTTTGAGGCAGGTCATATCCAACTCCAACTTCTTGGAAAATATTTACTTAGCGGTTGAACAGATAAAACGGCCTGGGGCGGGGAGGGCTAGATCTTATATGTTCATACTCTAAAACATGCAAAGTTTGTACGGGCAAAATTTTTTCTGCCCCAAGAACTTTTTTGTGAAAATGGGGGTTTTTGGCACGATAAATCGATTGGAGTTGGTCCCAATGGCAGGGAAAAATCCGTTTTTCGTGAGAGAGCCCTTCAAAGGCCCCACGTTATCCTTATGAAGATTTTTTTGCAGTTAATAAATTGAATAAAAATCAGCTGATAATTGCATATTATCAACGAATGTGGTTAAATTAAACCTGTGATTCAACAAATTTATTTCAAAGGGCAGCACCCACTGACCTGGCGAGTGAGCGAAGCGAACGAGATCGTCTCAAAAGGAAGAGGGTGAGTAAGTGGGCATACGAACTTTGTCTAAGAAAGAAGAGTGTTGCTTAATAATTTTACTGAGCATAAGCTCGGTCCCCCTAGTACTATTTAACAACAATCACCATACCCGCCCAGTTTTATTTGCGAAACTGTTCAAACTTTTTGATCCCTGCATTTCCAAGGTGCATGGAGAACAGGGGTATAGAATACCAAACAAAATCAACAGATGCTCACACAAACATTTTGCAAAGTTATTACGCAGCGAGGGAGAATCCTTTGATGTTTAAAATAATTTTCTGTGTCCATGGTTATTAAATTAGGCAGTTAGCCCTTAACAAATAAACATGTTAAGTATTAATAAGTAGCCGATAGCCCATCAAAAGTGATGGATAGTATTTAAGATGTGTTATGCATTAAATTTATTTATTATTTAGCACCCTTATTTATTTACGAAATAATATAAATTTAAATATGGATTAATTCAAACTGGTCCTGATGTCCATTCGTATAACACTAGACACCGGAACGAACATAGGCAAACAGATCATACGAGTAGATTAGCAATTTCAGCTACACTTCCTAAAAATCTTGGTCCTAAATTATATAATAAGCTGCCAGTGACAATAAGAGAACATCAAACTGATTAATCATTTAAAAATAATCTTAAAAAATATCTCCTGGAGAAAGCTGTTTACTCGGTTGAAGAGTTTTTAGAATCTAAAAAAAGGTTTTGTTAAAATGCTTATTTATTTTATTTTATGATTTTAAGATTTCTTTTCTTTCGTGGTATTACGTATGGCAGAAAGTATTATTGTCAGAAATAACATTTATAATACAATACTCTATTGTCCACTACAAATAAAGAATTTTTAATTTTAAAAAACTAAAGTGTTATGATTTATATTGGTTACAGAGTTTCCTGAAAATCCTGACAGTTTATTTGGTGAATCTTACCTTGGTTGTGGTAATTATCTTGCGCTTTTTGTTTTCTCACGGTTTTGATTATGATTTTGAAAATTTAGGGTGGTTAGTTAAATAATGATTAATGTTATAATAGTAATATCAGCAGTCTTAATAATCCTTTTCATTTATACTGTATACATTTATATAAATACAATATAGGGTATATGAATTTCACGGTCTTAGAAGAACCTAAAGTCATAGAAGCACACTCCCGTAAGGAGTACGTTTGACCACAGAGTAAAGAAGCTTAAAGGTTCCTTACTCTGTGGTTTGACATATAGTGGTATAGTTGTGCAAATAAGCATCCAACATGTACTTTTACAGTAGAGGGAAACTAGTTGGCTTTAGATCTTTATATGATTTTAGTTCGTCTGGCATACGAAAAATCACCATCACACGTAAAATGTACACAAAACCAAGGCAGCAATACAGCATGAGGACCAATTGAAAATGCAGTTTTTATTGCTGCCTAAACACGTAGATTAGAATATTGTACCTTGTACATGTCAAGGTACAAGAAAGAGAGGAGAATACAGTTTTCATTCAACAAAAAAGAGAGAGAAAAAACTAGGACAAACTGATGAATTACCACTAGACAAGAAGAAAAATTTCATTTAAGTATATATGTTTTACAGAACCACACAACCACACGTTGCTAGCTGCTTTAAAAAAATATAAGAAAAAACTTAAAACGTAGAAAGAACTTGTGGTGTAATGGTGCGCGCCGAGAGAGCTCGGGGCACACTCACATTTCACAGAAAGTGGTAACAATTGGCGGCGCTGCGGGGAAAGTAGCGGACTCGAGACGAAAGAGTCGATTGTTGTGTTGTATATTGTCATCATCATCATCATCATCATAACTCAGCACCGATCCGTCGATCAGATCAGCAGCCAAGATAACTGAGGGTAAGGTCCAGTTGGACATAAATTATTTTCAAACCCCACATGAAAATTGTTAACCAGGATCTGATCCAATTGTGATACATTTACTGATCAGGACATAATACATATTTGACATACACCCCGTAGGATTTTATATAATCTGATGATCTGGGCGTCATAAAAAAATTGTATGAAGTACAGTAACTAGTAAAATGTCCCAACAAAGAATAAACATTCTGATTGAGGTATTTTAGCGAATTTCCCATTGGGAATAAGCTATTACCATAGGTCTCATGGTAAGACCTAAGTCCGGGACCATGTTTCTTTTTCGTTTTTAGGTGCCCAGAGAACAAAAATAATAGTCATTAAAATTTATATATATATATATATATATATATATATATATATATATATATATATATGTGTGTGTGTGTGTGTGTGTGTCCCTAGACACGATAACTCTCGTAAAAAAGGTCCGATCGACACCAAATTTGGTAGAGATGTGTAATCCTACGTTTATTCGGATGAGTTTGTAAACCATACATATCGAATTATCGGAAGGGGTAGTTTTGGGGGGTTTTGTACCCCAAAAATGGATTTTTTGCATTTTTCATATGCAATTTTTAAAAATTTTAAATTTTTATTTTTACCATTGGATTTAGCTAAAAAAAATACACAATTTAGTATCTTGAAGCTTTGCTCTATCTCTATTGGTTACCGAGATATTAAAAAGTCTAAAGACAGTACGTTGTATTTTGAGGCTCCAATGTTAATCTTATGGAGAATAAGGATGTATTAATATTTCACTTATTAACCAATGTTTTTGGATGAAACTTGGCATTCAGCTTCATTTGGTTGAGATTCATCTATTTGTGGTAAAAAAATCTTGGTTTTTGTGCTTATCATGGCAGCAAACCTGCATACTCTTTTCCCATGTTAATCATATGGAGAATAGGCAAACTCCGTTAGCAATGGACAGATATTGATGAAACTTAGTACTTCATACTTAAACTTCATATGGTCGAAATAATTTTTTTATGCTAAAAACCTACTTTCAGTGTTCCCCATGGCAGCATACCTGCATACTCTTTCCCTACATTTATCATAAGGAGAATAGACATTTATTCCCCTATTTATGAGCTTGTGATGATATTTGGTTGACAGGTTTTTCTGGTCATAATTAAAACTACTAATTTTAAAAATTCGCTGAGTACGCAGGTCTGCTGCGACGGGGGTATTTATATATTGTAAGTTCTATGATGTTTAAAGAAAAACTTAAATTAATAACGTCTAAAAAGCTCACAATTTACTTGATTAAAAACTACTATCTTCACGTTTTACCCCAAAACTAGCCAACAACTGTCAAATATATCTATACTTATTTAATACGTTAATACGGTTTTTTGTCTTTAGAACTCCACCAACAATTTTCAACAGATTTTCTAGTTTTTGGTGAAGTTGGATAGGGCTTGGTCTGTAGTTGTTTCTGCAAAAAATTGATGAAAATCGGATTTAAAATAAGAGCGCTAACAAAAATTAAATTTGAAATTTTCCCATTAGAATAACATTGGGATTGAATAAAGCATTTTAAACATCTGTTACTGTACAGCTGTAAATGCGTGTAGTTTTTGGTGATTACTGATATTCACAATATGGATTGGTCGGATTTCGTTGATTTATAACTAAATGTAACTTTTGTACTGAATCAAAATATACTGCTCTATTTCGAGCAACAAGTTGATTAGTAATAGATATAATAAGGTAGGATTAACATACTCATTTTTAAAGCGCATTATTCATTTAGTTGGCAATAGTTATTATGATGTATTTACCTCATTATCACAACGCCTTAACAAATGGTATAATTTTGCATTGCTTCGCTAAAACCAGATAAGTTATATCCCCGTATCAGAAGCATTTCCTCCCATACATCTTTTGCTTGATACGTGCTTTACAGAAGATTATGTTTTCTAGTTAAAGATTTAGATTGTTTTGTATTACACTCTCCATAACAAAATAACGCACTTACCGTAGATAATTTAATATTTCCCACATTTAAAAAATAATTTTTAATAAAACGATGATAAATAAATGTATATTTGAATCTCACTAAAACAAACACAAGCGATAATGTAAATGTAATATACCACACAGAACGCCCACAGTAATAGATACCACGTTTCGATAGCGATTTCAATGCTCGCATTGTAGATTTATCTTTGCTTATAGATAAGTAAGCCACGCAAAATACAAACACGCACCCCTGCTCTATGGCATTTCGTGATATGATGACATAAAACTGACAGATAGCGGTATAAAGAAGTAGTCAATAATATCAACCCCGATTGATATACTAGCAGATGCGTTGTAGCAGTTACAGGTGGTACGAAAGTCAACGATTTTCGTTGATATACTAGTAGCTGCGTTGAAGCAGTACAGGTGGTACGAATGTCAAAGATTTTCGATTATATACTAGCAGCTGCGTTGTAGCAGTACAGGTGGTATGAAAGTCAACAATTTTCGTTGATATACTAATACTAGCAGCTGCGTTGTAGCAGTACAGGTGGTACGAAAGTCAACGATTTTCGTTGATATACAAGCAGCTGCGTTGCAGCTGTCACAGGTGGTACGAAAGTCAACGATTTTCGTTGATATACTAGCAGCTGTGTTGTAGCAGTACAGGTGGTACGAAAGTCAACGATTTTCGTTGATATACAAGCAGCTGCGTTGTAGCTGTCACAGGTGGTACGAAAGTCAACGATTTTCGTTGATATACAAGCAGCTGCGTTGTAGCAGTACAGGTGGTACGAAAGTCAACGATTTTCGTTGATATACTAGCAGCTGCGTTGTAGCAGTACAGGTGGTACGAAAGTCAACGATTTTCGTTGATATACAAGCAGCTGCGTTGTAGCTGTCACAGGTGGTACGAAAGTCAACGATTTTCGTTGATATACAAGCAGCTGCGTTGTAGCAGTACAGGTGGTACGAAAGTCAACGATTTTCGTTGATATACAAGCAGCTGCGTTGTAGCTGTCACAGGTGGTACGAAAGTCAACGATTTTCGTTGATATACAAGCAGCTGCGTTGTAGCTGTCACAGGTGGTACGAAAGTCAACGATTTTCGTTGATATGCAAGCAGCTGCGTTGTAGCTGTCACAGGTGGTACGAAAGTCAACGATTTTCGTTGATATACAAGCAGCTGCGTTGTAGCTGTCACAGGTGGTACGAAAGTCAACGATTTTCGTTGATATACTAGCAGCTGCGTTGTAGCAGTACAGGTGGTACGAAAGTCAACGATTTTCCCCTCCTAATATTCTGTATGTAGTCAAAGTTTTCACTCATGATGCAGTAGGCCTATACTAAATAGCAGTAAAGTTATGTTTTTTTGTTTTGTTTTTTTTTTTTTTTAATTAAAATTTCTATTTCTTAATTTAGCAACTTTTTACTGAGCGAGTTGCTGCGCCAATAGGTTTGGTGACAGCTTTCGGTATGGCAAACGCGGTTATTCGTTGAACCACAGAGTACAAAGCTTTCTTTCTAAAGGTTCCTTACTCTGTGGTTGAACTATCGACATACTCAGATATATTTTCTGCACGGGGTTCAAAATGATGAACTACATGACTTTTATAGACTCCGGAGATTGATAAAGTTATTAAAATATAAAAATAGCCTGAATAAAATTATTTGTTCTATTTCCGAACAAGAATTCTGCGGCGAAGTGGTGTGTTAATCGAATGAAAAGTGATGCCAGTTCAATGACCGGGACAACTGAGCAAGTCTGTAAGTAACAAGCGGCTGACGCGACCATCACGTACCGGCAAACAACGAGGGGGGAAGATGTCAACTGGCTGCAGCGGTTGTGTTGTGTCTCTGAGCCGCTGCCGCGCCGTCACGGCCATACCACGGCCAGGCGGGCCCGCCCCGCACGTGACAGAGGGGCGATGCGATTTATCTAACTCGTGACTCCACTCAAGTTTGCGATGGTAGAGTTGATTTCAAAAGAATAGATGCATCAATTCTTTAACTAGGCCTAGGTTTGATTGACCGATTGTTTTGCTTATGATTTGATTCTATCAAATCGTCTAAAGACTTAGTAGCATTAGCATAAGTAGATTTCAGTCCTGGAATTCCCTTAATAAATTGATTTGAACTTAGTCTCTTACTTTTTTCCTAAAAACCAGGGTTACCCACTAAAAAACCTCCTCTGCTCTTTAGGATTCTAACCTGGAATTTTTTATCGCATTAGTCAGGCTAGGGGCTCGCTCCTTATCCACCCAATCGGTCAAGGGATCTGGGCCACTTTGCGGTCCAAATCGGTTTTCTTTTCAAGGAGAATGCCCCAACCTCCAGTTGCCCACCAGTTGTTGGGAACAATCCCAACTGCCCCTCATCCTCCATAATATTTTCTCAGACCGTGTCCACCGAAAAAACAACGAGTTTTCTTATGGCCTCAAGGCGGGGCCTTTCCCAACGCGAACAGTGAAAGGTGTGTTCCGCGTCGTTGGGAAGTACAGTATACTGAATATTAATAAGATAATTAATCGTTTTTATCTACAGTTTTTTTGGTTCAGAATTCTGACTAAATACGAAATTGATTCTTTCAATCTTTAACCGCATAAAATTTATTCGATGTATTTTGTAAGGAAATTAATATAATTGTGAGACTCATCGCTCCTACTCAGTCAGGACAACACTCGTTGGTTCAGGACGGATAGGAATAGATTCGAGCTAATGATTATTTAATTGATTCTCCATATAATGGAATCGAAAGCATCGATTATATTTCAGGGACTATTCCCATCACTGTGGCGGGCTCGCACGAGACCGAGTTTAGTTATCTAACTGGTGACGTCTCAAAGTCCGCCTCCGGCGCCGAGCGAATATCACCAAACCAAGGGTTTGGCAATGGCAATAGGAAGAATAGCACGAACCAAGGCTAACTATGCACGAACGGCATGCTCAGTCATGCATCTTGGCGTGTGTATTTGTAGTGGTTTGCCTGAGTGACGGTTCAACCTCATGTAAGCTTATAGAAATTAAGGACTTTTAAATGTCATTGTTCACTTTATGTTTAGGTTTTTCCGCGGTTAAAAAAACCAAATTAACCCTCCTTTCATTTAATTGTCACTTTATTTTAGACAGAGAGGATCCAACTCTTTTCCTTTTAGCATGCAATGTAAATTATATTTGATTTGATAAAAAAACGCTAGTCTCAAGCGAATATGGAACGTTAACTGGGTAAACACACCATTATGACCATATTATTAGCTTTCAACTAAATCCAATAAATATTATAAAATAAAGGAGTTTAGGCATTGGGGTTAAATTTTATATTTTTTGATAAAACTGTCAAAGTCAAGAAAAATTTAAAAAAATATTTCAAATAGAGATATACTTAAGCAAACAATTTTTAACATGCCCTTCCACCACAGAACAACCAGAAACACAAAAGTACAAGGTACAGTAGTTATTAAATTAGGAAATTACTTCATGCTGCACAGATTGGTTTTAATAGATAAGCAAACAAATTACACGATTATTCTAAACAAACAAATTATCGGCCTGCCATGTGGAGCGATCAGGGACCAATTATTGGTCTGGCACACGACTACACTGACTAGACACTGTACAGTAGGCGCGGCAACAACAAAGCGGGACAATATCGCCAGTATGCAGAATTGTACCGACTACGACTACGACCTTCTCGATCTATTGAACTTATACTTCCAGTTTGAATTTTCGGTTTGAATTTAAACGGAACACATAGACACATGACGGCTGATCTTCATGAACAAGTTTGCTTTACTGCCAATGTTTAGTGCTTTATTCAAATAATGTTGCAAGTGTTATTATTGTTGATGTTATTCTGGCATGTTTACAGTATTTAAGTTTTTTGGTACATTTTTTTACTTTTTCATGTATATAAGAGTGCACAGTGCATGTATTATATCCTGCTCGATTTATTGTCTTTGTTTAATGTTATTTCCAAATTAATTGCATGTGTAATCTTGTTGATAAGCATTGCTAGGAATGTATAGGCCTATAGCGTTAATTTATTTACACTATATTAAGTAATTTATTTACACTGTTGTTATGTACGTAATAATTATATTTCCAATTGCTTACATTTGTATGATTTGCATGTGAGGTAATCAAATTATTTATTTGCACATTTATAGTCTTAGCTGCCACCTTGAATGATCTTCATGTATAGTAACTAAGTAATTTATTGGACATTCATCATACATGTAATGGTTTTGTACCTGTCATCTTGAATGATATGCATTTATACATTTTCTTGTAAAAATTGTGTTAACCTTATATATGAAATAAAGAACAGACTTTTGGCTAAAAGCTATAAATTACCAAAAACTAATAAAATTATCGTTAATTATAATAAACGGTTAATTTTACCGATATTATAAAACTATTAGTCTCAGTAAAGTTATTATCTAATAAGCGTTTAAATTCAATAACAACAATTAGAAGCAATATTCCGACCGAGGCCAAACAACAGATCATTTCAAAGCGATTCGGGTGGGATTATTGCCTCTAAACCATCCCTAGAGCAATGCCGATATCTTCTACTGTTTTCTCTCGTCTGAACCATCCCTAGAGCAATGCCGATATCTTCTACTGTTTTCTCTCGTCTGAACCATCCCTAGAGCAATGCCGATATCTTCTACTGTTTTCTCTCGTCTGAACCATCCCTAGAGCAATGCCGATATCTTCTACTGTTTTCTCTCGGATTTATCCTATCAAGATCCAACGACCGATAATCCAAGCTGGATCGGATCCTTTAGCGAAGTCGAAGCAAGCCAGTGTAATTTTATTGCGGTTTACCTTTTCTTTCATAATACTGTAGTTATTTCCAAGATTAAACAAAAACAATTACAATTAAAGATAACAATTAAGGCCGAGAATGTTTATCAATCCAAGGTCGACCACGATCAATTCTGCCCGCCTACTGAATTTATATAGAATAAAAATCATGGTCGTTAAATTGTTCTTTTTTTCTGGTTCGCCGTGAATATATAACGGCTACATGGCAGTGCAAAGGTAGCTAGGGATCAGTTTTTAAAGGGGAAAACTTTGCACGCGTACATTTATAAGATTTATTTTGCTTGTTTTGCATGCTCGTCCGACGAAACTTACGTTAAGGAGCTGCTATTTAAAGCCTTCGCTGAGAGAAGCATTATTTGAATAGTTTTATTAATACCGCCGCTGTCGTGTGTGGCGGCCAAGCGGCCGTGATGTTGACAATTAAGCTGATGGGTCTGACACACGAGCAGAACTGTACCTTGTACCGCTGCCAGAGTCCACACTCCCACAGTACTGTACAGGCGGCGGCGCAGTACAGGTACCTTCAATACCGTGCTCATTATGGCCTTTTGACCTTTAATTAATTCCAACCCCACTCATCGCACTCTACAGGAGTAGCGGCTAATTAGGAGGATTTCAGTTGAGGTGGTTAAGACTGGAGTTTAGTTCTGGATCGATTTACACTACCGTACCGTGCGCCACCGCGCTTTATACACTATCGGCTTACAAATTGATTGTGTTTTAAAACTGCTTGTACAAAATTAGCTTTTAAATTTAGGAAAGAATATACTGTATGTTAACCGTTATATTTCGGAAGTTTCATCATGGAAATTGAGAACGAAAAAAATATTGCGATTCTAACACATAAATTATTTTAGGAATTGTTCGCAATTATTTTCCTGACCTAAAACAATAAATTTACTAACAAAAACATACGATTAGAACAAATACTACTGTATTTTTTAAATATTTGACACTAAAACATCTTACTCTATACGAGAAATTATTTAGATGACTGAGTGTAGATCAAGACAAAAGAATCCGATAACGTAAGTAATATGAGCTGCACAAACCAAAATACGAGAATATTGTTAACAGCAAAGGGGGGGGGGTTCATTTTTAGGTTTTAATCAATAAATACTAGAAACGAAAGCCTACAATAGTTATTATGTTAGTCAGTTAACAAAACTCATCCAACTAATTAATCTCTGCATACATTACAATGCACCGTTAAGGTCTCGTTAAGGCCCTCGTTGCTGCACTTTACCCCCTCAACTCCTCAGCTCAGCTCCTCGATACCCAAATGTGATCGTATCTCTGTTCAACCTCTCACCACCCTACGACACGTAACGTAAAAGTACACTACAGTACAATGATGAGTTCGATCGATCGATAGAACTGACAACGCCCAATCGTCTTACACAAACGTTGTGTCGCTTGAAAACAATCGTATTTTATGACCTTCCATGTGTACCCGAAGTCATAACATGCGTGTTCGATTTTATTACTTTAAGTTTTATTCAACTGCTTCGACAACGTGTTCTCGACCAAAAACCAATTTGATTTTTTTTACATTTAAGGCTCTACGCGAATTCTCTTCGGCTTTTAACAGGAACCTTTAAGATTAGTTTACCTTTTTGGGTAAAGGCCCTAGAAATTACAATTATGTACGGGTGGTAAAAATAGTTAATGACATTCCTTGTAATTTGTGCTTGGAGGATCAAACTAGACCTAAAACGCCTTTAGAGACTTTAAATTACAGTGTCAGTTGATACGATTTAGATTTAATCCACATAAAATGAGATATAAATGACAGTGACAAAGGTAAGCTTACATTCGCTGTTCATCAGTCCATACCAGGCAATAGTTAGTTCAGTAGCATTATATTGATTGTAAGGTAAAACACTATAAAAATTCATATATACACCATTATTGCAAAATATTGCTTGCATGCTATTACAATTCATTGCAATAACTGTTGAGTGATAATACAGGGTGTTTCAAAACTCCCTACCAATATTTTAGGGCATTGTTCCTGGGTTAAAAACACATCTAAATATCATATTTAAATTGTCCGGAAGTCCGCCATTTTGTTTTTTACACATAATAATTTTTATTTCCGTAACGGATGGTTGTATTCAGATCATATTTGGTATAAATCTTTATCATACCAATGTACATTTCCAAGAAAAAATTTTTTTCCATTGTATATTTTCAAAATGGCGGCCATTTTAAATTTTCGAACTCAAATATCTCAAAATCGGTAAATTTTATAAAAAGTTTACAAGATACAAATAAGTTGCCAAATTAAATTACCTAAACAATGGTGCCAAGTTTGTAAGGATCTGACAACAAATAACGGAGTTATTGCGATTTTTCTTCACAAAAACATTGATTTTGCTGTTAAAATGGCCTCATTTGCTTTAAATTCAATGAAAAATCCATGTTTTTATGAAGAAAAATCGAAATAACTCCATTATTTGTGGTCAAATCCTTACAAACTAGGCACCATTGGTTAGGTAATTTAATTTGGCAACTTTTTGTGTCTTGTAAAATTGTTATAAAATTTACCGATTTTGAGATATTTTAGTTCAAAATTTAAAATGACCGCCATTTTGAAAATATACAATGGAAAAAATTAATTTTTTTCTTGGAAATGTACATTGGCATGATAAAGATTTATACCAAATATGATCTGAATACAACTATCCGTTACGGAAATAAAAATTATTATGTGTAAAAAACAAAATGGCGGCTGTGTGAGTAACTTAAGACTTCCGGACAATTTAAATATGATATTTAGATATGTTTTTAACCCAGGAACAATGCCCTAAGATATTGGTA
>CM061531.1:128041067-128093563 GCA_030545055.2 Neoaliturus tenellus | reverse complement strand
AGTGATAATATAACAGAACTAGAATAAATAATCGTGTATATCATAAAACACAGTATGCACTGTAAAAGGGAAAGGAGATATTTTCACTCTTGTTGAGTCATTTCAACACTTTTCTAAAGAGTTGAAATTGAGCCACTCTTTCAGAGTGAAATTCACTACCTCAAAAGAGAAACTTTGATCACCCACCAAAAGAGTGAATGTTTTCGTCCAAATTTGAGTGAAAATCAATCCTAAAAGGAATGATTTTAATTTTTAAAGGAGTGAAATTAACTACTCAAAAGAGTGACTTTTCACTCAATGAAGAACTAATATTCTTTCATAAAAAGATTGTTTTCGTTAAACCTAACCTAACGAATCTTTCCAAATTATGGGGTTTACAGACCCTTGTATGGCTCATCAAGCTAGTTATTGACAATTGATAGTAAGATTATAAACATGGGTTATAATTTATGTAAGTTAATTAGACAGACATTGGCATAGGCCAACTCATGGGAGTAGTTTATCAGTGAACACCATAAGGCCCTAGGCTACACGTGTGAACTGTACTGGTGCTTATTAAAAGCAAAGTAAAGGCATAGGCTCTAGTGTTCGCGTTTATTGGGTATAATCTTCAATCTTCCTTTTTACCACTTTACCACTTGAACCACAAACCAACCACTAATCATAACGAAGATGGCGAAGGGAAAATCTTACTCCTGTGCTGTGAGAGGCTAGTCGCTCATGCACGTCACGTGACTCCAGGATTCATCCGAAATGAACGAAATCAGTTCTTTTTGGAAATAAAATTCAGACACTCTGAACTATATCGAATTTTCATTCTTTTAATAAAAGTATATTTCATCCTTCTCGAAATACATTTTTTCTACGCTCATTTTGAGTGAAACTTTCACACTTTAAGAATTTTTTGGAATTCTTCCACCTAAAGAACGACCTATTTCACTCTTTGGATTTTAGCGTGTGCATGAATAGTTTTTTCCCCCTGGGCGGAAAATACAATCTTAGAGAGATATTCTTGCAAAATGTTAGATAAGGTAAGTAATTTGTAAATGCCTAATGAGGGAGAGCAAAGATGGATTTTGTCACAGAGGATCTTAAACTTGAAAGCGACCCTGACCGTTCTATACTGAACCGATTAAAATGCAGGTTATACCAAAACAAAGGTCAGCAATCCTATATGTGCAGCTTTTATTTGTACATTTCGAAAATATTTATATTAAATGGGTCAAAATTTGATTGAAATTGTAAATTGTATAACAGTGAAAAATAATTGCAATAACTTTTCAGCAAAATTACAAAGTAATTATGAAAACCTGCAAGTAGCATGTGTAAATAAGGTATACTAATAGGGGTCTCAACTGATTAAATTTCAAAAGAAATTCCAGTTTAAACCCGTTCAAATTGCTTTTGGACCATTGCATTTGGCAGAATTTACGTTTTGGCATAACAAGTTAGCAGCGGTTTGACTATGTCAGATGGAGAGATACCTCAAGAGAACATTACCGGCAAGGATCAGGTTCTACAATTCCCAGCACGAGAGCATTTGTTGGCAGCCCTGCTTGCACTCCGGGGAATATTGGCAACACTGAAGCCACCACAAAAATACCGTCATACCATACCCCATCACTCAAACGGCAACCGACGGAGGAAAAATGTACGAAATCCTAACACGAAAAGTTTTCATTACCTTTATCGTAGCGCACAATTACTTTTATTAATTTATTAATATAATTACTAATTCTTTTTAATTGTTGAATGCCAACAAACAAACAAAATATTCTTATAATGCCACAACACGACGAATCATATGACATAAAGAGATAAGTTGTTAATAATACGTCTTTCTAAGGATCAGATTGTTGTCCGAAAAACAACACAGATGATAGATTTGGATTTAGAACATATCAGATCAAACATGAAATACAAAATAACCAAATCCAGTTAACGACTCTGGTTGGCCCAAAGCCCATCGACAAGACTGGTCCATTCTGTCTCTAACTGATGACGTTTGGAACTTCAAAAGAAAAGTTCGAATCCTAAAATATGATTCAGAGTAGACAAACATGCATGAAGTAATACAAAACTGGACACCACTAATCGGAACAATCACTGAAATCCTCGATTTGATTGTCTGTCCTCTGCATTTTTGGCCTAATGGTCAGATCTGATGGTCAGAGTTGTTCATCGAGTCATATTCCAATTTATTTCTTCAAACGTCTTAATGCGACCTTGACGTATTGATTTGTGAAATTTTGTTCAGATGATGGACTGCATCAATAAATATTTACTAGTATACGTGTTGCTCGAAACCGAGCAACTTATTTAAATAACAGTATATGTTACTTTAGCTCTAAATCAATGACATCCGATCAATCTAATAATGTGAATATCTTTAATCGCCAATAACTACACGTATTTACAGCTGATTATTAACAGATGTTTCAAATGCTTTATTCAGTCCCCAATGTTATTTAAATGGGGAATTTTGAGATTTCAATGGTGGATAGGGCCTTTATTTTCAGTCCGATTCTCATCAATTTTTGGCGGAAACAACTACAGACCAAGCCCTATCCAACGACACCACAAACTTAAAAATCGGTTGAAAATTGTAGGAGGAGTTCTCAAGACAAAAAAACCCTTAGCGTATTAAATAAGTATAGATATTTATTTCACTATAAATAAAAATACAGTCTTGGCAATAACTCACCGATTATATCATTAAGTTGCGAGTAACGTTAGTTTCTCTTGTACATACCTAGAAAATAAATAGTTATTATAATACAAGTAATAAATAGCCCACTCATAATCTCACGTCAACCGTATACAAAAAGGCATAGGGCGAATATTGGGATAAGAGGGGGTCCGGCCGATACTATTAATTTTGAGATGGTTCAAAAGTTGAATACTGCACGAAAATTATCATCGTGAGAAATTAGGAAAAAACATAGCTAATATTACTATACTGTAATTTATGTTTATGAGGAGGGGGGAGTTAGGCCTAAATTTCAGATTATAAATCAACACAGAATTGTAGGAAATTGTAGGACTCATGGCTTACGGATCTCAAAAGTAACAATAATAAAGGCTTGAATTCCTGTTGTGACCTTCAATGGTTCGATGCTATAACATGCTACAGCTACCAGGCTTTTAGGCTTATTTAACACAGTCACATTTTACAACCTAACAAAATACAATAAGGAAACACTATTAGGCAGGGCGCGCACTACTTCGGATTCGGCTCGGCCGGAATGGGCTCGGATGCCGGAGCGAATGGTCATTGGTCAAAATGCCGACGGCAAATGCCGATCCGTGCCGTGCCGTCCCGATGCAGTGCGCGCGTCTCCATTACATTACACGCAAAGCAAATTTACTCACCGGGCCGATTCCGGCCGAGCCGAGCCGATTCCGAAGTAGTGCGCGCCGTGCCTTACAGTAGAATAAAAGACAAACATAATTTGTGTTCATTATACATATATGTTTTTATTATATAATGTATGTATATATATCTATATATATACCACTATATATAAGTTTTATTATATATAATTATATATAAATTATAAATTTTATTTGATATATATATATATATATATATATATATATATATATTTAATAAAACTTATTAAAAAACTAAGGGTGCCTTGTTAAAAAATATGTTCATAATATATATATACGTATATAATAGTACAAACGAACTGTTTTTTGTGTACTCAATCTGCAGGTTACAATAGCAGTTCTGCATCCCGGTTTGACATCGCTCAGTGTATGAAAATACCGCGGATGGAAACAATACGATATCCCAGTAAATGCCATTTTTTACTTGTTGCGTGAAACGCCTTATCGCCAAATTCGCTAATGAGGGCCAGCTGAGGAGTCAACACAATACAGTGTATACAGGCCGAGTCTGGGGCCGCGGCTAATAATACCGCACTGGCACTCTTGCCGTCAGCCTTCATATTGGCTCTCACCGAGTGAAGAGCACCGCTGCTACATATAGGGCGACCGGAGGGGCATAGTGAGGAACACCGCTGCTACATATAGGGCGACCGGAGGGGCATAGTGAGGAGCACCGCTGCTACATATAGGGCGACCGGAGGGGCATAGTGAGGAGCACCGCTGCTACATATAGGGCGACCGGAGGGGCATAGTGAGGAACACCCCTGCTACATATAGGGCGACCGGAGGGGCATAGTGAGGAACACCGCTGCTACGTATAGGACGACCGGAGGGGCATAGTGAGGAGCACCGCTGCTACATATAGGGCGACCGGAGGGGCATAGTGAGGAGTACAGTATAGTGAGGAGCACCGCTGCTACATATAGGGCGACCGGAGGGGCATAGTGAGGAGTACAGTACAGTGAGGAGCACCGTTGCTACATATAGGGCGACCGGAGGGGCATAGTGAGGAACACCGCTGCTACATATAGGGCGACCGGAGGGGCATAGTGAGGAGTACAGTACAGTGAGGAGCACCGCTGCTACATATAGGGCGACCGGAGGGGCATAGTGAGGAACACCCCTGCTACATATAGGGCGACCGGAGGGGCATAGTGAGGAGTACAGTACAGTGAGGAGCACCGCTGCTACATATAGGGCGACCGGAGGGGCATAGTGAGGAACACCCCTGCTACATATAGGGCGACCGGAGGGGCATAGTGAGGAGTACAGTACAGTGAGGAGCACCGCTGCTACATATAGGGCGACCGGAGGGGCATAGTGAGGAACACCCCTGCTACATATAGGGCGACCGGAGGGGCATAGTGAGGAGTACAGTACAGTGAGGAGCACCGCTGCTACATATAGGGCGACCGGAGGGGCATAGTGAGGAGTACAGTATAGTGAGGAGCACCGCTGCTACATATAGGGCGACCGGAGGGGTATAGTGAGGAGCACCGCTGCTACATATAGGGCGACCGGAGGGGCATTAGTGAGGAGTACAGTACAGTGAGGAGCACCGCTGCTACATATAGGGCGACCGGAGGGGCATTAGTGAGGAGTACAGTACAGTGAGGAGCACCGCTGCTACATATAGGGCGACCGGAGGGGCATTAGTGAGGAGTACAGTACAGTGAGGAGCACCGCTGCTACATATAGGGCGACCGGAGGGGCATAGTGAGAAGTACAGTGCAGTGAGGAGCACCGCTGCTACATATTTCCATTCATATGGGTAGATTTGGTTTTTTAAGGAAAACTGGTTTCATTGCCTACGTGGAAACTCTGGGTAGCCGGACCATCATTATACAGTACTATTAAAACCAAAAACAATGTGACAACACTGATGTAACGATGCGTCTATAAATCTATTTTGTAATTTACACGATAACATTTATTTTGTTGTGATACACAATTCTCTAACAGCAATCATGATGATTAATTATGATGTTATATTGTGTGGTACACTTAACACCTTCTATGGAAAAATGCATATGCTAGAGATGTGACTTTCGTCCTTTCATTTACTGAATTTGCAAGTAGCTCTCACTCTCGAAATACTCTTCATTTTCAAATGCAGTGGAGTGAAGCTTGTTAACCAAGAGTGATGAATGAAGGGCTTATGACAGACATCCAAACGTTTGCCAACTGATAGACGCCGCAACTCTGTAACATTAACAGACTGGATGGAAAGCATCAGCGATGAGATGGGTATCTTGACGATGTTAACACCCAGTAAGAACCGAGCCAATGTTGGTGTAGGTCGTGCAATATGGGCCGCTATACAAACAGCACAACGGCTAGGCTGCGGGTACCCTGCTAATAATAACACTGCTATAACACCAGACGGCCTCTGCAACATATGTATGGCAGCTGGGACACGCTACACGGAGGCCTACATACACACGGTGTGTGATCGAACTGAGCGAATAACAAATAGCAATACTAAAGTCGTAAATGCTGTAACTGTACACATAATTAGTGTTTTTTTAGTTTCTAAACGATTAGAAAGTGTGTTTAAAATCACACCTTAAAGTCTTAAAACAAAGTAGGACATAATGCATTTGAAATTAAATTAAATGAAAATACTTCTTTATTGAGGCGAACATTAGGACCACATGGTCCTCTCTTAACCTCTGAAACTAAATAAATGCTAAATAATCCATTTCAAGGAGGGTTAAAGCGGTAACACGAACTTAACATTTCCTTTACTCCAAAACACACAAAAAACAAAAATAAAATCCACTTCAAGTAAAATAATAAAGTATGTCGGAAAATAAGTATTGTTAATTATACAAATTCCGAATTAGTGAACTAGCCATTGCGATTTAGGGTTCAAACTTCCCTTTTTAGCGTCTTAAAATATATCACAATCATATTTATTTTTAATCCTACTTTTCTTCCTTCAAATCATAATATTTACTTCTTCCTTTCAATATTATCGTTATTCTTTTTTATTATCAATTTTATTCTATTTCAAGATGAAACCCAATTTTTAATGTCGTAACGCAAAATTGCGATTCTACAAAAAATCGGAAACACTGCTAAAAATTCCCTTTAACAGGAAAATTTATTAAAAACTTACTGGTCATTTAAAAGAAATCATATTGTCCAATTATAAAATATTGATTTATAACTTTAAGTTTTAAAACACAAATTGACATTTTAGAAGTTGGATGGATCTTTTGAGGCGAGCATCAAATGCGTGAATTGATCCGAGTCAGGTAGCCAGGGATGCACCAAATGCGCGAATTGATCCGAGTCGGGTAGCCAGGGATGCATCAACTGCGCGAATTGATCCGAGTCAGGCAACCAGGGATGCATCAACTGCGCGAATTGATCCGAGTCAGGTACACAGGAATGCATCAAATGCGCGAATTGATCCGAATCAGGCAGCAAGGGATGCTGGGATGCATCAACTGCACGAATTGATCCAAATCAGGCAGCCAGAGAAGCATCAACTGCGCAAATTGATCCGAGTCAGGAATCCAAGGATGAATCAACTGCGCAAATTGATCCGAGCCAGGCAGCAAGGGATGCATCAACTGCACGAATTGATCCGAGTCAGGTAGTCAGGGATGCATCAAATGCGCGAATTGATCCGAGTCAGGCAGCAAGGGATGCATCAACTGCACGAATTGATCCAAGTCAGACAGCCAGGGAAGCATAAACTGCGCAAATTGATCCGAGTCAGGTATCCAGAGATGAATCAACTGCGCGAATTGATCCGAGTCAGGCAGCAAGGGATGCATCAACTGCACGAGTTGATCCAAGTCAGACAGCCAGGGAAGCATAAACTGCGCAAATTGATCCGAGTCAGGTATCCAGAGATGAATCAACTGCGCAACATAATCTGAGTCAGGCAGCAAGGGATGCATCAACTGCACGAATTTATCCAAGTCAGGCAGCCAGGGATGCACCAACTGCGCAAATTGATCCGAGTCAGGTATCCAGGGATGCATCAACTGCGCGAATTGATCCGAGTCAGGCAGCAAGTGATGCATCAACTGCACGAATTGATCCAAGTCAGGCAGCCAGGGATGCATCAACTGCGCAAATTGATCCGAGTCAGGTAGACAGGGATGCATCAACTGCGCAAATTGATCCGAGTCAGGCAGCCAGGGTTGCAGTGGCTCTCTTTCACTATTATATCATGAGATAACAGCGGTTATTTTTACAAATTAGATAACCCTCCACAAAAATGAAACGAAAAACTACAAGATGTTTCATTAATTTTCCTTTGAAAAAGGCTTCCTTATGAAAAAGCTTAGCAGCCCGCTCGAAAATATTGTCAAGAATGCCATTCTCGTGACTTTACGGCTAAATCGTCGATCATACTTTAAACTCTAACAAAAACGTATATTTGCGAACAAAATCAAAGACAACGCGGGTTATGTTGTCACTTTGGAAAATGCACTGCAATTTACCGTAAACCAATAAAATTATATTGTGGGGTGGGATTGTTTAAGAAAATCCCTGAAATATACTAGCGCCAAAGTCAAGAGTTTAACCAGACCTAATGATACGGGAGGTTGTTATTGCCACGAAACTAGGAAATTCCTTCCGCCACCAACCAACGTATACCTGGCTCGGGAGATTTTGGGGACGTTTGAGGGCTTCTAGAAATTGATAAAAATCGAAGGAATCTTCCACGCAGTTGATGTGCGACTACATCCTATTGCTCATGCGATCGATGTATTTAAGGCCGTCATATGGTCAAACGTTTATCAGGTACAGTATACAAAGCGATAAGGAGAAATTAACTACCTGAAATAAAGTCGAACGCTAAATCAATCGAAATGGGCTAAGGGTCCATCTATAATATGTACATAGAGAACCCCTATATCCCGAAACCAATTGATAAAATTTTAAAAGCTTATTCAGGTGTTAAAATTAGCAAAATAATAAATACAATGAGAATCCTATCTCCGTTACTTTTCGATAGTCTGTATGTAATTTTTTTTAACAAATCCGATTTACTTTAAAATATTAGCATAATTTTATCACATATGTGACATATACATATGATATTTTTTCATATGTTATTGATTACATTGTTGAAACTTGTATAAACATTTACATAGTAGCCTATAACAATATTTTCGTGATTATAAGAAACAACTTAAGTAGGAATGTCAAAATGCACAGTGCAATAATGTATTTAGGTAATTTTCAACAATCAACATATTATACAGTTATTCAAAATTTCAATTCGCCTTAAACAGTTTTTGTGATATCATTGATTTGATTAGTTCAAATTTCACATGCAGACTAATGGAGTTTGACTTTCTCAAGTTGCATTCTATTATTTGCTTCTCGCTACCTCCTTAAATAACCTAAATAACCTTAAATAACATATATTGCATAAAATTGTTGCGGAACCTCTGTAAAGAGTTCTACGGGTACGAGACTTTGGAGCCCTCCACCGTGCATGGGTATACAAAGAAAGACGATAACGCTTCTGTAAACAAAAATTGGAGACGCTCGTGACGAGTTGTCGAGACCCGAGTAGCGACGAAGATGACACCGAGTGTTAAGGTCGATAGCATTTGTATAATATGAGGGTCTCGAAAAAGACAAGTATGGCAAAAATTACATACAGGGTTGCACAAAAGTCTGGAATACAACCATTGACTTTCTGGCTACAATTTAATGGCATTTATGATGTTTAAATTTGATACAATATACGATGGATTTCACAGATTTTTCATGTCCTGCATGTTGCATGTCATGTCCGACGAACGGAATACGAATGAAACCTTCAAAATATTAAATGTACAAGTAAAATATTGTTCATCTATGTTTACAACAATACCCAATAGAAAAATACAAAGTTTCATTAAATTGAAGCCATCATAAAGTCAGGAGCAATAAGCTACGGTACATTCCAGAATTTTTGTAAACGATAATATTTTATTAGTCTTTATTCATAATTTTTATTATTCCCTGTAATGTAGCTTTGGAAACGAAAACCACTTACAAAACCATTTTACGCGTCTTGTTAAAAAAATGTTACTTTTCGAAAATAAAGCCTTCTTTGTCAGATTGCAAGTACTGTAGTATGAAAAATACGTAGATTGCAATATTACAGATGTACCGCGATTCCGTTATATGTTGTTCCCAAACGCTGTGTTTACAAACGGCAACAGACTTAACTAAAACGAATTGTTTATTGACTTACATAACAAATATACCGGGTGCTCAAACCCAATTACAGTACACCAATAAAGCGACAATTACCCACTATATCGTGCCTCAATTACGATCGTAATCAGAAGTTATTTGGAGTAAACGCCGCCGTAGAGCACCTGATTGCGACCAATTTGTAGGTAGTTGTTCGAAAGGCAAAACTGGTTTGTATATTATCTTCTATGTAACTCACATTGCCTTAGATTACAGCAGTGCCTTACAATTTCTGTTTAAAACTACGGGTAACAAATCCAATAGAGGTGCAAGAAATATGCAAATACGAGTATTTATTGCTCACTTTACCCGCTTTGCATCTGCCCGCTTTTTAGAGGCGTTAAATATGTGGTAGTAAAACTGAAAGTTCAGCCAACTGAAGTGACAAAAATAGATAACATGTTTAATTTTAAACAATATTTTTGCGTTTTAGAGAACAATTCTTAAACTGAAGCATAACTTACAAAGCAATATTTTCCCCATTACCACTAACAAAGAAACCCATAATTCGACGACGATACTAAAATTGCTGATCAAAATAACCTCGGTACGTTAAGGCTTGTATAATCACAGAGAGGTAACACGTATAATATTTTCTACAGATATGCAAACACTAAGTTTCGGTTATCCGGCGGTTCGGTCGCAAATCAGATAGGTACCGGACTTGATAGGATCGATTGTAAACTCAGTTGAAATTTGCCACAGAGTTAAAATAAACTACCCAAGGACGATGACTAAAGAAATATAAGACCAGGATTTGAACCGTCCCCCAACTATGTAAAAAGGTCGAATGTAAAAAATACATACATAGAGAAATTGGCTGAACACTGAACATAAATTTTTTGTCAGTGGATTTATACAAACGAACAAAAACGCTGTATTTATTATGTAGGATTTATCTAGTTAATTTACAGTGAATGTGTTATTCGGGGATATTTCAATGATTCTTCGAAATTGTGCAATTGATAAACTGAGATATATTCTAGGAACTGACCGACTGTTGAATATAGCCAGGAGTTATGAGTTTGGCCAGTACGTACAGTGGTGACGTCAGCGAAGCGTAACTCCTATATCACCGGGGAGGGGGAACAAATTATGCCCCATATTCCACTCAGCACTGAGTTTTGACCAAGAGTTAAAGGAATTGTACACAGTAACATTTAAAGTAATATATTTTTGCTGGATTTCACACAAGGATTTATTACTGCATTTCACGCAGATTTTAATATTAGAAATAATAGTTTCAAACAACCTGCTCAAGCCTATTATTTTATTTAAAAGTGATACGTTTTATGGCTTAAGTGATGAATTAAACAGTTTTTAATAGCACACCTGGCTTATCCCGTGACTTAATGAATTGAATATGAACTGAACAATACTCATTCATAGTGAAAATTCATAAAATAATTATAGGTATTGAAGTGATTTTTCATTCGGATGTCCCATCAAAAAATGTCAAAACATCATATTTTTCTCATTGATATACGCGTATACGTACTGTAGGGGTTCAAAAGGATCAAAATAGTCCTTTGTTTTGTAATTATGAACTTTTTAATTACAGTGATTTATACCATGTACATTGCATCTAAACAACTACGGTATTACAATTTCTACCCAATGATTTAAAATTAAAACAACGCTCTTCCTGAGCAATTGTTCCCTGTTTGTATTATTACGCTGCTTGACGAGACCATATGAACGGTAGGCCACGCTTGAGCCGCCGCCCCCGCCCGCCCACCACACACGGAGGCATTCTGGGGGCGTTTCAAATTCCAGAGAGAGAGGCAGAAGCCCGACTCGAGCGGTCAGATCCGTTTAGGATCACACAGAGAAAGAGAAATAGAGTCTAATAGCCCTGTTTGAGGGGTGGTGCAAATTGGGTAGCCCCTCTGGGCATCGATAGTAAGACCGGAT
This sequence comes from Neoaliturus tenellus, assembly GCA_030545055.2. NCBI lineage: Eukaryota > Metazoa > Arthropoda > Insecta > Hemiptera > Cicadellidae > Neoaliturus > Neoaliturus tenellus. The sequence goes on along the minus strand of CM061531.1, from coordinate 128,082,037 downwards.
TGACAACATAGTCGGTTACGGCTTAACCTTGGCTTAGTCCCTAGTGGTAAGTGGATAGGTACTGAAGACAGGATCGGAATCCACAAGGTCCAAAAAATTCGTGAAATTTGTTTTACTGGGATGTAAAATATTCCCGCATAGTAAATTTTAGAAAATACCTATTTTGAAAATCAAAGAAGTGTGTGTCACAATGACTCCAGCATGCGAGAAGTAAGACTAATTTTGAAGGAATGACATCATCAAGTCAATCAGGGCTCAGCCTCACAACCTTTAGACACCAGGTTTTATTAAATTAAGCCTGATGATTACTTTGAAAAGAAATTTTAGAAATCGAGTTAGTTCAAATTGTACAATAAATCGATATTGTATCACTATTACGAATGTACGCTAACTCTCCATAGATTCAAGACTGCAGGCCAAAAAAATTAACGCCCTCAGGACCCAATCCCGGGAGGCCTGCATAGTGCATAATCAGCAAATTCCCAATTGGACTGAACAATGAACATGTAGGTTTGCTGCTGTTGGGATTATCATTATATTATATCATTATTGTACTTAATATGATGTTTCAAATGCCGCAGATGCACAAACAACGTGATGTCATCATCTGTTGATACACACTACCGATGTTTGGTATGCTCAGACCAGTTTCGTAGAGTACGGAAACATACAGTATTGCTTTCGCCACCGCGCCGCGAGTAAAGATCTCATATCGCATCTCACTGGTGACACTAAAACTACTGCCGGCCAATAAAAATCGACGTGGGGCCAGTTGTCAACAGGAAGAAGAATCAAATCAAGACGATGTTGCTCACAGTTATTCGGGGATTGCTATATATAGGCCTACTTCACCGGAAGTACGTCGTCTGCATACTAACTTCGGCCAGACCAGACACATCTCATCTACGATGGGAAGCTGAGAAAGCTAACTGGAGGGGAATTATCACATAAATCAAAAGATATCCCAAAATAACACTTGTATTCCCAGTTATTCGGAAATTGATATTTATAGATCAACGAAAATATGTTGTCTGCACACCAAATTCGACTACACACAACACACAACTAACTAATCTGGCAAGACCGGGTCCGGCCCGCCTGCGGGTAGATCTTACTGTCTGTGTCTACTGTGATCGTTGCATTCGCATCAATATCAATCCAAAGCATCGTCCCTCTGTCCCCAACCCGCCCACTATCTTCCAACATTACTCCTGAGCCTGGTTTGATGGCATTCAATACCGCCGTACATAATTTCATTCGCCACGGTTCTATTGGGAACTGCCAGAACTACTCTTTTTCTACTTGTGTTAAGTTTAAATATCACAAAATCACAAGACACCTTTTATTTAGGCTAGATAAAAATCAAGGGGTTTGACGCAATACCCATTGATACAAAGAGTTGTTACTGGCGGTGTATTTTACAAGATGATTCGTTTGGCCTATTGAAGGCATTTTTATAAAAAAAAAGGATTAAAGACAAACATTGCCACAAACAAATCCTATAGGATCTGAAAAGGTAGATCGTGACCAACAAACGCATCTTGGAGTTGGACTATATTCGTTTGATACTACAGTATTTCAATCAAGAACTTAATCTTTGAATTCGTAATATCATCTTAGTTCCTCTACCAAGACCAGTGTGATGGGTGATTGGTTCGATTTACACTTGATAAATCTTACAAAAAATATCATTGTGTGAAAGAAGAAAATTGCAAAAAAATGCGCAATAAATCAATTCAACTACACTACTAACTGCCGTCAAGTATAAAAATGCCGACGATTCATCCAACTGATAAGAATATCATCGAAGTTCCTTGAACGTCGCCGCAGTATCACGACCAGAGGAACATGACTCATCCGTGTTCCGTCAGTGAATCATCCGCCGCCGGGCCGCGGTTACGACGCGATTATGGTCGGTGGACTGTGGTAGTGCTACAGGAACGGCCTTGGTCGCGGTCGCCGAGCAGTTCGACGCACACTAGCTGTATATAGATAGTTTAAAATATGTTATTATACTGTTGTAAGGGCAAAGATCTACACAGTATATTAAGGGGAACGCCTCTCATAAAATTGCTAGTGGGTATTCAAACAATTTGGTGGATTTCTACATTATGGACTAGTCTTGGTTAATCCTCTATGGGAAATGATAAATTTATATTGTGTGGCTACTTTTTTTAAGAAATTAAATTCCAGAGGAATGAAAAACTTAATTTTGTACTGTAATTTGTACAAAACACACACTGTCTTTAGAGCGATCCATAATTTGGTGTTCGTATTTTTAGCTACTGTAGGCTATAATACGTTTATCACCAGGTACACGCTACATTATTTAACAACTGTTAATGACTGCTAACACAGCAACGTAGCTGATAGAGTAATGCATAGTAACTTATATCTTAATGTCCTAGTACACTTACACGGCGTTACACAAAATCTATATATAGGTATAGTACTATAATTTTTTGGAAGACACACTATTCTTCCATCTCAACCTACATACCATATTAGGACATTTTTTAATTAAATATTTTAAAGCTTTATAATTTTGTATACCTTTAATTCATTTTAAAGCTACATTTTAAACTAAAACATTATATGGACGTGGGTCTGCAGTGCAAGAAAAAAATGGGTAATCAACACCAACCTCCACCTGCCGTTGCACATTTTATCTAGAGTGGTTAATAAATAACGAAGATGAGAAGTTTAGTTGATCGGATCCCTCACAAGTATTTCATGAAAACATGTTAATTTATCCGTAACAAGTTACGCTTATTTGATTGTCAAAATCATTGGTTTCTATTTTGATATTGGTTTGTAGCTTACTTATGAAACGAATTATTCCATAATCTCTCCTCACTGATTGTTCAAACTGTATACGAATACCTAATTCCCATTTTCATAAAGAACTAATATATTTTTTAGGAATTATTTTCACGGGTTAAACTTACTTCAAGAACTGAGGTTTTCATACGTTTGTTTTGGAAGCGGTGCGTAAATCTTTTACATCGCATCACAAATTATAATAGTCTGGAGTTTAGTGAAGGCAATACATATGCACAATATGTAATCAATAAATAAATGTAAAAGTGCTTACTTGTATAGCGCGACACAAAATGCGAGGATACAACAGAATAGTTCAATTTGCCAGCGCCAGTCGCCCATTGCGTGCTGGTGACCAGTTGTGAAAACTGTAAATGCGTCTATACAATTAACCACCCTCAAATCGATTCCAATATTTGCCTGTTATCAGATTGAGGTTGATGCACGCACAGAGTTGATTTTAAACTTGCAAATGATATTGTAGTTTTACGTGGTGATATGCACAGTGCGATAAACCATGTATATTTTATTTGATATTTCACCCATAAGTTTAAGTCCACCAAACAACAATATTGAGTAACCAATCTGAATACTCGTAAAATAAAGGGATTTACAGAATAAAAAACATTATACAAAGTAGGAACAATTCTTAAAAAATTTGAATGAAATAAAAATATTCAACCAATACATACTGCCTGGGTAAAAGTCAAATTGTCACACGAGTTCATATCAACCAATCAACCTTCTGTCTGAATGTATGTATAAGTCATCCCCTCTTTCTCTTTCCTTTGACCCAAATGGGAATCAGAGTAAAAACATGTTAGTACCGTTTCTATAATATGATGTAACAGACAACATAATCTTAATTTATATCCGAGAAAATAAACACTTCACTATAGTTAAAGTGCAGGAAAGTTTTAAACATGTGTTGTGAAATCTGAAGATAGGAATTTATCGAATAAGTAGGTAACGGTGTTATCTGCAAATTTTCGTTCATTTACTGAGAATGCGGTGCCAGTGCCGAGATAGCAAAGAAGTCACTGCGAGGAAAAACAATTATCCATTGACCATATATACTTGTCGCATATTGTGATGCATATAGGAAACTCAATTGCTTCACATCACGATAGAACGAGGACACGAAAAATACTGTACCTCAATGTTGGTCTCAGGATTTTATATAGTACCGACACCGACCAAGATGTAATGCTGGAAAGTTAGCCGAATTCCAATTAAACACTTTCACCTTTAAATGTAAATGTCTATCAAATGAATTTTCAAAGCCAATTACAGCACTTGAACCGTCGTCATAGTCTCGTAAATCAGGTCCAGTTGACCACTGAGTATATCTCCTTGAATCAGATGGATTTTTACTGAATTTTGAGACTTGGATGGGATTTATTATCTTGGCGTGAGGCATTTAACTAATTGACCTCTCGTTCAATAGAACGCCATCTTTAATAATTCTTCTTTACTCTATTCTACGTTCATTATCATCCGTCATTTCAACCAAAACATAGGTTCCTGGCTCTAGGTAAGATTTAAAATCGTATCCTCCATTCCAATCAGCAATAGGAAGAAGTGGTTTAAATTCCATGTGTATTTTTCTCATTCTTTGCGCTTCGTGGTCTTAGATGAAATTGAAACGACCAACCAAACTTGCAGAGATACGCTCTACAATGCCGGACAACAATCATGACGATTAAAAGATCATTTTAAGTAGGCCTACAACAGTAAAAAGAAAATACTAAAATTCAGAAAAATTAATGAGTAATTAGTGTTGTAGTAGTAATATTTTCTTCTACACTTCAAGACTTCAAGATAACATACACATTGAACTGCAGCGGCAGTAAAGAACATTATCGCGTTCATGCTATAGCAGCAAAAGAAGATTTCAAACAGATAACAAATAAAACATTTTTTTATTTTGATTGAGTATTGTTTCAAAATTGCAGGCATTTGAAAATATGAATATCTGTCAGTCCACGAAATATTTGGCTTTCTATAAATTTGTTTACCGATTAAAAACATCTATGGCTTAAATCAAATAGTTTATTGTCATCAGACTATACATAGCATTGTCAATAAGTCATATACTGCTACAGATTGTTAAGAATAAAATAAAATAACTCAAAAACATAGTCCCAACTTCAACTTAAAAATAAAACTTAGGTTGTCCAGCACAAGTTTTTTTTTGTTTTTTTTTTTTTTAATACAGTAGTCTTACACACTGTAGTATTATTTTGTCAGGATGAGCAATTTCAACTTCGCCCGGATTATTACGCCAACATCTCATTCATATTTTGGTCCAAACGAAGAAGGGAAATGTGTTTGTTTCACAAAAGTTACGTTCTATGAGGTGGAATGGATACAAAAGATTTTTTTTTAATTCAGAGACTGTAATGAGCTTACACTTATGAAGTTGTTTATTTTCAACAACTTTAAGCCCAAAATTTATAAACACGGAAAAAATTAAGATCGTGAGATTTAATTTGTTTATTTCATCCAATTTAAGTGATTCTCAGGGTCTTTTTGAAAACAAAATCTGACGGAATTTTACCGCTTCGAATCCCCAAGAGGCAAGACGTACGTAAAACAAGGTAGAACTCTATACCGTTTTATAGGCAAGAAGCATGGTAAACATACAAGAGAATCTCTCTATTAGCAAAATAACGTAGTCTGCGGAGAAAGAACAGCTAAGTTTTATTGGATGCCTTTCCTATGTGCGATCGAGGTATCAACGGAGTTTTGACGGAAATCAAGTCACACAGAAAAATCGGTTTGAGAGGTGGACTCAATTTCATTGTCAACAAATCAAAAGATCAAAATAACTCCTTCAAGATCTTCAATGGGAATTTTCAATTTTAAATCGATGAACTTTGCTTTATACATGTGTTTCAAAGGGTTCAACTGGTTCAACCTCACGTATAAAAGATGCCTAGTGTGGTTTATTTCATATTTCATAGTGGGGTTTATTTTAAAGGTTAGACTAGGTTTGTACTGTTTATTTTTAATTGTTTTTATATACTTCTACTATTTTATAAATTATGTTTAGTCAAAATTTTATGTGTTATATACATTGCTACCAACAATAACTTATTGTTGTATTGGCAATAAATTGAATTGAATTGCATTAATAAGCTAATTTACTTTTTTAAATAACGATTTTTGGCTTGACCTGAACAGATTGGCGCCGATGGGACTGACTTGTTCAGTTCCACGCAACAGAGGAAAGTCCCCAACAACAACAATGAAACTAAGGTGAACTTGCATGAATAATCTATAGCTCAAGCTCATACTTCAGTTGTCAAAAGTGAAGTGGCCAGGACAGGTGAAGGAGCATTGTTATCGTTATCAGCAATTATCTGGGAGCCAACCTTGATACAAGGTCGCCTGGCTCGCGGCCCATCGCCACACGTACCTGCACGCACACACGCACGCACGCACACATGCACACACGCACGCATGCGAGTCTCGCAGCCATTCTTGTGGCCGTCCTGACGCGATGCCAGACCACTCACTTTCGATCTAGAACTGCCTCAGTGTGGGCTGTAACGCTCCGATTCTGAATGATAACAAGAAAGCTCACTTGATATCATATTCGGCTCAATTTTTAAACGTTTGAACCATTGACTACGAATACACTTGTATATTCATAGTCAATGTTTATACAGTATGGTGAGTAGATACGCAACCGTCGATGATTGATGCGATAGTCATCCTATTCCTGGTACAGTTAGTAAACACGATGGTAAATGAATTTAGGTCAATGGAATAAAAATAAATGAACAGTATATTAAAGAAACAAAATACAGTATTCACAACATAAAGAATACAATTTTGCAGCAGGACAGTAACCCGCATATGTTACTTGCAGGTACAAAATGTTCAGGGGGGGTTTGTACTAAAGTGCTTCCATACGTGCTGCTCTTATGTGAATTCTGCAGTCAATACAAATGTATTCATGCCATGTTACTACGAATGGTTTAATTTTTAGAGTACTGTATCCTATTGATGAGCTATTGGATTAAACTGCATATAGACCGTTTTAAAATGTTACTTTTATTGGTTCGGCATATTTAGTCACAAAATCAATGGTTTTCCGGACATCGTACATAAGTGGTAGCCTACCAATAAATCAACCAAGTACAGTGCTGTAACAACACGGTGAAATAAACAGACATTTAAAATTCAATACGGAGTCATTTATCTCCGCGTTCAGTACATGAGGTTCCGAGGTTCGTTCCCAGGCGCAGGCCAACCGGTTATGGTTACGGCAGGAACAGACGACATGACATTCGCGGACAATTATATAAATAACCACCGCTAACTGCATGCAGTCATTAGCGGCAACGAGCGCATGACTCGATGGGCCGACAACAGAACCTGCCGCGTCCAACTCCAGGGGAAGTACACTACAGTACAGTCAGTAGTGGTAGTGGGGTAGAGAAAAGCGTGGTTCACCGAGATGAAGCATGGGAAACCTCAACACCGGACGTTGGACAAACCGGCCATGGAAATAAAAATTATTCGTAAAATGCGAGGAAAATATTTAGGATTTGCTAATCGTTGAATGGTATATACCCTAGTGACGGTTAATTCTTTGTAATCTGAATAAAATACAACCGTTTCAAATCGTTTTGCCAATATCCTTTAGTTTTTATTTCCCCCCAATAAACGTCCACGTCCGGTATCTTTGGAACTGATTGACAAAACCGCGGATATGCCCACATCAAAGATGGCGGCCGCAAACCAAACCATTTTATTCATTGTAAGGGTTTGCCCGCATTGTCGTTGAAAGCGCGGTGCAATCATAGAGATAAACATTTACTAAATATACTGTTAGGCAATATGTTTATTGTTCAATGAGTACAATATCTAGCTCAATTAAGAGAACTCGAATCGCAACAGCATAAAACTCGGTGCTTTTAAAGAGTCGTCTTCACCCACCTATTAAAGCACCGAAACATGCCTCCGCACCCCCGTGTTTCGAACGGTGTTCTTAAATTTTAATTAATACAAAATATATGTTTTCTTGTAGATTAAGGTTGGATCTAGGTCCCTCATACCTGATCTGTTATAAAAACAAATTGTATTAGTAATACCTTACCTTAATACCTTTATTGAAATGGCGACCTAACTCAATAGGTAGTTTAAAGCCAAGTATGAATGAGAGGTGATTGTAGGATGATTGTGGCGATCTTGTAGTCTTGTTACTGACTAAGGCCGACATTCTCCTTAGACAGGACTGTTAATTCATAGCCCAACAGCCAATGGTATCTAGGGACCTACAGTTTAACGTGGGATCCGACCAAAAATCATAAAAGTAGGAAAAATTGAATTATATTTAGGTCACTAAGAGTTTTATTTTATACATTTTTTTACTTTTAATACATTAGTCCTAACTTTCTTATCAACCATAATTCAAATATTCAACTGGTAATAAATCATTCAGTTGGTAATAATTCAACTAAATGAATACGGTACCAAGTTTCAGGAAGATCAGTTGAAAAAACGGTGTCCGGAACAGGGGAACACGTAACCATGTTTTGTTCAGATGCCGAATGGATTATACTGCCGACTACACAACTAGCCCAAATGTGAAGATGAGACTTTATTTATGCTCTTATTTCACCAGAGCGTGAAATAAGTGGTTAATGCCAACAACAGCAACTAACTGCAGTCAACAAGTCATAACCAACCACTTGACTCTGATTTCAATGAGATGTCAGACTGAATAAGCGTCAAATATTTTTCTTTCTACAACTAGATAAAGCAACGTAAGTTCTTTGACGGCAAAAAGATATCTTAAATACTGATTTGGTATCCAAACGAAGCGCGCAAAAAATGATCATTCTCAATTATGTTAAATACTAAAATTACATTAAATACGGTAATACATATTTATTTTTTCTCTCATAAAACTTATAAAAAACAACTTTTAGTATAAAATTGGTCTCATTGGATTTTTATGTCAAGGGAAAACAAAACCAAACGTTCTTGTAAACAGCAATGCATCGATTTTTCATGAACAGACAAATAAACCTTAACAGATAACTGACACAAACATTCTCCCAGCAATTAATTCACAACATTCTTCCCAGCAAACTGCACCTCTTGAAAGATAGCTCAGCTTGTGGTGAGCGCCTCTGCCCGGCGCGCCGCGCCGGCCGCTGCACACAAGTGATGCGCGGCTGTAACTTTTTTTTTTAATACACTTAAGTACTGATTTTGCCGATAAAAATAAGTGGCGACGCAACATTTGCTCCAAGTCGGTAGGATAGTAAACTTTTCAGTTAGTTCCCCGTTTCCCCGAAACTAACAGCCTTGCGCACGGTTGTTACACAGGGCTTTTACACAGTTGGCTATGGCTTTGCGTTGGCAGCATAGTATCTACCTGAAAGCTACGCTAAGACCTGTTGCTGGACCAACAAGTTACATCAATAGTAAATGAAGACAACACAAACCCAAACAGCCCATTATCTCTATACATGCGCAATTTTCGCAACTGCAAAGCACGTTCAGCATGAGCTGTTGCTGTTGGCGCGTAGTCCGCAGGAATGTAACTACTTAAACTACTGTATCGACACTGTTTTGACCTTGGGGGCCCGACGCAAATGTAAACACACGGCATTCCCGCTGACAGCTGACCGGACTTCCGGTCTTTGTGCGTATGTAATGTAATTGCTCTGCTGGCGAGGAGCGAACGTTGGGAGCAAATCGCTCGGACGGCCGTTTTCATGCTACGTGCTACGAAGCGTGTGTTGTTCTGATCCACAACGTAAACGATGTATTATTAACCACAACATTTATTATATCTAAGAGAATTCATCAATATAGATATGGCTTTTGAGGGATATTTTCCAAATGATAGGTATATATTTTTACAAAATTACAATATTTGGGTGACAACATTGTACCACTCACTGTTAACACTTGAAACACAAATGAAAATAAGTACTAAGTTAGTTACTATTTTGTATTCAATAAAAACATATATATTCGTACTCTATATCAAGTTGTCATAATTTGAGTACCCACATGGCACACTTCTAAGAGTCATCTTCACCTTAGAGCTTAGAGCTAGTAGTGCAGTCAACTATGTTAACAAGCGTTAGGCAAAACATTGTATATTTCCACCGTTTCGAATGACGTTTTTCAACCGATTTTCTTTAAACTTGTTTAATTGTTTAGTTGAAAAATAAAATGAGGTATCTCATACCTTAAAACTTTGAAATTTGAAAATATTGCTCTCTGTGACGTTGCAAACTAACTACATTTTCCTTACTTTTAAGCTTTTTCTACCAATACTATTTATTCTTTTACTGATAAATCAGGAACGAGGGACCTAGATCTAACCTTAATCTACAATAAAACATAAATTTTACCAATAAATATCCAAAAACACAGTCCGAAACAGGGGAATACGGACCCATGTTTTCAGCATTTATACGAGGGTGAAGATGACTATTTCATGGCTTTTACAACACTTTTCCGGCAATATCTTTAATACATTTTTTAAATTCTTGCCAAATATTCCATTCCCAACATCAACATGACCTATTCTGAAGTAAGAATGTTTTATGAATTTTCTGGGATTTCCAAGTTTTTTTCGAAAGAAACAACTACAGTACGGTATCATTTTTGGAATCAGCGTAAAATTTTCCTTATAAAAAAAACGAAACTTTCGTGGTGACCCTGATTGGCAAATGGCAAACCTACATATATACAATCATGGTATTTATGGCCTATGGGAAAAATAAAAATTAACGGAAAAAATTTTGTATTTAGGCCTACATTCATTAAGTAAGGTTTAACTTATTTGCTTACAAAACCAATCTATGTACCAAACCTATGTACTCACACCCATAGTGTTTATGGTGAAAAAAATATCAAAATTCGGTTGTAAATTCCCTGAGTACGCAGGTCTCCTACGACAGGGGTATTTTTTAATACCTCAGCGCATCACTCCTCTGGTATTTTTAAGCTCCCATGTTATTCTGATAAATTAAACAAATGATTAAGTCTACTCAAAATTATGTTATTTTTTAAATTTATATATATAGTTCAACAGTTATACAACAGAAGGGAGCACTCATAACAGGGTGACTATACCTATGTTTTTCTGTACGTAGAAGCAAGTGAGTGGAGCAAAGAAACTTATCCCAGGGGTGATTATATTTACGTTAAAAGAAACTTCAAATGACAGAAAATGTTAAAATAATCAATAACTAAATCCGAGTGTTAAGGATTTCCTGCAAATTAATAAAAGAAAAATAAATTAGGGCCTAAAGTTAAATGACTTGACAGTGTAAATAGTTAATGCACAAAAAATAGTTTTTCCTAAGAAAAAATACAGTTGTTACTTTTATCACTACGCTGTTAAGGTCAAGATCAATTTTTTTATGAGGTATCTAAGAAATTACAAAATATTAATTTTTGGTTTTCAACTACATATTAAAAGAATAAGTTTTTATCCACGCCTGGTTGAGTTGGTTGAGTGAAAGTAGAAAACTTCTATGAAAACCTACCACCCTCAATTTCAGGTGAAATATTCATTTTGCAATGATTGGGTACTTGTTTGTTATACATAAGCCACTTTCTGTTAAGTTATTTTGAACTGAGGTTTTAAAAACACATTCATTGCAGAATGACTATTTTAGCAAATTTCCCATAGGAAATCAGCTATTACCATTGACTATGTACACTAACGTGAATAGACCTCTCATCCAATGCATTTAGTTTGAGGCAAAAATTTAGAAGTTTTGTGTACCAGAGTCACTGCCATAGATGTTGTTATTATTCAGCTGGATTTACAGTGCTGCAAAAACACTTTACCAAAACATAAACATAACTCTTAATTATAAAATGTTTTATCCTTGGTTGAGGAGAGTGGTAATACAAATTTATCTATCATATGTCACTTGTACTTCGTGTACGCCGCAGAAGATCGCACCACCGTCAGTGGTCGGGTTCACGTTCATCCACCTCAACCGGGATTTAGATAATCACGTGACAAATCCCAATAGTCACGTAATAAATCCCGGTGAATCCTAGTGACGTCATTTTGCTGCCGTCTTATGAACCCACCGGGATTTTGATTGTTGATGTTCCTGTGCCTTTTTTGCAAACCGCAAAAAAAATCCACCGAATCCCAGTTGCAGGGGATTGCGGTGGATGAACATGAACCCAACCAATAGGTTTCAAACATGCCTATGCTATGAAAAGTCTATTCACGTTGGTGTATATAGTCAAAGCTATTACCGTAAGTCTCTACTACCCTTAACTTAAAACTTTTAATAACCTTAACTTAAAAATACAGTATTACATTGCACGTTTATTAACACATTGGGTGCACGTGGTAGGGATCCCGGCCAGGCTGCACGCCGCCACATACGCTTGGTAGGGATTCCTACCACCCTCCTATTGTTTTTTTATATTCTCAGTATGCATTCAGCACTCGAGCTAGGTGGACCTAATTTTTACCACTCCAGAGGAAGTATGTTAGTGTTGCTATGCAGGTGTTCGTTTTTATCTTTGGCATTTTTTATTTTTCTTATAAGGTCAAAGTGTAATATAGTGTTTTTTAGAGATGGATCTACATCCTCCTGGACCTAGTCATTTTGATTCTGGCCCAAATAAAACTTAGACAAGGGACAATGCACTCTTCTGACGATGAAGAGCTAGAAAACTAAAGTGTGACCTTTCGATGATGTCGTCTACGACACAGACGAATCAGAGGTCGACCACCCTGACTACAGCACCAACCCTCAATATTTTAGCAATAAGTTAGCAATTAACTTTTTCCTTGTTTTGTAGCTTAGGTTTTGTGAAATATAGCTGAATACGTCGCTTGCCAATGCCATAAGTGTGATTTGAAGTACAAAGGAACTTGAGTGAATGCTGAAGACTGTCCCCGGGTGCGCATGGTAGGGATCCGTACCATCGTTTGAAAATGGCCGCTGAGACATTATTTTGGCTTCCAATGCTGTAGAACACAGGGGTAAAACAATTTTACCCAATTTTACAAACAATTTTACAATCCCATACCTTTGTGTTGGGATTTAAATTTTTTAAAGTTCCAAAATTATTTAGCCTATTGACCTAATACTACTTTAGTACCTCAATAACCAACACTATTTCATTCTATTTCCAATGACTACCTATTTCATTCTCTGTAGACAATCAATGTGTTATGTATGTCTTATGTCTTGAAACTTAAACAAGACACTGTTTTTATCCACAGTGTTTATTTTTTAACTTCAATTGAAGTCGCTAAAATAAAAATAAAGTGAGGCGGAGGAAGGGTTTACTTAAATTATTATTCAATTCTAATAATGCTATTTATACCCTTTCTTTAATTTTACCTACTTAAGCAATTTTAATAGAGTATGTAAGGTGTCATATTTTGAGACTGGTAAAATAAAGAGCATATGCAAACAAACACTCATAAGACTCACCCAGAATAAATCCCACGATACAAAATAAGAAAACAGTTTAGACTGGGCTATAAGCTAGGTGAGGCCTACGTCATGCCTTAGTCCAGCCCTAAAACCGGGGGGGAATACATTGTTTTAAATAACTCAGATTTCACTATAAACCGTCAACATCCTCTTTGGTAATTAAATTCTCGTAACCACATCACTTAGACAATTTTATTTTAACCACTAATTCCACCAATAGTCGGCAACCGAACCGGCATTGAAGACCGAAACATAACATAAACTCAACGATTATTTGATGAGGCCCACTACAGGCTGCATGGACTTTTCTCCTTCTTCCAGTCAGCTCGTGGACAGGCCACTTTTTTTTGCAAACGCTGGAAATTAATTTTAACAACATTTAACCACCTGATTCTTCCAAGCGAGGTGGGGGGAGGAAAGCTCCAACCTCGTGTGGAAAGAGCATTCTGTTGCTGCCTTCGACGACAAACAGTAGCTGCTTTCCCCCGACGACATCTGATTGCAAACCATCTACCCTTTTTCGCAAAACCCGGTACGTTTAGTCGTTTAATTTACGTATTTGCATTCCAACTCGTTTAGTATCTTTTCATTACCAGTAAACCTAATCCGTTAACTTCCATACTCTGTAATTTGCGTTATTTAATTAGTAGATTTTCCGTTAACGGTACGACTACGAGTCCTTACATGTCGTCCAATCAGTGTGACAGCCTTGAGTAGGCTAACCCAGATATATTTTATATTTAGTGTGAGGCACCCCTACAAACCTTTCTTAAATCACTAATCAGATATCAAAATTAATTCATCGAATCACACCTCATATCGGTTTATTTATTCCGTCACGTCGAGCAACTTTTTCAATTATATGTTCTTTTTATTAGCGATGTATTTAATTAATTGGCTCGGAAGCTCTTCAGTCTGCGCGTTGTCAATATAGAGTTGATTCTAATTTGTAGGCTAAATTCCACTCCAACAAAATTTTGTGAGGGCGAAGATAAACGTACACGTCTTGACGATCTTTAAAGTCACGGTTGGATTCTGAGCCCTACGCTAAAGCGTTCCGAGCAACACCGGCTTTTTCTGTTTTTTCCATTCTAAATTATTTCTAATCAGCAATTAATTTAATCGACCCCTGGAATTATATTAGCTACGTCTGAGCATTATCCATGGCATTTTCCCTGTGATATATTTCTGTAGTTGGGAAGCCATGTTCAAAATGTTATTTATTTTCCCCCTTATCATGTCACAAGAGTACCTAGTGTATTTTCTTGCAATAACTATCTTAAACAAAACCAAAAGTATTTTTTTTCATACTCGAAACTCAAAGACTACTTTTACTTTAAAGATTTGGCAATGTTCTAAATTTTTTAAGCGTACAGTGCAATGGTATTTCAACTAAAGATGTGTAGGTCTATTGCTTACCTGTGTGACTACGTAGGACCCCTTCCAGCTCAGCAGAGGCTTGTGGAACATAGAGAACTGCATACGCAACTTTCCCATGTCATCAGCCACTCGGAAACTGTCCGCCAGTGTTGTCACCCAGTTCACCACTTGTTCATTGGCATATGTTATAAGGCCTTGGCCAAAATGATGCTTTCCATCGAGTACAAAATTTAGAATTCCACGCACCGAGTTTTCAGTGAGCAGGGTTTCTTCGTCCAAATGCACTATCCAGTCATTATCCACTAACACGTTAACACCGTCCTCTAAGCAGTACTGTAGGGCACGAGCTTTAAACAAAGCCCCGCTCTTCGTTTTATAATTTGAAGGAACTACCACTTCCCGTGTTCGCCTGTGAATCGGTAAGTTTATGGGTTTATCAGTAACTACCTCGATGAGAAAGTTTTCTAATCCTGCCTGTGTGCATACTGCCATATTTCTTTCTACGTTTGAACGCACCAAAAAAGGATAGTCACCCCTCGTTACTATCCGGATGCAAATGAAAGGAGCCAACAGAGGAGAGCCCTTCAGCACAACTTTGTCTGGGAATGCATTGTACAATGTAAGACCGGCAAAATTAAGCAAGACTTGAGGTAAGGACAGAAACGTTAACAATCGAAGGACGTACAAAACAAAAGCCCCTAAATATCCATACCGCTCCCATGGGTCAAAATTGAATTCTTGATTGGACGTTAATTTTACACCGCCAGTAAATAGCTCAAAAAATATTATTAGGGTGAAAAAAAGAAGGCAGTGGAGGAAGTGCTTCTGGTGGCTGGTGAGCATCTCGATTCTGTAACAACAAAAAAACACAGAGATAGATCGTTACTGAATAAAATTAGTGAAATAAGTTTATAAAAATTAATTCTGAAGTTATTGATATAGGCTACAACAATATAAATATATACTTATCACCTTATTGACTTGCAATAACCTGTGTTTTTGACTTATTGCAATAAGTAAAAGGAACTCAGTAACTTAGGCTAAGGTAGGTTGGAGAGGCAAAAGATTCTTTTTTTTCACCACTCAACAGCGCTTCTGATTTCTGATATACATAATTAATGACTATTATTTTTGGCCTCTGGGCTTATTTCCTTATGGGAAATTTGCTTCAAGTACATTTTGTGAAAATGCCAAATTTTTATAATGTGTCCCTTTTGAGCTATGGGGGTTCAAATATGGGTAGCCGATTTTGAAAAATTTCCATTTTTGATAATTGTAAAAAAAAACAAGAGGATACAAACATCAGACCTCTAACTTTTTTTACAAGTTCTCTAGTATGAACCCAACAGACAAACAACACAGCTCAAAGATGAGTAAGCGTTTTCTTAATATTACTATGCTTTAAAGTTGGTGTTTTGTTCAGTTTTAACATTCATTTTTATTAAACTTTTTTTGCTAGGCCTATTACCTTAAATGTGAGCTTAAAATTAATAATGAAATTACTTGTAATATATTTTATGCAGATTATTGCGGTTTTTATTTAATTTACATTTTTAATAAGGGGGAAATCCGAATTTCCGTAAACCTCTACAAAATGGAAAGTTAGCTGTATTGCCCTAACAAAATGGCCGACCTTAAAAATATAGGACATGGAAAAAATTTAATAACCCTCAATATTAATTCTATAGGTGTCATACGACTTATCCACAAAATTTTACAAAAAAATAAAATCCATCAGCAACAATTTATTCTAAATTTGGGTGATTTCATTTTCAATTCCCTTTTCTAACAACATTGTTGTATCCCTATTTTGTTTGGAATATTTAGCAACTTATTAACCTTATTTAGACTTATATTTATAGAATATATTATATATTATAGAATATTTAGTAACTTAGTAACCTGCCTTTGGTCAGGGGGGGGCCTTAAAGTCTCTCCGCGACCAACCTACCTGGCCAAACCGCCCTTGCCAAGAATCCAACCAATTAGAATCAAATAGCTCTTTAATATCGCTCTTGTCACTTTATGTAATGTTTTGGAGTGCAATTTCATAACTGGGCTGCGATTCAACTTAGCCCTAAATAACAAAGACAATCACTGTAACTAATTACCCCATTAGTGAATTTCCCTATAGGGAATACGCTATTACGGTAGTAGCCAGGGTAAGACCTAAACCCGGGACCATGTTACTTTTTCATTTTGAGGTCCCCAGAAGCCAAAAACACAGTTCATTCACTTTCATATATATATATATATATATATATGTATATTATATATATATGTTTATATATCTATGTGTCCGTGGTACTGATAACTTTTGACAGGGACCTCCCATTTTGATGAAATTTGGTATGAAGGTATAAGACTAGGTCTATTTTCATGAGTTCGCGAACCAGCATGATCGGGTTATGGAAACAGGGTTTTATGGGGTTTCAAAAGGGTCAAAAATGAGTTTTTTGCATTATTTTATAGCATAATTTTCAAAATTCAACAATTTTAACTAAAACCATTTAAAAGAGCTTTAAAAAACAAACAATTTAGTATTTTGAATTTTTAACTTGGCTTAACATGTTACGGAGAAAAGCCAAAAATAAGTTTTCCATGTTAAATCTTATGGGAAATCAACGAAACCCTGTATCTCGCTTATTTATTGGAATAACTTTCGATCAAATTTGGTATGTACATTCACTTGGTAGGGTTTAACTGATATTTGCTTACAACACCCATATGGCGCTAAACCTATGTAGGCCCTACTCACTCCTATGGGGTTTATGGACAAAATTAAAAGAACACCATAACTTGATAATATATTAAGTATGTACATTCGCTAGGTAGGGTTTAACTGATATTTGCTTACAACACCCATATATGGCGGCAAACCTACATACTCACCCCCAAGGGGTTTATGGGGAAAATTAAAAAGTGCCGAGTATAGATATTTTTTATACTTTTACCTTATGTAACTATTACATTTTCTAACAAAACTAACATTTTCCAACAATATCCCATGGCAGCAAACCTACATACCCATTCCTATGGTGTTTATGGAGAAAATACTTTATCTCAAGATCGATTGGAAATTCGCTGAGTACGCAGGTCTGCTGCGAAGAGCAGCAGCTTTTTATCTTCTAGCTTTTATCTTTATCTTTATTTTTTATCTTTTAGCTTTTTATCTCTAGGGCCTATATTTACATTGAAAAACAAGTATAGGCTTAACCTAACATAGTCTCTAATTTATATCAACAAATTCAAAACCCTAATAATGATAATGAGGTAATTATTGAGTTTAGCTACGGCCATCGGAAAATGGAAAAATTTTTTTTCAAAATGTCGGAAATTTCACGCTGATTCCGAAAATGATAGTTTTTTCCCGCGGAAAAGCTCGGAAAACCCCGGAAAATCGGAAAAACCGGAAATACCTTTTTACCTTGAATTTATCGGTGTGGGTATTCAAATTAACCGGAATGTTAAGCTGATCACGAATATGTAAGAGTTATTTCGATCCGATTTTAAATAAGCCGGAAAACGCGGAAAAAGTGTCGGAAAAGCTATAAGACGAACTATTTTTAAAGTATATCATGTGGGTACTCAAATTACGCGGAATTTCATGTAGAATATGAATATGTCTATATCAATTGAATACAACAAATTAATACTCAATAAAGATAAAAAAAACTTAGAAAACAAATTAAAACACACTGAAAATTATATAAATGAAGCACTAAAATGTTATAAATGGTTGTTATTTCAAATAAATTATTTAATATTAGGTAGTACTATACACATTACATATTATTATAACATACCATAAACTAACTAGGAAACCTAACCTTTATAACCTAACGTAAACCAACCTAACTTAACCTAACCTAACCTAACCATCATGTATGTGGGTACAACTATGCAACATTTTATGTGAAATGAGAATATATACTTGTTTATGGAATAAAACACATAAAGTCAGTACCCACACGATGGTTAAGTTAGGTTAGGTTAAGTTAGGTTGGTTTAAGTTAGGTTAGGTTAGGTTTCCTAGTTAGTTTATGGTATATTATATTAATATGTAATGTAGATATATAGTACTACCTAATATCAAATAATTTATTTTGAATAACAACCATTTATAACATTGTTAGTGCTTCATTTATGTAAGTTTCAGTGTGTTTTTATTTGTTTTCTAAGTTTTTTATATCTTTATTGAGTATTAATTTGTTGTATTCAATTAATATAGACATATTCATATTCTACATAAAATTCCGCGTAAGTTAATTTGAGTACCCACATGACACACTTTTAAAAAGTTCATCTTATAGCTTTCCCGACACATTTTACGCATTTTCCGGCTTATTTAAAATCGGATCGAAATATTTTTGATATATTCGTGATCAGCTCGGTATTCCCGTTATTTTAAATACCCACTCGACGTATTTTGGAATAAAAACTTAATTTCCGGTTTTTCCGATTTTCCGGGGTTTTCCGAGCTTTTCCGCGGGAAAAAACTATCATTTTCGGAATCAGCGTGAAATTTCCGACATTTTGAAAAAAAAATTTTCCATTTTCCGATGGCCGTAGCTAAACTCAATAATTACCGATAATGACAACTTAGGCCAAATTTTAACGGGTGCAGTTTCATAACTGGTCTACGAGACTATCGAATGAAAATATTGATCGATCCGATCGATATCGAATTGGATAAAAAAATTACTGTCATATACAAATTTTAGCTCTCAACAAAATTTGTTCTAATTTTAAATTGTAATAATCTCCATTAATATGGAGGACTACCGTAACCTATGACCAGGAAAGTTTAAAATGAAATTTACATGTATGTATTTAAGTTAAGTATGACAATGCCTTATTGTACATAATTTGTATTGAATGGCAATAAAAATCTTTGAATCTTTATTATATGTGAGGGTAAACCACACTTAAGTAGCCTAAGATACATAGGAAACTGTTTTTCTTAGGCCTATATTTTGTTAAAATGGGTATAGTAAGTAAAGTATATATAGTAGGCCTAGGTGTAAAGGTCCTATTCTGAAAATCTAAACACTTTTATTGGTGTTTAATGCAAGATTAACGTTTAGGTCATAAGAGCCTATAATCTCATATTAAGCTATATTTAAATCATTCACAATAAATAAATACTAATGTTAGGGGTACTAAATCTTTCCAAGAAATAAGTAAACTAAAATAATAAGTAACAACTTATAGCCTAGGCTAAATCTTGGAAAAAAGTAAAACTAACTTATACAAAACTTGAGACTTGCCTTAAGTTGTATCGTTTGAAATCAACCAAGTTCACTTATAATTCCACGTATAAATCCGATCAGTACACAACACTTTTAAAATAATTCACTCATTGTAATTTCACATAATCAAATAAACACACACACTGACACATTAAATTTTAACGCTATACCAGCGGTGCATAACAGACGGTCGATCATCCACTGTCCACTGCCACCCAGCCACTGCCTCCTACAGTGTCAGTGGCTGTTAGTGAGTGGCGCTGCTACGCTACAACAGGGTTAATTCCTAAACAAAAATCTGCGGTTCCACTTCCACAGCCTTCTAAGGAATCCACGCCCATAAAAAGAGTGTTAAATTTAAGGACTGGCGTACTCGATAGATATGTAAAAATGTGTCAGACTATAAATTTTACTTCTTTCGAACTTACCACTTTTAAGAGTTGAAAGAGTAATAATTGCTCTAAAATCCAGTATACGACCTTAAAAAAATAAATACATTATTACATTATACATTATTAAATATAAGTCTTTTGCTGATTGCTGCCAGGGGGCAGCGGCCGTAGCTCAGTGGTAGAGCTCTGGGTTACCACCCAGCGGGCCCGGATTAGATTAAATTCCCGGCTTGGGGACAAAAAGGTCGTTCGGCCGCTCCCGTTGTTCGGAAGTCACGTTAAGCCGTTGGTCCACCTGCATACAAAACAAAAAAGTGCAGGCATTTCAGGCGAGGAGAACTATCAGCTAATTGCTGATCTCCCTCCACTAAAAGCCATACGATAATTAATTAATTAATGCTGCCAGGTTATGGGGGAAGGGTTAGCTCTTATCACGACCCTTCTTTTTACTCAATTGGCTAACTCCAATCCTTGAGAGACTTTTTATTTAATATGGACACTTTTCTTCGTTCTTTGAATATTGACACGAACAATTGCGGTGGTAGCTGGAAGAAGGGCATATAAGCCAAAATGCTGGTTGTGGAAAATTTATTTATTTATTTATCAACGGCCGAAGCCAATACATAGATTTTACATTCACTGTATTTTCTAAAAATAGTTTACATGCACTGAGATCAGAAAATACATGCGAAAGTGAAATGAAAAACTTAACATAATGGAATGAGAATAAGTTATATGCTTAGCGGTTAGAAAAATATTAAAAAATGACATTTCAACAATTTAAATAAAAATATACAACAATTAGCTAATGATTACTAATGCAGAAGCTAAAACAAACCGTTAAATATTTGCGAAAATAAACAAAGAGTGCAAAGTACAACTGCTAATATCTACACAAATAAAACAAATGCAGAGATGAATAATTTGTAAACTGAGTAGTGAGTAACACAAGCAAAAAAATATACAATAATACTGTACAATAATATCAATGGCAAGCAAGCAAATTGATGCAAAATAACAATAATAAAACAAACATAACATAACAAGGTGCCGATAGAACTATAATTTATAACAATAATGATTACGTATACATAAAACAGACTAGATATGTGATGCGGTTAAATTAATTAAGGAAAGAGACTGACATATGAGACCGTGCAAACGCTACGTGACAATTTGAACAATACATGATAAATATGATTTTTTTAAATTACAGCTTGAGTTTAACCCAAGAAGCCATCTAACATTACAATAATTGCAAAATTACAAACATTTACAAAGAACAATAACACATACAAAAGAAAGTCATTTTAAATTGCACATTTAGATCTACTCTTGCACTTCCACTATAAATTTAGAACATTTGAATATTAAATTTTCTTTGAATTTGGAACAAAAAATCAACTATATGAGGTATGATCATTTGCAAGAAAACTTTTTGAAAAGACTGAAAGAAATATTTTGACTGAACTGAAAGGTACATAGAAAAAGAAAAAAGCTTGAAAAAATTAAGAAACCATGCAGATCAAAAGCAACTATAGGCACCACTCCACTTATGTTCCACAATCAACCTCTTGAAAGCTTCAAGCCGCAAGTTGAAGAAGTCGATAACTTCGGGCAGATCATTTGCCACACGTTGGGCTCTGGGAGTTGGACTGTACAGTTATTGGTAGTTGGTCCCATGATCAACTCGAGCAAATAGGTCGTGGGATCTTGTTGATCTTGTAGCTCTGAAGTTCAAGGATTCAAGGATGCTCGGGCAGACAATTTGGGCGTTTAGAAGTCTGAAGATAAACATGACGTCATGAATCTCTCGCCTGCATTCCAGTGGAAGGATGCTCAGATAGTGGGCAATGTCGTGTAGTGGCGAATCACAATAGGAAAAGCCTAGTCTCAAACCAACCAATCAGAGGAAACGGTTCATAACTGACTGAAGCTCAGCCCTGAGATAGATCTGGTGTGGGGACCAGACAACACAGCCAAACTTGAGATATGGGACAGAACAAAGGCACAAAAAGGCTTTTGAGTGGTTTAATATCGCTGAAGCACTTGGAAGTTCTAAGAACAAAGCCTAGGGCTTTTAGGGCTTTGTTGGTGCAGGCTGTGACTTGTTTAGTCCAAGTTAGATCAGAAGTGAGAATAATGCTCAAGTCATCTTTAACCTCTTGAACTCTCTTCAGAGGTGAACCTGCTAAGTCATAATCAAAAACAATAGGATTCTTTATCTTGCAGTAAGAGATGACAGAGCACTTGTCAATGTTCATTGGGTTTGCGCAATGCTCCAGGTACTAACTTCATCAAGACTCTCCTGCAAACGCAGACAATCACTAGGGACTCTAATCACTCAATATTACTTGAGATCATCTGCAAGGAGAAGGCATCTATCCTTGATATGGTTCACAAGATCCTTAATAAAGAAGTTGAAGAGAGGTGGCCCAACACAAATAAATTTCAATACTCTTCAGGAATCCCTGAGGAACACCAAAGATGTTGGGGAGAACTCATATGACAGAAATCCAGAAAATTTGACTTGCAGTGGACGTCTAAATAGATAAGACTGGAACCAGGAGAGCATAGACACTCAAAAATTACCAAGTGACTCTATCAGCAAAGTCTAAATATATGGCATCAACCTGGAGTCTGTCTTTAAAGGCATCAAGGACATCAGACTGCAGTGCTAGAAGATTTGTAGTAATTGAGCGTCCAGAATGAAAACCATGCTGCAGAGAGGAAATACCGGGTTTAATTATGAAGTTTAGTCTTTTGAGGACAAGTCGCTCAAAGATTTTCGAGAGAGATTAACATTTTGACTAGAATGAAAAATAATATTTTCTTTATGTTTCACTTATATGTTAGATTGAAGTAGGTTTACCATTTATTAATGATGAGGAAATATTAAAAATATAATGTTTCCTCGTCATTAAAATTTATTAAATAACCATCTAATTAAAGTAACTCACAGGCCCTTTTTCAGTACACTCGCAAAAGACCTATTCTATTGAAGTGAATGAAATGATTCTTTCAAAAGAGCCTATAAGAAATCAACAAAATATTGTTGGAAAAACTTTTATTACACAGTATATTAAATTTCAATCCTAGAAGCGGCCAGGCAAAATCAGTGTGTGTGTGCTAAGCGGCCAGTCAATTTCTGCCAATTTGCAGACGATAAAAAAAGATTAATAGTGTCGCAACTACTAATGGTAACGTAATTATGGGCATATTAATTTTGGTCGGAAAAAGGCGTAGATTATTAATAAAATAAATTAAATAAAATCCCTAATGGTGCGTTTGATACAAAATGTGAAAAAACACAATTTTAGGAAAAATTTAGAAATATTTTTCAAAAGTAGAGCACTAGAACTTTGACACTGATTTTTATACAGACAATCAAAAATATAGCAAATGTAAGCAAATTATTTCCCTACGTAGAAATATGTTTGGCTTGTTGGAAATATTTTTACTTACGTTCATAATGAAAAATACGGAAAATTTACAAACGTGCGCTGTGTACCTTTGAAACATAAATGAGGAGGTGTCATGCAAAAGGAAACATATCCACTTTAAAAGATTTTCGGAAAACGCAGAAAAACCATTATTTAATTAATTTGTTAGTAAAATCTGAAAAAGTTTAGTCGTATATTTCCTTCCCTTGAAAATAACAATTTTTTAACCAGTTTTTGATAAATTTTATACCAATATTTAAATATTTAATGTTGAAATATGGATATGTTGTATTTTGATTGAACACGTCGGATGAGTTCTTTTTTGCTTGAATTGGTTTGGGATGTGTTTTCATTTGCTCGGAAATTGGTTAAAACATAGGCCTACTAGTTAGTTTAGTTTGATGTAACTTGCTTATTCTGTAAAATAAAAAAACGGTACCTTGAATTAAAAATACTAACAATATAGGCTGATCATTTGAATTTTTTATTCTTAACTTACAATATTAGATAGGCTAATCTTCTGATTGCAAAAATACCGGAACTCAATTTAAAGCATAGTTTATCAATGTGAAATGTCCAATTAAGATTTTTATCTACTATTAATCCTAAAAATTTTGTATTATCTTGGAATTGAAAGGGAAATTGTGGATTTTCGATTACGCTTTTAGTATTCTTACATGAGAACTTGATAAAAGTCGTTTTATTTTCATTGAGCAAGAGGTTTTGATTACCTAGCTGTGTTTTTGTTTTTACTTTGTTTATTGCTGTTTCTACTGCTGGAAAAATTTTGTTAATATTTTTGTCTGAAATTGTCAAATTAATATCATCAGCAAAAAGACATAATTCATTATTTATTTTTAATTCTGTAAGTCATTGAGGTAGTTTTCCTACATAACAAAGAAATAAAAATGGACCTAGAACAGATGCTTGCGGTACTGAATATTTAATTAGTCTAGTTTTGAATTTTATTTTTAAAACTCTGTTTCGAGCTTTTTGTGTGGTTTCAACATATTGCAGCCTGTCATTTAAGTAAGATTTTATTAAAGCCAAATCTTTACCATTGATTCCATAAGAACTTAATTTATCAAGCAAAATTGGATGTGATACACTTTCAAACGCCTTAGTTAAATCAAGAAATGCAGTAACAACTTGTTCATCATTATCTATTTTATTTATTATATATTCAATAAAAGATATTATGGCAGCAAGTAGTTAATATAGCTGTTGCATCTAGGGAGTCACGTGATAAAATACTGGCTCGTCATTGGCTGCAATGGATGTGTTTTCTTCTGCTTGAATTCGGGCTTGGACATGATCTCTTTTGCTCTAGACTCTGAATTTTGGAGTGTAAAATCAATTGGATATGTATTTTTCTGCTACAAACCAACTTTACCATTGAAAAGCAATGAGGCCAAAGACCATAGAGTGATAAAAATCTCAATTTTGGATTTCTATGGATATATGTATGCTTATGCATGACACCTCCTCAAATATCAAGTAAATAATATATAAACTTAATAGTATGTGTTATAGTACTAAACTGCACAGTATACTAATTGGAAATAATGTGATATTGTACCATAAAAATTGATTTCTTAACTTTTGTATGAGTTGAATTTTTTTTTTATATAAAACCCTAATTTAGTTACTCAAAGCTTCATATAATATTTCTACTACTTTATAATATCATAAATTGTACACATGTTAGTAGTACAGATCTTTCTGAACAAGAATATATATATATATATATATATATATATATATATATATATATATATATATATATAAGTTTAAGGAAATGTATAGTAAAAAATGTTCCAAATGCATTTCAGTGGATGATGTACGCACAAACATTCCGCCATAGGTTAGGCCACGCACCGGAAATAGGTAGAATGGCCAAGCAATACAACTATTTCCGTCTTCATCCACAGACCACCGGCCACGCCATAAAGGAGGGAATCTCTACTAATATGTTTAACTTTTTTCCTGGCAAAAAAAAAAAAAAATATATATATATATATATATATATATATATATATATATATATATGTGTGTCCGTGGTACTGATAACTTTTGAAGGGGCCTCTGATTTTGATGAAATTTGGTATGAAGTTGTAAGACCAGGTCTATTTTCATGAGTTCGCGAACCAGCATTGTCGGGTTATGGGAACGGGGTTTTATGGGGTTTCAAAGGGGTCAAACAGGGTTTTTGGCATTTTTGGACTTATTTCATCAGTTTTAACTAAAATAATTTAAAAGAGCTTAAAAAAAAATAATTTAGTATTTTGAATCTTTAAAATAGCTTAACTGGTTATAGAGAAAATTCAAATCAAGTTTCTTATGTTATCCTTATGGGTATATCTTCAAAAAGTTATACAGGGTGTCCAGCTTCCACCTTTACAAACTTTTCCAGGTTATTAAGCATGCCAAAACAAACAGAAAAATCATATAAACATATGTCCGGAAATGCTTCGTTAAGCCGCTAGCCGCCATTTTGTTTTTTACACTTAAGAAATTTTATTTCCGTAACGGGTTGTTGTATGGAGTTCATATTTGGCATGTACCTTAATCACACCAATGCGCATTTTTAGAAAAAGTATTATTTTTCTCCGATCTATATTTTCAAAATGGCGGCCATTTTAAGTTTTTAAACTCAAATATCTCAAAAACCGTAAATTTTATAAAAAATTTACTAGACACAAAAAAGTTGACAAATTAAATTATCTAAACAGTGATACCAAGTTTGTAAGGATCCGGCAACAAATAACGGAGTTATGGTGGTTTTCCTGTAGAAAAACACTGATTTTGCACTATGGTTAATGCCAATTTATGTTATTTTAAGGGAAAAATCTCAATAACTCCGTTATTTGTTGTCGGATCCTTACAAACTTGGTATCAATGTTTAGATAATTCAATTTGTCAACTTTTTTGTGTCTAGTAAAATTTTTCTAAAATTTACGGTTTTTTTAGATATTTGAGTTTAAAAACTTAAAATGGCCGCCATTTTGAAAATATTGATCGGAAAAAATAATATTTTTTCTAAAAATGAGCATTGGTGTGATTAAGGTATATGCCAAATATGAACTCAATACAACAACCCGTTACGGAAATAAAAATTCTTAAGTGTAAAAAACAAAATGGCGGCTAGCGGCTTAACGAAGCATTTCCGGACATATGTCTATATGATTTTTCTGTTTGTTTTGGCATGCTTAATAACCTGAAAAAGTTTGTAAAGGTGGAAGCTGGACACCCTGTATATCGCTTATTTATCAACAAATCTTAAAAAAAATTTTAATGAACCTTCACTAGGTGGTGAGTAATTAAGATTTGATAAAAAACCCACATGGCAGCAAACCTACATGCTAAATCCCATGGTATTCTCATGGGAAATTAGTGTATAACTAGTGGCTCATAGGGGCAAAAGCCCCTAAAATTAAAATATCATGAACCATAGCAAATTACCAGTTCTTCACTAAATTTAATTTTAATAGGCTATATATATATATTATTTTAAACCCGTCACCAAATTTAAACACAGAACCTTAAAGTAGATCATCTTCACTTATTGTCAATATTCGTCCCTCCTAATCGAAGCTCTTGATTTTGTATATTTATAGAAAGCAGACTTTTTTTTAAATCACTATACGCACATGGAGAATCTTTATGGAGGACCTTTCAGAAAATAGTTTTTATATACTGTATTTCCCATTTTGTAGTAAAGTTTTTTAACTGCGACATTTTCCTCTAGTATGTAGGACAAACGTCTTTGATTTTTACTCTCTCCTATAGTTCGGCAATCTATGAGATGACCAAAAGCTTTCTGGGAAAATTCAGGTAGGTAACATAATATCAATACTACGTTGACTGATACACTTGAATTAAGATTTAATTAATGTATCATCGTCACTCAATATGATCATTTGACACTTTTCGTCTTAAAATAAAAACAAAACATGTTTTAATGTAAATAATGTAGGAGTTTCTCAAACCAAAATTCATTGCCCATTGCGTCTCTATCGCGATCAGAATGTATTTTATGATTTGTATACACGCTCAGTTGTTTTTTTACAATTTAAATTATTGAAACAATAGTAAAAATCAGCAGTCAATTTGTAATAGTTTGTAAGGTTGTTAATGCTCCTAGGAGAATTTTTAGTCACTCCAAAGCCACAAAACGTCTTATTATAGTATTGCCACTCTAGGTATATTTTTTGTCATTTGGTTATTAATAGTTCTTCACTAAATATTATCATCTGTGTCTCGTTTTAAAATAAAACCATGACATATGTTTTAATCTACACAAAGCAAGACGTTTTTTGAATCCCCATGCTATTCTTATGTAGGACGTTTTACTATATTTGTTATTTCCTTGTAGCTTTATGTGATAATTTTCCCTTGTGTATGGGACCGAGACCTTAAATTTGAGACCCCTATCATCTTCTGCGATTTGTAAAACGCTAACAATTTTGCTCCAAAATTTTCGCTTACAGAATTACATATATAGATTGCTTCTCTTGGTGTGAATTATTTTATCATCTTCACTCAATGTTACCATCTGTGTCTCGTTTTAAAATTAAACCATAACACATGTTTTAAGGTACACAAAGCAGACGTTTTTCGAATCCCCATGCTATTCTTATGGAGGACGTTTTACGTGATTTCTCATTTCCTGTTAACACTATGGACACGCCGATAGTTTTCCCTCGTGTATGGGACCAAGACCTTTAATTTGAGACCACCCCCATCTTCCTGCGATTTGTATCACGCTCACAATTTTGCTCAAGAAATTTCGCTTACAGAATTATATATATAGATGGGAGCAAGAGAGATGGAGATAATAAGGTAACTGTTCCTAATCAGCTGATCAGCTGTCTTCTGCATATTTGTCAAATTTGAAATGTTTATGTTTTGTTATTTGTAAACAAATCATTCCTTTTGCATGGAAACTTTGGATATGCACTTTTATTACTGTTAAAAAAGTCTTTTATTGCAATATAAATATATTAATTATTAAATGAAAATAGTTTACTCAGAAATATAATGCAATTAAATATGTTATATTTCCTTGTAAAGATTATTGATTATATAAGATACGTAGCCACAAAGTTCTTTGATGTTGAAACAATAATTCTTTGGAAATTCGCTGAGTACGCAGATCTGCTGCGACGGGGGTATTATTAATTGTTATGGTTTAATTTCTTATGATTTAAATATTTATTTATTGAGTATAACCTTTCCCTTTAAAGAAAATTTTCCATTTATATTTTTCTTCCATTGTTTATATTTTTAATTTTGTTTGGAAAAGAATTAACAGAGTTACAGACAGAATACTAGGTACCAGAGATGGTTATATTGTAAAATATGTATTTCTCGATGCAAGGAAGAATTATAAAAAAAAGGTTCCAGAGAGTTCTGGGACACACGATATAATAATAAACAAATAAATAAGATAATAAATCAAATATGTGGGGCATCTTTAAGAAACGGCCACCTTTTTTAAAACACTTATTGAAAAAAGACTACTAATTTCGTTCCTTGAATTATGTAGAGATTATGACCCTTTATTACTATATTTATCCTTGTTTTTTTATTTAGGTGGTCTTGTGGCCTATGTATCATCGTTCTCAATGCCAAACTTGAGCTTAAGGCTCCCCGTATATACAGGCATTTTAGTCACGCAATTCCGACTCGATATAATTTGGGTATACGAGATTCTAAATGCAAAACCGCTCGCGACAAAGTCGCTTGTATAGACAGTTCTATTAGAATCCTGGGCATCCAGTCGATGCGCGTTTTTGTAATGGGTCGGAACGGCACAACTAAAACACACGTATAGACGGGGCCTAATTCAACAATCCATTATGAAAAAAATCCAATGGTAAAAACAATGGTGGAAAGTGGCTAAACAAGCCAAAGTTAAAAATTTTGTTGGATATTTTAAAATGAAGTTTACATATGCAATGTGCATATTTGAAGCTAGCCACAAATTTGTGGTATCCTGTATTTTGAGGTTTCAATTAAAATGAAAATTTTAATTTATAGGTTTGTATTGAAATCTAAAGAAATTCAAACAAAATTTCCCACACACTTAAAGATCAAAATTTAAAACATAAAAAGTATACTAGAAAAAGTAGGAAAGGAGGAAAAATTTTGTAAAAGTACTACAATTCCTACTTTCCTACTTAAAATTAGGAATAGTAGGACAACTGGGCTCCCTGTCTTTACCCTCATAATACGGTTGATTATAGGATAGTTGGTGGCAGCAGCGACTCTTGTAAAAACATCCCTTGTCCTTGTCCTTCCTTGTAATTCCTCAACATTAAACAAAATTATTTCAACGTAATCTACAGTACCAAGGGATTAAATTATATAATAAGTTGCCAAAAGATTTGAAAAATGAAACGGATATTAGGACTAATAAGAAGAAAAATTAATTTTGTTGGAAGAAGCATTATATAAAATTGAAGATTTCATGGGAAAAAATTGATTACATGAAAAATACATCATGAACAAAATTAATATTATACAGGTTAAATTACTTTAAAATTATCTATAAAAAATCATGTATTTTGCAATGCAATTTATTGCTGTGCAATAAATATTATTATTATTATTACTAGTATACATGTTGCTCGAAATCGAGCAATTTATTTTAATACAAAAGTTACTTTTAGCTCTAAATCAATGACATCCGACCAATCCAATATTGTGAATCTCTTTAATCACCAAAACTACACGTACTTACAGCTGATTATTAACATATGTTTAAAATGTTTTATTCAATCCCAATGTTATTTAAATGGGAAACTTTGAGATTTCATTGCTGGATAGCGCCTTTATTTTCAGTCTGATTCTCATCAATTTTTGGCGGAAACAACTACAGACCAAGCCCTATCCAATGACACCAAAAACTTCAAAATCGGTTGAAAAATGTATTAGGAGTTCTCAAGACAAAAAAACCCTTAGCGTATTAAATAAGTATAGATTATTGTCCCAGTGGGAAATCAAAAGTTGATCATCTAAAGTAGATCAAGACAGTCAATATCAGATGTGACCAATCGATTGAGAAAGAGAATGTCTTGCATTCCAAGGATAATATTAACACTATTAATGAAAGAAAATATAATTAACTTTCACGTTTAATGCACAATAATAACATAAGTAACATATCACTATCCTAAAGTTGGACGATAACACTATGAGTTTGGTTGTGTGAGCAGCGTCGCATGTGATAGAGGCCAGATGACACAGAGTACGCGGCCTCGCAAAAGGCCGATGGGTACAGGGCCATAGGCTCGGGAGTCTGATGAGTTACCACGGTTGTCTCCTTCCAGCCAGACATGCCCACGAGGCACCTGCATCACAACACTGTATATACTGCCTGGAAACATTTTGTGAAGTTACCGTACTAAGGTTCAAACAATGATTTAACACAAAATTGGTATAAAATGCTCAGAATTTTAAAGTTCTAAACTAAACTGAACACTTTCATTGCTATCCAGCTTTGGACAATTTTTATGATGAGCCTTGAGTAGATTTTTATGATGTGACTTGAGTATCTTCTGATTTTTTGTAACAAAATCTAAACAAATCCCTTTTTACGCTTTTCACTCATCGTTAACTTCTAGACTGTTATTGATATTGCATTTAAGTCGCACAGCTGTTTACACCCCTACTCAACTACTTTCACTGCCTCGTCAATTATACTTTAGGATACAGATAATAGAACAGACAAATTTATTCACTATGCAAAATGTTTGACATTTGTCCTACAATCCTACAAGCATATTGAATAACAAATCGAGGACTTTGAAAGAAAAAACTTAAAACAAACTCCACTTGGTGTTTATTGAAAAATCAGGAAAATGTGAGGACTTGGTTTAAACAGTGATAGTTTACAATGACAACATAACAATTATTATTGTTTAAATTCCAGCATATATATATATGAGCATCTTAATCATTTTTACTTACCACTATTTGAGTTATGAAGCCAGAGCACATTTTATCACCTTCCACACCAGTTACTCTCTTGCAAATAAACTGTTTTGGGTTTGTGGGAGATCTTGCAACCACTATATCTCCTTTTTTTATATGATTGAGTTTTGGACTCAAATGTTCAGTCAAAATTGCATCATTAGTATACAATGTAGGTTCCATAGAAGGTCCAGAGCACTAAAAAAAACAAAAACAACATTATATGAGGTGATATAGCCTGGTAACCATGAGGTGCTCACTTTATAATCTCAGGTTGATGAACTTTTGTTGAAGAATTTATCTGCAGTTTTGAAAGGTATCACTAACATCTCAACACAAGACAAGTGGTCATGTCTGGTTTAGGTGAGTAATGGTGTGTTCAGGGGTGCCCATAGGGGGAATCAAGGTCGCAGTTTGCGCCATTGAGCCAAAATTTGGGGGGATTTAATGATTTAGCGGGAATTTTTTGGATTTGGGGGGATTAAAGGAAAAGTGTTTCTCTCCACTGTCAAGACATTTGGTGTCTAAATGTTTCTTGGGACCGTAGTTTTTCAATCTACAGTCACATTTGGTTGTCATAGTACCCTCACGTTCGCAGAGTTAACACCGTGCACCTTTGGGAGCCGGCAGTCCCGGAAAAGGTGGCCACGCTTGTCGCAGTTCCAACAGGGGAAGTACGCCGGCTGTCCGCTTGATTTGCCGTAGTGTCCCGTGGTAGGTTGTGCGATCTCTCATTGTTGTCATTGTGAGTGTCCCACCCGGTTTATCCAACCCGGCAGATCCCCAGCTCACATAGCGATGCAAAGGCTTTCAAGGTGGCTCGTCGCCTGGCTCTTAGTTCTCAGTGAGTAGTATGACTGCACTGGAGCCAAAGCTTTGTCTTTACCCTTCGCAACCACCAGCGCACTGTCATTATTCTTTTTATGGTAGTATGCTGTCTTATGCACCAGCGCGGTCGAAGGGGTGGGGGAGGCCTAAAGTTCTTCTGGGCCAGAACATACAATTCGTGTTCCTGCGCGCAATCGATAAGGTCCAGGAGCGACGCAAAGTCCATTAACTTATGCTCCGTTCTCATTTTGTTGTAAACGAGGTCGAGCTTCGCCTGCTCTGAGAAGATCCCACTCCTCCTAATCAGCGTGGTTATGGCAATAACATAGGCCTACTCGCGAAAGGTCTTGTTTTCCCCTCGGGTTACGCTTTCTGTCCTCATATTCATGTAGTAGGAGGGCGGAAAAAATTGTTTCTCAAAATATCGTTTGAAATTGGCAACGGATCGCCACAACTCTTTGTGGTTCCTGTACCAGAGAAGGGCTGGGCCACTTAATAATCCCGGTAATGACTTCAGGATTTCTTCGTTCCCTATCAAATATGCCTAGATGATTATTTCTTCTAGCCTTTCTGGAAATGAAACCAGGTCATTTCATCCGTAGAATTTGAAATTCCATTTTCTCACGAAGTTACAAAGCTCGGTGACGTCATATCCTGCGCCTTTTTTATCAACAGCACGTTCCGGTACACATCATGAATTAATTTTCTCATTTTGCAAGTGAAGGCGAAATAAGCCCTGGGGGAGCACTTTCTGGAATCTGTCACCTTCTTATTTGCATCTTTGTGGTCCACATACATCTCACGGTCAAAGCGTCGGCGTTAGGCGCGAGGCCTAATATCTCCCGAATACTCGCCAACTCGTCTTCTATTGGAGAAACAGACTTTTTCTACGTGACAATCGAAATAGTCTGTCAGAAGGTCGGTTTTATCACCAGCCGCTTTCGAAAGTGAGAGACTATCGGGCCGAGGGGCAAAAATTGGATGGAGGGGCGGAAACTCGTGGCTATGCAGAAGAGTTCCTTGTTCCACCAGAAATCCACGAATCTTTGAATAAGTTTGGCCGTTTAGTTCAAGGTTCGGAGGTAGCGTAAATTTCTTTGATTAAATCCAGCTATAAAGATCATAGATCCAATTGTCTCTTGGGTCTATTAGGGGCGTCCTAACAAACATGGTCGATACCGGCACATTAAGGGTAAGTGTGGGGTTCCGATGTGCTTGGAGGCGCTGGTTGATGAGTTTTGTCTCTCGCCGACATATGTGAACCCGCAATGTTACTATACCAATGGTACGTCGCAATTGTAGTGGACGACGATGTCGTGTTTATAGGGGGCTTATCACAGGCTTAACTCAGTTTTGACGTTCCCGCAACAGTCTGCTGGAATCAGTTCCAGTGGAAAATAATTTTTCTTCTGATCGTTGTAATTTTAATCTACTGATGCTACTGGTTTCTTTAAATATAGAAATTACAGTTCAGAATCTTATTTTGTGATTGGTAAGTAATAGGTATCTTAATAAGATTAAAGTTTATTATGAAATATTTTATACAAAAATTTCTTACCGATACTGATTGAATCAGTCAGTGGGCATTCTAAGGCTTACTTGTATACCGATTGATTCAGTCGGTAGGGCACTGGGAGGGTTAATAGAACAAATATACACTACAGCTGATTCTATAATGTTACAGAAATTTGCTAATATAATTCATAATACTACTCTTTTACTAGCCTATAACATGTAGGTAAACCTAGCTTAGCTGCAATAACTATAAAATAAATTATTAAACTTTGTTATCTGAGTTTTTATTTATTTATTTATTTCAACAGACATTTCCATTTTTACATTAAATTATGACATGAAATACATAACTCAATATGACTTAATTGCTACATCAGCTACATTGCTATATATTTGAAATATCAATCAGTTTCTTATAACAAGAATTCGGTGAAAGACCTTTCAAATTTTTTCTCAAACAACACATTAAATTTAAATTCACAAAAAACCAAATTTCTTGTCTTCCAAACATTTCAAAGGCAAAATTAAAAAAACAATGTGTCTCCGAACATATTTATTGGAGAGGAAGAGGCTGAATTTTCAAACTCTGCAGACTTTTTAGGGTGAGATTGGATGATGGACTGGGATGCGTGGGCCAGCTTGCAAAGTTGGAGGGATCGCTTGCTAGGGGACTCTTTATCCTTAGAAGGATGAGGGCCTACGGCAGCATTCGGTAACCCAGGGCTTAGTGGGGTGGGGCATTATTTATATTGTTATTGTTACTCACTGTTGTTATTATGCACGCTGGGTGTTACATATTAGTTAGTTAGTTGTTATATCAAGATCGTTTCTCATTCTGACATTGTTATTCCTCTTTATTGTAATTATATATTGTTACCTGTTATTGCTACTTGCTACTTGCTCATTCCGTCCGTAGTCCAGTAGGCCAGGAGTTGGACAGGTCAATAGGTACAAGGTACCAGTAAAACTTAAAACTACTTATTGAGAAAACAGGGTAAATGTGTCAGTAATGGGCAGCCAGTTAGTAATGAGCAGCTTCTTGTTATTTTTAATATTTTTGAACAAACCAATGAAATACAAGCTTCTGGATTGTTCCCATGTGATTCTGCGCATTGTAGTTGTTATGTTGGACTATTATTGGTTGCCCTGAATTGACCAATAAGAGCTCAGGTGGGTTTAGTGGCATCAGCTGTCAGCAAAATGTGTGAACCACTGTCTGCCTAGCTAAGCAGAACCTAATTTTTATCTGTTTCCACCTACATAAGTATTTACAAATCATTGCATTGTGGGATTTATATGGTATCAGTACATCTTATATTTTGTTTTGCAACCATAAATTTTGACTATTTTGCCATAAATCATGATTTTTCAAGGCACGCTCATTTCTAAATGTTGTAAATGGATACTTTTTAATAATGAGCAACCCCCCTGTTCATTATTGAAATTGTAAATTTAATAATGGGCAGGGGTGCTCATTGAATAAAATGTCTACTATATTTCAATAATGAGCAACAAACAAATACATAAATATTGACTTACAACAACCCTTATTTATCTTAAACTATTATAACATAGGTTTTTACATAGGTATATAACCAGCGCCTCCAAGCACATCGGAACCCCACACTTACCCTTAATGTGCCGGTATCGACCACGTTTGTTAGGACGCCCCTAATAGACCCAAGAGACAGTTGGATCTATGATCTACATAGGTAAATAACATAGGTATTCAGGTTTTATTAGAAATATTGCCACAAGACTGCTCTAAAAAAAAGCGTTAACATAAGATGAGTTTAGAAAAATCAATCGAGGAAAAAATATAAAGTAAAAAGATTGACTTAGAAAGAAATCTTTTTCTATTCAAAACTCCAGTCTCAGTCGTAATGCACAGCACACCATTGACAAGCTCCTCTGTTGGAAAGTATGGTCCCAAGAAGCCTGGCAATTTAATCAGCCCAGAATGATCGGACTTTGGTAACCGGGGTTTGATGGGGCCTTAAAAGAGGGTAACTTATGGGGTTTTTACCTTTTTTACCATCATTTTTAAAATACAACAATTTAAACTGAAACCATTTAAAAGAACTTAAAAAACTAACAATCATGTACTTTGTATATTTGACTTGGGTTAAATGGTTATGAAAAAAAATCCAAAAATATGGTTTCCATGATAATCTTATGGGAAATCAACCCCTAAAGGCAATATCTTGCATATTTATTGACATAACTTGATAAATTTTGGTACTTTATGGACTTTCTCTATGATGGTGGCCTATATGTAACTCATATTTGCATAGAAAACCCATGTCGTGACAAACCTACGCGCACTCACCCCTATTGTGTTATGGGAAAAATTAACAGAACTTAATAAAGTTTGGTATGTACATTTATTAAGTAAGTTTAACTTAGCTTATTGCTTATAAACCGATATGGCTTAGTCACCCCCATGGAGATTAAATTGTATGGGAAAATAAAGTAGGCTAAAAAATTTCTTAAGAAATTTGTCAAGACGGCGGTGTTTTTACTTTTTTATATTAAAATATTAAAAAATTGACAGTAATTATACTTATTTAAGTTTCTACAGGCCTAAAAATTTATGGCCTTTAATATAAAAACATTAGTGGACCATTTATACCTCTAATAAACATATTTGACACAATAATACTTTGTTATTCTGGCTGCCCATTATTAGAGTGACCATTACTCATTTTGCCTTGACCATTACTAAAATATTTGCATAAATTTAGGTATACATGATTTTTTTTAATTGTAAGCATACTTCCTTGATTTAAATTATGTCACTGAAAAGAGGAATTTTCAGAGAACGATAAGGTAAAAGTTAGTTTGAGATCAAATCGGTCTGTGAATTAATGTAAATTTTATAAAACGAAAAAACCTTAACCATTCCCATTACTGGCACATTTACCTATGTCATAAAATGCCTGTTCCAGGAGGAACTTTTTGGTTTCATTTTAAACTTTAAAAAATCATCAATCTCTTGTAATTTTTCTGGCAGTGCCTGAAAAAGTTTGAGGCCACAATATTTTGGTTTGTTTTCGTATAAGGTTAGCCTGTGTTGTTCGGCGTGGATGCCCTTTTTACGTGTATTATATCTATGGTTTACAAAATTGGGTCATATCTTTTGACTTTTGATATAGCAAACTGCTTCCAAAATAGAGAGACTGGGAACAGTCAAAAGGCCTAGCTGAACAAAATAGTCCTTGCAGCTAGTCTGTGGTGGTAATCCCAAAATAATTCGAACGGCTTTCTTTTGCCAGACGAATATTTTATCTAAATTCCCCTTAACTGATCCCCAGAGAATGATGGAATAGGATATATGCTGTTCAAACAGGCCATAGTAGACCATCTTAGAAAGAGGAATGCTGCCGTAGGCCCTCATCCTTCTAAGGATAAAGAGTCCCCTAGCAAGCGATCCCTCCAACTTTGCAAGCTGGCCCGCCCATCCCAGTCCATCATCCAATCTCACTCCTAAAAAGTCTGCAGAGTTTGAAAATTCAGCCTCTTCCTCTCCAATAAATATGTTCGGAGACACGTTGTTTTTTGAATTTTGCCTTTGAAATGTTTGGAAGACAAGAAATTTGGTTTTTTGTGAATTTAAATTTAATGTGTTGTTTGAGAAAAAGGAATAACATGATCTTATAAAATATAAATATAATATAGCCTAATAACAATAGCAAAAATAGAGAATACTGTACAAGTGCTTTCATATGATCCTTATGATTCTGATTCTGTCACTGATCTTTCTGATTTTGGGTTTATCTATAGTCTAGGCTATTTAATAGTTCGACTAAATAAGTTGATATGTTAGACTATGTTAAAGAAGGAAAAGAACAGTAGGGGGATGTGGTAGACCTATTTTTGGGAATGTTTTTCAGAATTTTCAACCACCAATTTGATACAATCAGAATAATTCCATTATGAAAAATAATGAAAACTGTAGAAAGCCTGTTAAAAGATATTTTTAGATTGTAGGCCTACTTACAATGACAAAATCTCCAATATGTTCAAGTACCACATGCATTATACACCCATAGCGTACTGTCCCAAGAAAGAATTGAAAACATTTTCTTGAGTATGATTTTAAAGCTCCAACAAAAACCATTAATATAAAAAATTTTCTATTTTCATTTCAAGTAGTTTTTATAAAATAAACAACAAAACATAACCTGTAAAATTAACAAGAAGTCTTGTCAGTTCAGACAGTTCAGTTGTTTGTTTCGTTTCACTGCCTCAGACAAACGAATCAACGAATCGAAAATTCAATCAGCTGGAGCTGGCCACAAACAAACTTTCAATTTTTTTTGCAATGTCTACGCCAAAGGCATTTTGTTAAGAGATTGTACTATAAACCCCCGCCACGTAACTTGACGAATGAATTTTCACTACTATTCAGTTAAAATGATTGGATAATCAGCTGTTCTATAAAAAAATTGCATGTAACGTAAGTTCGATGTTTTTGGAAAAGTACTTCTTCTCCTCCCCTCGCCCTACCCAGCTGTTTTTGGCTATACGTCAACTTATGTGGCGTGACTTATATGTACATTAAACCATTGACTATTAAACGCTTTTAAGGGAAAGCTCGAAAGCTGTCCACAGCCAAGGTCTGTAAAGGAAGAAGCTTAACTTCTTCACACCACATACTAACAAGTAAAAAAGAAACAACCACAAAAATAATAATAATATTTAACCTCGTGGCTTCATGGTAAAACACCAAAGCCAACCTCGCGGTAAACTAGAAAAAATAAACTGAAATTTACTGTTCAATTGGAAAAAATCACTCAATGCTGCTGGAAACTTATGGATGTCCTAAAGTGTTTGTCCTGTAGGACTAAGGGGACACATCCATCGTTTTTATTGACAATTTATAAATCTTTGATTCTGTCAAAAATTGACTACTGTAGCTTTATTTACGGTGACCTTAATGACAAATTTTTAAATAAATTGTCTTTGATTCAAAATTTTGCTTTAAGACTTTGCATGGGTGCTATAAAAACCACCCCAATTAAGAATCTTGAAAGAGAGGCTTCCATACTACCGATTCCTCTTCGAATTAAACAGCTGACAGAAAAATTAGCCATTAAAATTTCATCAGAACATCCAGCATTTTTAAATTTGGCAGAGCTTATAATGTTATGTGACCATCACCCGTATTGGTCAAAAAAGAAAGTTCCTGGCATAGTTTCAGCTTTCCAAAAACGACAGGAAATTCTCGATGGTGGTTATTCCGAAGATGGCTCAATATCAAGATATGTTTTCCCTTCCCCTCTACAACTGATTGAAGTGGACTTCAAGCTCTTCAGTGAAATGGAAATTTTTGGCGGTTCCAAGAAAGAAACAAATAATATAGTGTTAAAACAGCTTTCTCTGAGCCAAATGAGATTTTATCAGGCTAACTCTTTCGCGTTGATTTTTACTGATGGCTCCAAAAATTCAGCAGGGGTTGGTTCCAGTGTGTATGATCCTGACCTTAACCTGTCTCTCAGTTATCGATTACACCTGACGCAGCTTCCAATGCATCGGCTGAATTATATGCAATATTTCAAGCCCTTTGTCATATCTGAAGACAACAGAGAAAAGTTTGCTCTTTTTACAGACTCTAAAGTTTCCGTACAAATCATTCGTAGAGCTCTGAAAGGTGTCACTGATGAATTCTTGGTTTTAAAAATTGTGGAAAAACTGTTGTCACTTCAAAGTACCAAAAAAGTGATTATACAGTGGTTACCAGGTCATATTGGAGTAGCTGGCAATGACAAAGCTGATGATATTG
Organism: Neoaliturus tenellus; assembly: GCA_030545055.2. Taxonomy (NCBI): domain Eukaryota; kingdom Metazoa; phylum Arthropoda; class Insecta; order Hemiptera; family Cicadellidae; genus Neoaliturus; species Neoaliturus tenellus. Next base: position 128,042,182 of record CM061531.1, on the reverse strand, counting down.
CAAAGAACGCAGCTCGTAACATCTACCTTCCTAAAGTATCCAATAGATATATTTTACAGAATGATTTGGTGAAATTATTAAAAAGAAATGTTTTTCTAACGGCCCAAAACCTTTTTGACAGTTCATTGAAAGGATTGTGGTATAAGGCGATCCAACCGGAGCCCCCCGTCCTGCCTTGGTTCAAGAACGTCTTTATGAATGGAAGACACACTTCGTTAATTTGTCGTCTGCCGTTTGGACATGTCTACTGTGCTAGCCGACTGTACCAAATACGTAAAATTGATTCTCCTTTATGTCGATTTTGTAGTGATGATGTCGAAGAAACTATACACCATATTGTCTTTGAGTGCTCCACATTTAGCAGAGAAAGGTCTTTCCTTCTTCATAAGATTGCAAAACATGGATTTCCGTTTGATGTTCAATTTATTTTGTCATCTGAAAATATGTATTTGTGGTGTGATTTAGTGGCCTTTTTAACGGAAATTTTCTCCAAGTATAATTTCAAATTATAGTAGTTCTTAGTATGCTGCCTTGTGCCAAGGAACTCTAACGCAAATTTATTCCTGCCTTTTATGAACATTTGACTCTCTGTACTTTAATTTAGTTTCTTTTGTGTAAAATTGTTGGTCTGGCTTCATGATGTATTTCAAGCCACAATAAAAGATTAAAAAAAAAAAAACTAGAAAAAAAGTATTTGAGGTTAGGTACAGAAAGGTTATGTTAATTACAGCGTTGCCAATTCGAGGGTAATTACCCTTTTTGAGGGTATTTTGGACCTTCGAGGGTATTTTCGAGGGTAATCGTTTTTGTTAATAAAAGGATAATTTTACTGAAATTGTCAAGTTTGACTCAGATATGTGAATTTTCGGGAATAGGTTAAAATCCGAAGTAGATTTAATACAGGAGTGATTAATATTACTTGAAAGCTAACATCAATTACACAGCTTATACACTTATATTAATCACCCCTGTGTGCTAACAACTTAGATGGTGGGTAAATTTAGTGATTTTCTGGCATTTTGGCACTTTTGAGGGTATTTGAGGGTAATTTTGGCAAGGACCGAGGGTAATTTGATGAAAAGTGATTGGCAACGCTGGTTAATTAATTGTCATAA